>CANSNZ010000560.1:0-396977 GCA_947646795.1 Beta lomatogona
TCTAAAAGAAAACCTCAAATAGAGGAGTGGAAAAAAAAGTAAAAGGCTCTTGTCCCACATTGGAAAAATAAATATCTTCACCTTGTTTATTAATAGGAGTTACTTAGCACTTCTTGTTTGATAGAGTGCTAGATGGTTGATGCACCACACCACGCGCGCCGGTCGGGCCGAGCGCGGGCTCGTGGCGAGCAACGGTTGTGTGTTTGCGGTTCGTTTTAAATCTACTTCTTTTTAATTTTGGCTTAAATCGCAAAATCTCGGATTACCATTATTAGCGTATTCTGTACTTGTTGCTAGCAAGATTTCCGGAGCCTAATTGATTTTCATTCCTTATATTCAGCCTTCCCGTTTTTCTCTTTGGAGCCTATTAATGGGTTGCTTTCTTCGAGTCAAAGAACACACTGTCCTCTTCTCATCTCCACAAAAATACTCTCTGGTTTTGGGCAATATTCTGGTCTCCATCCGAGGTGTGTGAGTGCATACATATCTTGGAGTCGTGCTAATCCTGGAGAACGATCGCTTGTTTCTACTGTACCGGAGTAGCGCGAAATCGTCTTTTAGTACAGTGGTCATCTACGTCACGACAATCTGCTCATCGTTCACGCTTCAACAGATAAGTATCATTTTATTGTTTTAATTGCAACATACTATATGTCTAATATTATTACTTTAAACATTACTCATTTTTGTAATATATAGAGCTCTCATTGGGTAAAAGAAAAGGAGTAATGAGAAAAACAAGTCTTGGATGTAAAATAGGAGCCTAAATGGGGGTGTCTCCTGATCAATAACCCTCCATAGGCTCCAAAAATTCCTCACTATATCTCCCGAATCAGGGGCGGTGGATTTAGGGGTGGAGTAGAGTGGGTCGTAGCCAGCCCCATCATTCCATCATAGAATTTTCTGGATATGTGCTGTGTATAGGTAGGCAAAGCTCAAGTATTATTAAATAAATGCCAATTACTTATTCAAGAAAGAGTCCTATGCAAATCGAATTAGGAGAAAGATATGGAAGATAGTCCCAAACTAACGCAATCTGCCTAAAAGATAATATCACAAAATTATTCCATTACACATGCTACAGTAATAAATTACTTGTCGGGGCCCCAATTATACTAGATTGAACTTTCCACATGAGTTCAATTAGGACTTACGAGTATCAAGGAAAACCTGACACGAGAGCTAAAATATTGTATTTGTTTCATATTAATTGCTATATAGCCTTGTGCATAAAGTTGTAAAAAGTTGATAAAGTGGAACATAAGCTTTATTATTTCATGATTAATAGTTTTTTTACCATATATCCCCGACAAATTTTTTTCATACCATATACCCTTTCGAGTTTCCAAATTCACCATATACCCCCAACTTTTTAAAAAATACATCCACTTGCCCTTAATGACTAACGGCGTTAACGTCCGTTAGTCATTAACCCCTAATCCCCTTCTAACTATAATTAACTACCCTAAACCCTAACCCCCTCTAGCCCTAACCCTAATCTAATACCCTAACCCCTAATCTAATACCCTAACCACCCACCCACCACTCCTCCCCCACCCACCCCCCCTTCCCTTCCCCCACCACCCGCAACCCCCTTCCCCCACCACTCCCCGAATCCCCCTCCCCCACCCCGCAACCCCGTCCCCGGCCCCCCGCAACCCCCGTGCCCACGGCCGCAGCCCCAAAACCCCTCCCCGCATGACCTCCCTCGACGATTTCTCGCAGATTTTCGTTCTTTGATTGTCGGGTTCTCGTTAGTGGTGCTTTGGTTGTGCCGGTTCTCGGCCAATCGGTGGCACTCGGGGGCGATTCACGGCATAGTGAGGGGGCGGGGAAGGAGGTTGGGAGGGGTGTCTTTGTGGCTGCGGGGAGGGGAGGGGGGGATGGGGGAGGAGGAGGGAGGGCTTCCTGGGGTTGTGGGGGGAAGGGGGGGTGGGGGGGGGGAAGGGGAGGGGCGGTGGGTGGGTGGGTGATTTGGGTTAGAGTATTAGATTAGGAGTTAGGGTTAGTGGTCGGGCTTGAGGGGGTTAGGGTTTAGGATAGTTAATTAGGGTTGGATGGGGATTAGGGTTAATGACTAACGGATGTTAACGTCGTTAGTCATTAAGGGAAAGTCGATGTATTTTTAAAAAAATGGAGGGTATATGGTGCATTTAGAACTCGCAAAGTTATATGGTGCAAAAAAAAATTTGTCAGGGATATATGGTGAAAAAACCGTATAATTAAAGTTGATTTGATTGAAGATAGTGAATGTACGTTTATATATTATGGAACATGAGTAATTATGAACGGGCCTAGATGAGGAGCCTAAAGTTGATTATTAGTTGGAGTGAACAAGCCTAAATGAGGAGGAAACAAGTTATCATAAGCCGATATTATCTCAATTTTGGCAACAGATGAACAGATTATATAAGATATCGTGGATAAATTTCCAACCGCAGCCATAAAAGTAGTTTATTACACACTGGGAATACAATTTATTGGTGGACACAGATGGTAGGTATGGTTGTTTGGGAGCCAACTGGCTATATTATGATAATTGATACTTTGGTGGCTTCAACTAATATATAAATGTTCTAAGTCGCGCGATAAGCACGTTGCCGAATAAATTCGTGAAAGTCATGTAGATCCAACAGCAATGGATAGATCATCAATGGTGGGCCAAGTTGGTAGGGGAAGTACAGGGGCAATGGAGGGAAGTTATAAGGAAATTTCAATTCATAAGATGGTACTCTTTCTTTAACCTTTGCATAAATCATGATTCCGGTCTATTATTGGTTTATACTTCAAGGACCATGGGATAGAAAGTTGATAGACAATTTAACTAATTATGTGTTACATGTAGATTGTAGAGATATATGATACACCTTGAAAAAGTCCTACAACATGTTTAAAGTGATATATTTTTTTCCTACAAGTATAAACAGAAGATCAAAGAAAACAAACAATGTTTAAAGTGTTGTTGTTGTCACTTTAATTCAATGTTATTTTAATAATGATAAACACTTTATCTTTAATACGTATATGCCAGAATAGATGATCTAAGAAAAGCCTATCAAAATTGGATGTGCATGAAAGATCAATAACTTGAAGATATCGAAGCTTATGTCTAGTTATGTTCTTAGTCATGTTTATGCAATGTAATTAACGTATTAGAACTTTGTGCTAAATTAGAAATATGAAATTATGATGGTTAACTATTTTCTTAGAGTTAAGAACATAGGTAATTATATTAATTTCATGTGTCTATATTAAAAAAATATAAAAAGGGGAGTTTTTAATTTCGAAAATTAGTTTTGAAAGGAAAATATTTATTGTAAAGATTTTCGGATAAAAAGTTTTATAAAAACTGATTTTAAAGAAAACGTTTCTTTAAAAGATTTTCGAAAAAGAATTGTTGTAAAAAAAGAAAAACTGATTCTCAAAGAAAATGATTTTGATAAAGATTTTTGGATAAAAATTGATTTAATATCTGATTAATAGTTGGCATAAGATATGGAGGAATCCTTATCTTATAAAGAAAAGAAAACATATCAGTTTTTATAAAAGATAAAATTTTATTTTGGAAAGGAAAAGATTTTATCCCTTAATTTTATGAATAAAAATTATTCAAGAAGATAATCATATCCTGGAGAACAATTCTTATTCAGTTGATAAATTATATAAGGGATAGAAATCAGTATAATATCACACGTTTTCATATTTGGTTTTTTGAAAGATTTTGAGAGCCGAAAAAGGAACTCCCGCATCAGGATAATATCACACGTTTTCGGATTTGGTTTGTGAAAGATTTTGAGAGTCGAAAACAAACTCCCGAAAGCACGGTTACTGCACGTAGTTCTAGTAAGTTAAGGTTTCTAAACAACGATTGTAACGATCCTCTATTTGCTTGTATAAGAAGCACGCTTGTGAGGAATCATTCTTTCTGTAATTCTCATATTCTAGGGAGTAGCAACACTTAGAGTTAAGTATTGGGGAGCACTACTAGAGTTAGTAGTGGGGGAATCGAATTGTATCGAGGGTTTGGTATTTTACGATTCAAATAATAAAAGAGTTGTTTGTGTGGACGTAGATCTCAGAGGTGAGATTGAACCACATAAAATTCCTGTGTTTTATTATTTGATTTCATTATTTTATTGTTTGATTCATTTTCGTTTGAGAAAAACATAAATCGGAGAGTTTATTTAGTGAATAACACAAGGCAAGGTACTTGTGCTATAAGAATGTTTTTTGCGAAAATCGATTAGTTTTAGCCACTTAATTCACCCCCTTTGAGTGTCACCTTGTGATGCAACAAGTGGTATCGGAGCAGAGCTATTCTTGAAAGGCTCGTCCCTAGAGAATAGAAGTCATGAACATGCAAGATGACTCTCGAGATAGACGCACAAAGTGTCTAATTTTCAACGAAAAAGACTACGGATCATGGAAGGCAAGGATGAGGATCTACATGCAAGGATCGGACTATGAATGTTGGAAAGTCATTAGAAAATGACCAATTCTTATCCAAGGAAAAAAAGGTGAAGGAAAGATGGTCGACAAGGATGAAGATGACTATGATTCAGTCGATTATGCAAAAGTCGAAAAGAACTACAAAGCTATCCAATATGGAATTGGACCTGATGAATACTCAAGGATCTCCGCTTGCACTACAAAGAAAAGAGATATGGGACACGCCTGGAATTGGCCCATGAAGGTACAAATGAGGTAAAATAATCTCGAATAGATTTAGTTCTGCAACAATATGAATTGTTTACTATGAATAATGAAGAATCTATTAAAGAGATGTTCACTAGATTTACTCTAATCACTAATGAATTGCGCTCTCTAGGCAAAATATATACTTCTGAGGATTTAGTGAGAAAGGTGTTAAGAAGTTTAACAAATCGTTGGCTCCCCAAAATAACCGCGATTCAAGAAGCTAAAGATTTGACTAAACTTTCACTAGAACAACTTATTGGATCTTTAATGACTCATGAGCTTGTTTTAGATTCGAAGACTAATAAACCAAAAATTAAGGGTATAGCCTTAAAATCTGAATTGGAAAGCGAGGGTAGTGATAGTGATGATGATGTTGATCTTCTTACTAGGAGATTTAAAATTTTTCTCATAAAGAACAAAAACTACAATCCTAGAAAAGAAGGAAATTTCAAAGGTAAGAGCACTACCTCTAACTTTAAGAAAAGTGCTACTAATTCCGGTTGTTTCAAGTGTGGTGAGTACAATCACAGGATAAAGGAATGTCCCCTATGGGATGATGAGAAGCCTAAAGAAAAAAGGGAGCAAACAAAGAAGGAGTTCAAGAAAGCAATGATTGTTGGCGTTTGGGGAGATTCGGATTTTGAAGAAGAACAGTCAGAGGCACAGTGCCATAAAGCAAAATTATGTCTGAATGTTGTACAGACATCACAGAGAAGGGCACAGTGCCAGGACGACTCTCACTTGTGTCTAATGGCAAAAAGTTCGAATTCCCAAGATGAAACCGAAGACAGCGAGGTAAGTCTTCTGTCTCTAAAACCTTCGATTCATCTTCTTTCGAAAAACCAACTTGTTACTTTGCTTGAAAATGTCATTGATGATTGTCAAAAAATGAATGATGATTTTTCAATCATGAAAAAAGAAGTGAAAATTTAACTAAGCAAAATATTGGGTTGGAATTAGAATATAAGGATTTGTTAAAGGATTGTAAAGAATTGATGAAAAAGAATGATGAACTTGAAAAAACTGTTGAAGAGAACAATGTTGAGTTATGTGCCTTAAGGTACGAAAAGTCTCTAGCAAAAGAAGTCGTTGACAACACTGTGCCATACACTGTGCTAGAAGCGAAAAATTCGAATCTTGAAAACTAAATTGAATCTTTAAAACTTGAGTTAATTGAAGTTAAAGAGTCTAGACAAAGATCCAGAATTGTTCCACTTATGCTGCCTCATGATGCTAAGTTAAGTGATGAACTTGATAAAGTTAAAAGAGATTTAGAAATTTCAAGAAAAAGAAATACCGATCTAAACACTTCTGTTGAATTCTTAGAATCACAATTGACTATTGCTCATAAAGTGTATGAAAAATGGTTAGATGGTCAAAAAGCCCTAGACTATATCTCCAAAGACAACTAGCGATCGAAACAGAATTGGTTTAGGATATACAGACCAGAGGCACAGTTTAAGGCACAGTGCCAATAAATTTGAAAGAGACGTTCGTAAAAGAAAATATGTTGATCTACCTGAATATTTGATCTGCAACTTTTGTGGAAAGAATGGACACTTTATGGATAACTGCAATGTCAATAAAAACAGTGTTGCGAAAAATGTAAAATACGTAAATCAAATAAGGGTTAGAAAGGACTTGTTAGAAGCTCAACGAAAGAAAAAGGGACCCAAGCATATTTGGGTTCCTAAAACTAATAAGTGAACTTTTTGCGGTGAATATGAGAGGAAGCAGCCTATAGTTACTCGACAGCGGCTGCTCAAGACATATGGCTAGTGACAAATCTCAATTCCTCTCACTAGTAGCCCACCATGGAGGGTGTGTTACATTTGGCGATAACAAAAAGGGAGAAATAATTGGTATTTGAAACGTCGGCAAATCCCTACCACACTCCATAGAGAATGTGATGTTGGTAAGTGGTTTGAAAAACAATTTGTTAAGCATATTGCAATTGTGTGATCAAGGTAATTCTCGTTGAATTTCATGCATAAATGTTTTACAAGATAATTCGTGGCTTTGGGATAAATTTCTGGAAATTAGTTGAGTATTATGCCTGTTGTCCTCCTTTAAATATGTTAATTGGAGTAGGAGTGCATGTCTTTGTGAAACACTTGCGAGAAAAAGTCTACTTGATATAAGAAGGACTCGTAATGGTATAATGATGTTGTCCTAATGTCATAATCCTAAGTTGCCGAACTAATGAGCTATATGATCCTAAGTTGCCGAATCATTGAGCTATGAAATGCTAATTCATTCTCCTATGGCAAGCTTGATCTTTATCCCGATATTCTCGATTTTCTATTTATGAGTTTGACATTTGTGCCTCATTATTTCTTTTTTCATGTCTCACCTTATCGTCATTTCCCTATTATTATCCTTCTTTTCCCCACCCATTGCTCCAAAGTTCAACAAGAACTTTTAATCTTGATTCATGATAATCTATGGGGAAATAACATCTTGATAATTTTATGGAAGAAAAAGACGCATCGGTTAAGGGGGAACATGAAAAGGTTGGAATGAAACTCAAATACGTGAAAGAATGAAAAGTACTGATTTACACGTGCAAGGCACGGTGCCAGGAGATGTATCAAAAAGAAAATGAGGTATGAATTAACTTATTATCTTTGATCTCTTATTGATTGACTCTAGTATTATTGTATGGCCTCGATCTCCTTTTTAAAAAAAAAAAAGAAGAAAGGAAGAAGAAAGGAGAAAGAATGAAAAGAAAAAGAAAAGAAGAAGACAAGGAGAGTAATATACTTGTGTTAGATAAATCTTAGAGTTCAATTCACGTATGAAAAACATTATCAAAGTTTTGAAGATCATCATTTTGGATTCCAAGATATCCGAAGATCGAGTTATATTTGAAAGGGAATAGATTGTTTAGTGACACGTAAAACACACACGGTGCCGGTGTGCCACGGTGAGAAAAGTCTTATGATGTTTATTTGCGGAAGTTGAAAATCCGAAAAGAAAGGTTTAAGCACTTGTTGAGCCAATTTCCATTTCATATTTTCAAGCTTGCATTACCTATCTTTGCCTTACATTCTTAGCTATTAGTCGGATCCTTCATGATTATTTCTTGCTTCAAAACTTCGGATTGTGAGTTGGATTATTTTTTGCTAAATGACTTCGGATTGTGAGTTGGATTATGACATAGCACCAGCATCCTTAGTATCTATTGCTTGAGCTACTTGCCTTATTTTGCCGACTATATCTCATTTTGACTTGCTAAACATCTTGATGCTCTCCTTTTTGATAATGTCAAAAGGGGGGAAGATGGGTATAATACTTAGACTAATGAACATGTTGATGCTCGCTTATCTTAATTAACATGTTACTTGTGAATGATGTTGAGTTATTTTCCCTAATGTGATTAATGGTGCATTTTTTAAGGGGGAAGTATTATTTGTTTGTCATCATCAAAAAGGGGAATTTGTTGTAACTCTAAGTCAATGTTATTTTGATGATGATGAACACTTTATGCTATAACATGTATATGTGTAATGGTGATCTAAGAAAGCTATCAAAATTGGATGTTCATGAAAGATCAAGAACTTGAAGATATGGAAGCTTATGTCTAGTTATGTTCTAAGTCATGTTTATGCAATGTAATTAACGTATTGGAACTTTGTGCTAAATTAGAAATATGAAATTAGGATGGTTAACTATTTTCTTAGAGTTAAGAAAATAGGTAATTATATTAATTTCATGTGTCTATATTTAAAGAATATAAAAAGGTGAGTTTTTAATTTCGAAAATTGGTTTTGAAAGGAAAAAATTTATTGTAAAGATTTTTGAAAAAAAAGTTTTATAAAAAGACTGATTTTAAAGAAAACGCTTCTTTAAAAGATTTTCAAAAAGAATTGTTGTAAAAAAAAAAGATTTTTAAAGAAAACGATTTTGATAAAGATTTTTGGATAAAAATTGATTTAAAATCTGATTAATAGTTGGCATAAGATATGGAGGAATCCTTATTATCTTATAAGGAAAAGAAAAAAAAAGCTTTTTATAAAAGATAAAATTTGATTTTAGAAAGGAAAAGATTTTATCCCTTAATTTTAGGAATAAAAATTATTCAAGAAGATAATCATATCTTGGAGAACAATTCGTATTCAGGTGATAAATTATATAAGGGATATAAATCAGATATAATATCACACGTTTTCGGATTTGGTTTTTGAAAGATTTTGAGAGCCGAAAACAAACTCCCGTATCAGATAATATCACACGTTTTCGGATTTGGTTTTTGAAAGATTTTGAGAGTCGAAACGAACTCCCGGAGCACAAAGTGTACGACACGCAGTTCTAGTAAGTTAAGGTTTCTAAACAACGATTGTAACGATCCTCTATTTGCTTGTATAAGAAGCACGCTTGTGAGGAATCATTCTTTCGTAATTCTCATATTATAGGGAGTAGCAACACTTAGGGTTAAGTGTTGGGGAGCACTACTAGAGTTAGTAGTGGGGGAATCGAATTGTATCGAGGGTTTGGTATTTTAAGATTCAAATAATAAAAGAGTAGTTTGTGTGGACGTAGATCTCAGAGGTGAGATTGAACCACGTTAAATTCCTGTCTTTTATTATTTGATTTCATTGTTTTATTGTTTGATTCATTTTCGTTTGAGCAAAAACATAAATCGGAGAGTTTACGAGTGAATAACATAGTGCACGACATCGTGCTATAAGAGTGTTTTTTGCGAAAATCGATTAGTTTTAGCCACTCAATTCAACCCCCTTCTTGAGTGTCACCTTGTGTTCCAACAAGTTGTGAAAGAAGGAGTGAGATCATAAGATTATACCAGAGGATGTCAATACATATATATAACTGATGTTTTTTCTTTTGGTGGTCATTCAACTAAGGCCCCATTCTTTTGAATTGAGAGAAACTGAAGTGAACTAATAATAATAATAATAATAATAATAATAATAATAATAACAATAATGGCAAAATTGTAAATAACGAAAACGGCAAGTTAACGTCCGTCAGATTAAGGGTATTTGGTGAACGTTTTCGGAAACTCGGGGTATATAGTGAATATCTGAAATATTGAAGGTATATGGTGAATTTCGTGACTTGTCGGGGGACATTTGGTGGAAAAAACCGTAATAATAATACACCTGAACTGAATTGAAAATAAATCCAAAAGAACAGGGCCTAAGTGCTTTGTCACCATATTTATAGTAGAGTTTTCTACCGTACAATAGCTCTAGCTCTTACATTACAACATGACTACTTCATACGGAAAGAAAAATAGTACTCCCTCCGTCCCAGAATACTCTTGACACTTATCAATGCACGTAGTTTTAGATGATAAGTTGTTGTTTGGTTATCAATTGTTATTTTATTGAAAAGTAGATGTGATAGGAGTTAGTAGTTAGCAAAAGTAGTATTATTTTATTTTAAGGAGAGAGAGTGTGGGCCATGGTTAGAGTCGGTGTGTAGTAGGAGTGGTATTATTTTATTTGGAGGAGAGAGAGTGTGGGCCAATTCTTAAAGGTAGAAGGATTAAAATAATAGTGGGTCATATCCAAAAATAGAAGTGTAAAGAGTATTATGGGATGTATTGAAAAAGGAAAGTGTAAAGAGATTCTGGACGAGAGAAGAGTACATGCATTAAATGCTTGGGCATTCATCTTTGACTCATTACACTCTCCCCTTGAATGCCTATCTTTAATAAAGCATTAGTTATCTCGTTAAAAACTTTGTCAGGTAAAACCCATTGGGATAAAAACGTAATTTAAAGAGTACAAATTTATTTCCTTATTATATGCTTTAATACATTGCCTCATCTGAAAATCCCAATGGGTTAAAAACCTGATTGAAGGGAAAAGAGTGTAGTGCAAATAATACTCCTCCTTAAATTTAACAAAGGTCACGAAGGTGGTGCACTCGGATTTTGTGCATCAACTGTTCAAATTTCTTCGAAGGGAGGGATTTGGTAAACAGGTCAGCAAGATTTTCACATGACTGAATTTGTTGGATGTTTATACTTTCTTTTAATATTTGAGAGTTTATGTATTTTTAAATTTTACTATTTTGCACAAATTGTTTGTTGAACATGAAAATTTATATCATACATCTAGGTGTACCATACACGCAAGGCTACATATTAGCTCATTCTTCATTTTTTTTTCTAATTTTGTAGACCTCCAAGTAAAAAAATGAACAAAAATTTAGTTTTGAATATACGGTAGACCCAGATCTATAATATAAATTGTAAATGAACAATGATGTTCCAAGGAAAATTTTCAAATATATATATTATGGTTTGGGTCTTAGTATTATTTCTAACTAATATAGTGAAAACTGAGAAGTGAGAACATATCCGAGAGGGTCCAAATGGATTGGTTTTAATTCTGGGCTGGAAAGGAATTCTGAGTCTGGGTCAGATCAGGATTTCTTTTCTGGGCCGCTGTTGCAGCATGCGTATATTTGCTAAATGTCGGCGTTGGCCGTAGCTTTGGGCTTCGTGTTTTCTTGTGGCATCATGCACGGACTATCTTGTGGGCTTTTACTTTTAGGATACCAACAACACATGGACGGCTTTAAAGCTTTAGCCCAGTAGTTTCCACAACTTCGGATCTTAATGAAAGTTGATGGTTTTGTAGCTTTCTTTCTTTCCAAAAATCTAGATAAGCCTTTCATACTTTTGGTTTTGCTAAAGCCGCCCTATTTTTTATAAGTGTCACCTTATATTTTATACATGTATACTCAATCTCTTTCCTCCATCCCCCCCTCCCCCCCTTTCCTTTCCCTTTCTTTACTCCATATTCTCCCACGAGTCCCACCTCACCCACAATCCTTCACCACTGCTACCCGAGTCGCCACCACTGCCACTATACTGGAATTTAAGACTATATTAGTTTTGATTCTTCGAAATTAAAACTTCAAAACCTCGACGGAGTAAAGCAACCACAAATTTTCCCCAAAAATTAGGTAAACAAAATTCGGAGAACCAAAAATTCAAAAATTGAAAACTTCAAAAACAAAGAAAATCACACACAATTCAATAAAAGCAATTCAAACCTCCAAAACTTTCACTTGTGCAATTCTTCAAAAGATAATCTTCAAGATTTTTAGCAAGATCGACCATCCATATCCCAATTTGATTCAAACCAGTCCTAATCTATGACAAGTGTTGATGGCGGTCATAAATGGTGGTAGGAGGGAGGTTGGTGGTGTCGTCTTAATGTATTTAGGGCGATACTTAGAAATAATCTAGGGTAACATTTAGTAAATAAGATTTTTTTTGGGAAAGGAAAAGCCTCTTTGGCACTGTTTGGCAAATAGTTTTTAGAGTTTAGCTGTTAGAGTTTAGAGTTTGCTGTCAGAGTTTTAACTTTTTGTTTAGCAGATTTGACTGCTGATTTGACAACTTTTTTTTATAAATATGTTTGGTAACAATTAACTAATTGCTAAAAGCTTATTATCATTCGTTTGTGTGAAATCACATGTATAGACATTTTAATACATATGTGTAGTATTATTATTAGAGGTAAAAAAGTCATTGAACATATTTTTACATAATACTCTAAAGAAAAAGCTCCTATTAAGAGCTTTTTTTATTTTGAGAGTTCTTATTCCAAAACTCTCTCTAAAACTCTTTTATACCAAACACACCTTTTAGAGTTTTTGACTAGTCAAAACTCTAAAAGTGATCCAAAACTCTCTTTTTGCTCCAAAACTCTAATTGCCAAACACTATCTTAGACTAACTTATGTGTCATACCTTAATAAAAGTATTGAATGGAGTCATCTAGTTCTTAAAAGGTAGTGTTACCCATCTTTTTAAAACGGTCCAAGAAGCCTTAATTAAGGGACATACCCTTTGAATTTTTTTTTTTTTTTTTTTTTTGGTGCAAACATACCCTTTGATTTTAAACTAGTCCAAGGTGATGGTCAGCAAAAATCAAGTCAACAAAAAGTCAAGGAAGCAAAAGTCAACGAGGTCAACAAGAATTGTTGGTCAAACTTCATCCAACTATGATGTAATTCGTTAAGTTGGAATCTCCAGTCGTAGATGGAATCAAGGATAGCGCAGTTCATTCTCCATACAAGGAAGCTAAGTGATCCCATGAAAAGGAGGTACAACTAAGGGCCAAAACAACGGCTAAAAATGGCGCCACAAAAGAAGTGGAGGCATCTCAAGCATGAACGTGGAAAAATGTAACCGCCATAGTCAAAGGCTTCAACTTAAATAGAAGGTCATTTTATCCACAATGAACAACCATTTCTTTAGTTTGTTAGCCTAATCTAAGAGCAGTATGTTAGTTTAGTCCCAAAGTTCGAAGTTCACATCTTTAAGTTTATTCGCTAAATTAAGTCAAACATTAACAGTGTTGTATGGGGGCTGAATCAGTCCCTACCGGTTTGTTCCAACCGGTCTTGACCGTTATGGTCAACTCCGTCTGAAGGACCCCTTAGTGGGGTATAATTGTACCGGATACGGCCGTATCCGACATACCGGCTGCATCAGTAGACCTTATCGGTATTCATCACGTGGGCCATTGGCTGAATGGGCTTGGATTGATCCAGTATTGACTTAATGCGCCTCTGGGCCTAAAGATAAGTATCATAAGAGGATAGAAATGTATCTAACCAATGGGGGCAGAGTCCTACTTCACTAAGGACACTGCCGGCTCCTATAAATACCCCCCTGACCTGAGTCATGAGGTACGTTCACAAACACCAAGACATTATATTTGAGACATCCCGTCTCTATCCTTTACTGACTTAGGCATCGGAGGGGCGTTCCTCGGATCAACCCCCGAGGTTAGTTTACCTGTTTTGCAGGGTCTCAAACCGGCACACTACGACAAGGAAGATACCGGTTCATTCCTTCCATTTATTCCATACCGGAACAATTGGCGCTAGAAGGAGGGGTGAACTCTACTTCGGTCATAAGCCGTAATCGATCCAGCCTACTCATTCGCCTCATGGATCCTAAGCAAACCATCGGGATGCCGGAAACAAGCGAAAATAACGTACCTGTGGGAGGCGGGCCTCCCGGTTTTAACACTCTTCAACCGGCGGTTGGGTCCTCCCAACCACCAGTGACAGGGGAAGGGAACACCGAAACCCCTCAAAGATAATGTGTTTGCAGCGTTGCAAAATATGTTCAGCCACGAGCAACTTCTGAGTCTTTGCCGAAGTCTTCCGAGCTATGGCGAATCGGACTCCACCGACCGGTCATCTGGGCAAGCGCCCCGAAGCGAGCCACACAGTCCGGTGAGAAAGATGCGTTCTCTCACGCCCGGCCGACAGGGTGCTCCAAGCCGGCATGATCGGGGATCGGGAGGAGAACTCAAGGACTCCGAGCGAGCCGAGTGGAGGAAGAAGGTTTGGGAGATCGCCAAGAGACCGAGATTCATCGGTCATCCCGATACAGAGAGAGTAGTGAATTGTCCGGCGCAGAGCACCGGTATTGCTTCGGAACTCTCCTTTCTCCACCGCCATACTGCAAGAGCCTATGGAGAAGATTAAAATGCCAACTTGCAAGTATGACGGGAGGTCTGACCCTGAAGACCACATCTCGGCCTACGAGGGACATATGCTGCTATACACTGAAACCGATTCGGTGTGGTGTAAGGTGTTCCCTTCAACTTTGGCCGGCTTGGCGCAAACGTGGTACAAAAGCATACCCCCGGCAACAATTTTTGACTTCCGCCAGCTCACATCCATGTTCGTTACACACTTCGTTAGTAATAAGCGAAGGGAAAAGACCACTGGAGAGCTGATGTCGATCAAGCAGGGGGAGAAGGAAAGCCTGAGGGATTACATCGGCCGTTTTAACACTGAAGCCGTTACAATCCCCAGCCTGCAGCAAGAGGTCGCAGTGTTGGCACTGATGACCGGTTTGAAGGAAGGAACGGCCTTCAGAAGTTACCTGGGTCGTAAGAAACTGACTAGCCTAACTGAAGTCCTAGGAAAAGCTAACGAGTTTATTCGAGGAGAAGAGTTTGATAAGGCGGCAACCTCGAAGAGGTCTGATGGAGATGGCAAGGAGAAAGAAAGGGAAAAGGAGAAAGAGAAGGATAAGAGCCGGAAGGACAGAAGGTCTGATAACTCCGGAAGACGGAAGGAAAGCAACGAGGTCAAGAAGGGCCAGGAAAAACGGCCAGACCGCTATCACAATTACACTCCCTTAACGAAATCCAGGGCTGAAATATATGAGTTGCACAAGCAAGATGATAAGTGGCAACGGCCTAGGAAGATGTTTTATAAAGGCCGGGACAGGTCCAAGTGGTGTGACTTCCACAAGGATCACGGTCATATAATCGAAGACCGTAAGGACCTCGAGGGACGGCATTGAAGATCCGATACGAAGAGGCTATTTCAAGCAAGATCGGGCGTAGGACCGATCACCGTGAAGGGTCCCCCGGGAGAAGAGGACGGGAAAAGAAAACCCGTTAAAGAAAGAATAACGGAGATACACGTTATATCCGGCGGTCCAGTTCATGGCGGCAGTATTCACGGCGCCAAAGCAAGCCTTAAAGAGGTAAGGCACCAGGTGAATTATCACAATACCGGCAAGTGGCCGGCACCACCAATTATGCCATCCGTCTCATTCACAGCGGAGGACGCTAGGGGAATTATCTACCCCCATGATGATCCCCTGGTAGTATCTCTGCAAATTTCAATGGCAATGGTCCACCGCATCCTGGTGGATGGCGGTAGCTCTGCTAACATACTCTTCATGCCTACATTCGAGAAGATGGGGCTAGGAAGATCTTGTCTCGAAGCCAGGTTTCATATCCGATAATCGGTTTTACCGGAGCATCGGTCGTTCCCGAAGGTACCATCAAGCTACGGTTAAGTTGGGAGAAGGATCTCAATCACGAGATCTCATGATAGAATTCCTGGTGGTCGATGTCCCCGCAGCTTATAATGCCATCATTGGAAGGCCATTAATCCACGACGCTCAGGCCGTGGTATCAACCTACCATTTGACGATGATCTATACATCAAATAGTGGAAAGCCGGAGAGGCTGAAAGGTAACCAAGAGTCGACAAGGGCTTGTTATCTGACGGCTCTGAAGAACTCTGATCATAAAAGGCCGGCAGAATCTCCACCATCGGAGAGAAAAAGGAGACGGATTGAGAGCAAGGCAAACCGGGATTTATCGATGGAAAACTTTGAGGGAAGGCCGGCAGATTTGCCGAGACCTAGCCCAGAAGGAGAAACTGAGGAAGTTAGCCTAGAGCTAGAAAGGCCCAAAAGGACAGTCAAAATAGGGGCTGACATGGCCGACAACGTCAAAGTGAACTTGATTAGCCTGCTGCGGAGCAATGCTGACGTCTTTGCCTTCTCAGCGGATGAGATGCCGGGAATAGATCCCGCGTTCATGGTGCACCGGCTGAACGTGAATGATGATGTAAGGCCGGTGAAGCAGAAGAAGCGAAATTTCTCTTCCGAGAAAAACGCGGCCATCAAGGAGGAAGTGAACAAATTGCTAGCAGCGGACTTTATCGAACCATGTGATTATCCGGAATGGCTGGCAAACGTGGTAATGGTTAAAAAAGCTAATGGGACTTGGCGGATGTGTGTAGATTTCACTGACCTCAACAAAGCCTGCCCGAAAGATTGCTACCCGTTACCCAGGATCGATCACTGGTTGACTCTACTAGCGGCCATGCGGCTGCCGAGTTTCATGGACGCCTTCTCCGGGTACCATCAAATCGGCCTCCCGGGAAGAGGACGAGAACAAGGCGGCCTTCATCACGTAGGCCGACCGGCAAGATGGCGGCGTTAACGAGATTTGTCTCCAAATCAGCCAGAAAAAGCATTGCCGTTCTTCAAAGTTCTAAGAGGAAACAAGAAGTTCGAATGGGGAGATGAGCGTAAACAGGCCTTTGAGGTCAGTAAGGAACATTTCAAGAGGCTACCAACTATTACCCGACCCGAGGTGGGAGATAAGTCTGCAGTTATACGTCTCGGTGTCGGCCAAGACGGTAGCGGCGGTACTGCTAGTAGAAAAGAGCAAGCAGCAGCACCCTATTTACTTTGTGAGCCATGTCTTGGCTGGAGCTGAACAGAGGTACGAGTTGTTGGAGAAAATGGCTTATGCCGTGGCCGATAGCGGCCAGAAGTTGCGGCCATATTTCGATTCGCACACCATCCGGTACTCACGAACCAGCCTTTGGAGAAAGCGCCGCATAAGCTAGATACGACTGCGGCAGTTGCTCAAATGGGCGATAGAACTGTCCGAGTTCGACATAGAATATCGGCCAAGAATGCTTATCAAGGCGCGAGGCTCGGCCGACTTCATAGTCGAGACCACCTGCGGGGAAGTCGAAGGATCACCGGCACCGGCAAATATCTCAGACGGCCTCGGCCGCCCAAACCGGGGCAAAGCGCAGTGTGGTCATGACATCTCCCGAAGGGGACATTTTTGAATATGCCGTCCGATTTGGGTTCAAAGCATCCAACAACGAGGCTGAGTATGAAGCTGCAATAGCGGGGATAAGTCTGTGCATAGCGTCTGGGGCAAAGAAAATACGCATGACAACAGATTCCCGACTTATATCAAGCCGTATCGAAGGTACCTACGAAGCCGGGGAACCAGAATGCGAAGTACCTACTGAAGGTGAAGCGGATAACGGCTCCACCGCAAAGCTTCGAAATAGTACTGGTCCCTCGCGTGGAGAACATGGCGGCCGACGCCCTGTCAAAGTTGGCAAGTTCAAGCACAACAGATATCAAACGGAGTGTGATGGTAGAAACATTACTAGAGAGAAGTATAGAGGTTGCCCAGGCAGAGGTGAACGAAGTCGCTCAAAAGAGCGAATGGTACGACGGCATACTGGCATTCAAGATGACGGGAAATTTGCCCATTGATAAGATGGCGGCAAGAAAGTCAAGCGAGAAGCTCCCCGGTTTTGTGTTTTCCAAGGCCAACTCATACAAGAAGAGTATTTCACGCCACTCTCCGAGATGTGTAACGGCCCATGAGGCCACAAAAAATAATAGAGGAAATACACGAAGGAGTATGTGGAAATCATATTGGTGGGAAAACGCTGGCTTTAAAAGCTTTAAGGGCCGGTTTCTACTGGCCGACAATGTTAATGGACGCACAAGCATACGTCAAGAAGTGCAACAAGTGCCAGAGGTTTGCACCAGTCATACATCAGCCGGCAAATGAGTTGCAACCGATCCTGAATCCAATCCCCTTCGCTCAATGGGGGATGGATATTATTGGGCCATTCACGCCGGCATCAGGAGGAAGGAAGTTCCTGATAGTAGGAATAGACTACTTCACGAAGTGGATTGAAGCCGAACCGACTGCAAAAATAACGGCTAATCAGGTTAGGAAGTTCATCTGGAAAAACCTCATCACAAGGTTTGGGATTCCTATGGGAATTGTCATGGATCACGGCGTACAGTTCGATTGCGGGCCGATAAAGAACTTCTTAAGCCCATACGGCATCAAATTTGCATACTCCTCTGTGTGCCACCCTCAGAGCAATGGTCAGGCCGAGGCCGCCAACAAACAAATTCTCAACGCTCTCAAAAAGAAGCTAGATGACTTGAAAGGTGCCTGGGCCGATACGGTTCCCGAGGTATTATGGTCTAATAGAACCACTGAGAAGGAGGCGACAGGAGAAACTCCTTTTAGACTGGCCTTCGGGGAAGAGGCAGTGCTACCGGTCGAAGTTGGACTGCCGACCTGGCGGATTCTAAACTACGACCCCGAATTGAACAACAACTTGCACAGAGAAGAACTTGATCTTTTGCCGGAAATCAGGCTAGCGGCGGAATTACGATCAAGCAAGATACAAGGATCGGATAAGCAAAACCTACAACAAGAGGGTAAGAAGCCGCCAATCGAGAAAGGCGATCCGGTACTCGGGCGCACCGCTGCTACCGGTAAAGCTCATACGGGATGGCAAGCTTACGGCAAATTGGGAGGGACCATACCTTGTAAAGGAAGAAATAGTCCCGTGTGCTTATCGACCGGAAGATATGGCCGGCAAAACAACTTAAGAACAACTGGAACGCTAGCGTACTTAAGAAATATTTTGTTTAATGATTAATTTTAAATTCATAGCAATAGTTGCAGGGCATTGTTGCCGACTTCGTAATTGTTGGAACAAATAATTGCCTATTTCTAATAAGATCAATTTCCGGTATTACTTATACAAATTGTCTCTGTATTTATAACGGTCTATAAGTACGACCAAAGAATCTCTTGTTTAAAGACAATCAATGACCAAAGGATCTGTGTCACAAGGGAAGAGGGTCTCTTGACGGTCAATGACTGCGGGGATCTCGCCGTCAAGAGGAACCAACTGTTCGAGGACTCGGGATGGTCAACGACCCAAGAGGATCTGCCAACCCAGCGAGTCTAATGCCGGCGGGAACACCCCACCTCATAACCGGTCAATGACCCTATAGGATCTGCCGGGATGAAATAGTAATTTAAAACTATTTGCCGG
Source organism: Beta lomatogona (assembly GCA_947646795.1). Classification (NCBI taxonomy): domain Eukaryota; kingdom Viridiplantae; phylum Streptophyta; class Magnoliopsida; order Caryophyllales; family Amaranthaceae; genus Beta; species Beta lomatogona. The sequence continues at coordinate 19,140 of CANSNZ010000560.1, forward strand.
TCTATGAGCCATAGCGGATCTGCCGGAATAACGGAAATAATAGAACGGGAAAGCACTTAAATAAGAAAAAACCGACGCAAGTGTAGAAAAATATATTCATTAATAATAAAATGGGTTACATCCTATTCTAACAAAAAAATAAAATGGGTCAGGCCAACGACAAGTCGCCGGACTGGGCGTAAGAAGTAAAACGAAGACCTAAACTAAGCAACCTCGGCAAGATCGGAGGCGGGAGCTCGCCGCCATCCAAAGCCGATTCGAGAGCAGAGCGTGAGGACTCTTGTCCAAAATGACCACGTTGTCCGACGGGACGACAGCCGCCATCGGTTGGGGCATCGGTAACTCCTGGATCGCCTGTTCGCCGACACTCGGGCTCGGCTTCCTCGAACTCGACTCGAGGGTCGGCATTGGCGATGTCGGCCTCGGTCACCCCAAGGTCCAGATCCTCGCCCTCCACCGGGACCTCGAATGCTCGTCGACTGTGGGCATCCTCCACGCGACTCCAGTCCAGGTTAGGGAAAGTATGCCTGGTGCACCGCATAGCGGCGGCCCAACCTCCATTGTACCGATTAGCTAGCCGGTGTACAAAGTCGATGGACCGCCGGTACTCAGCCACAGCGTTGGCTTCCCGGCCCTTTGCGGCAGTCAGCTCCTCTTTTACTTTCGTCGGCTCGACTTCTTTATTTTTCAAGAAAGCTTAGCCTTGGAGGCTACCGTCTTAGCACTCGAAGGTCCGAGTTGACCCGATCCAGAGCGGTCTTCGCCTTCTTCCGCTCATTGCCGACATTCACCAACTCCGCATTCTTCGCGGAAAGTTGGTCTTGGGTGGCCTCGTGATCTTTCACTTCGCCGTAATAGGCGCCTCGGAAGTACCCGGTAAAAATCGCAGAGTTCTTTACCGGAATGAGCCGCCCTGCAATCGAAAAAAAATAAAAAGTTAGACAAGGGTGGTAAACGGAAGAAACGGGCAATTACACCGTCAATCCCGAAAAACTTACCACGGCCAAATTATGCGCGTGAACAAAGCCAGGAGCCCGCACCCGATCTACTGGCATGTCATACTTCAGTGGAGCCCTTTCCGGAGCCGGTACCCCCAGGTTACCGCCGTTGAGAGGACGATCCAACAAGCGAGGATTCATCATCCGGGACGTTAAGCTTAGGCTAGAAGTGAGCCCCATCTCGAACCGGAGACCGGGACCATCGTTTCCCGGAGGATCTCCGCACCTCGATCTCGGCCTCCTCTATGAAGCCCGACTTGCGCGGCCGAGCAAAATGTTCTAGCTCGGGAATCATAGCCGGCAAAGTCGGTTGCTTGTAAATCTTGGGCCTCGGGGAGGAGGTGCCGACCTCGATACCCTCCCGGATAACGGTCTTTTTGGCTCCCTTTCACCGGCAAAGAACCTCTTCAAGACGCTCCTTCCCGGGAGCCTTAGATTGGGGTCGTTTGGATGTCTCGGCTTCCCCCTCGGCCTTCCTCTTCGACTGGGCCGAGGTAACCTTTTTGGGAGGAGGCTGGACAGTCTCCCCTGGAGCGGCGGCGCCAGAGTCACCACGGCCAGCACCGCGAGTCTTACCACCCCGGCCTCCAACACTGGGGGGAATTGACGTAAATTTCCTGGCCGGCTTCGGAGGCATGTTGCTGATTGGAATGAAGTTTGAGTTGAGGTGAAGAGCTTGCCGGATCAAGTGCTCCCGACCTACATTCGGAGGGGAAAAGAACGTTAGCAACAAACAAAACGGTAGAATATAAAATACATACCAACATCAGACTTAATTACCAGTGGGTTCAGACTGGCAAAAGACCAAAGCAGAAAGTGGGGCGTTGCCTAAAATATAACCGGCATGAGGTAACCAATTGAGGGGCACGGGAACGTGCTTCCCTCCCTTGGGGCCTGGTTGGAAAGAGGCCTCAAAGAAATTGAAAGCCTCCGCTTCCCGGCGGGTCAGTCGCCTGTCAGGGATGTGTTCCATCCTTGGACGAGGCTTCGTCCAATACCGGCGCAGGGGAAAGTCGGCCGAGCACCCGTACCCTGGAAGAAGCGGGGCTGCCGGTTCTTCGAGGGATGTTAGTTTCGGATACACCGTCGCCTTCTTGGGGCGGGTGTACATAGACATCCGGCCACCTTGGCCGAGTTCCCCCTCGGCCGTGATCGTTTCCCCTTTTGCCTCTCCCCTTTACCCTTCGCGGAGCCATCCTCTTTAATCCAATGTAACTTCCGGAATAGATTCAGAGTCTCCGGAAACCTCTTGAATCGGATGGTCCAGGCATAGCATATTAAATTACGCCAGGATAGCGGCGTTAGTTGGGATAAGCAGATATTCTAGGCGGTGAAAATCTTTACTATGAAGGGGTCCAAGGGAAACCTCAGCCCAAAGTCTAGCATATGGGCGTAGACTGCTACGTGCCCAGGCGGGCAATTCGTTACCCGGCATCCTTCAGACGGCATGACCAGTCCATACCCTTCGGGGAAGGCAAAATACTCAGCGCCTTTCCGGCAAAAATTGTTACTCAATGCCGTTCTCCTCCAGTTCTTGTCAATCTGAATGAAGGACGGGCGGCGGCCTCGCAAAGAGGCATGTATAAGTCCTCCAACGTTTCGGCTGTCGTCCCTCGGGGATGATTTCCGCCGGCTCTTCGTCGGAGTCAGCTTCCAAAGATGCCGACTCCTTGTCCTCGTCCGACATCATGTCGCGCAAGACGCTATCAACATCTTATGAAGCAACAGAGGAGTTCCCAGAAGGAGGATCCGCGGACATGCCGGCCACGTGGGGGAAAAGTACTGAAGACCGTTCTGCTATTCCCAGCATGGTCCCGTATTGACCCGATACTAGTACTCCTACGGCTTCTCCAAAGGCCCTAATGGCCGTCAGGGGGGAGGCATGTAGTGTTGAGTCCTCAGGGGCCCTACCGGAAGTACTACAGTCATGGCCAGACTTACTCCTATGTTCATTTAGGCGGTTTACTACCGGTGAATTACTGGACATGGTAGGACTGGCAGATTTACTATCAGAGTTAAAGTCACTATCAGTCAAAGAGTGGGGACTTTCAGAAAGGCTTTGTGAATCAGATTGAGAAGACATGATTACTTGAAGAAATTAAGAAGAAGTCTGGTAAAATACCTGGAAAGAAGGAAAAGAGTGATGGCTGGCACTGAAAATAGCCGGTAAGAGAGTTCGGTCACACTTGGAATGTCACGACGAAAGGCCGCAATCGAAAGAACGCTAGGTCTCGGGTGGACTGATTGCTTGAAGGTTTGGAAGTAATGTGAAACCGTGCGAAGAGAAGCACTATTTATACTTAGCTTCATGGCTCAGATTGGGCGACGTTTCGTCTTCCCGTCCCGATCATGCCACGTGTACCCCGAGCTCAGAAACAGCTGTGATCAGCTACTGACACCCTAGTCAAATCAGCGCAGGGCTCGAGGTGACGATTCATTTTCTGCTATCTGACTCTATTATCCGGATGTCTCTAGGCGGCTTCAGGATGGAAACGTGATTTTCATCATCCATAACGGCTCAGCTGTGGTTAAGCCGGATATCCCTGTATCAGTCATACCGGCTTGGGGGCTAGTTGTATGGGGGTTGAATCAGTCCCTACCGGTTTGTTCCAACCGGTCTTGACCGTTATGGTCAACTCCGTCTGAAGGACCCCTTAGTGGGGTATAATCGTACCGGATACGGCCGTATCCGACATACCGGCTGCATCAGTAGACCTTATCGGTATTCATCACATGGGCCATTGGCTGAATGGGCCTGGATTGATCCAGTATTGACTTAATGCGCCTCTGGGCCTAAAGATAAGTATCATAAGAGGATAGAAATGTATCTAACCAATGGGGGCAGAGTCCTACTTCACTAAGGACACTGCCGGCTCCTATAAATACCCCCTGACCTGAGTCATGAGGTACGTTCACAAACACCAAGACATTATATTTGAGACATCCCGTCTCTATCCTTTACTGACTTAGGCATCGGAGGGGCGTTCCTCGGATCAACCCCCGAGGTTAGTTTACCTGTTTTGCAGGGTCTCAAACCGGCACACTATGACAAGGAAGATACCGGTTCATTCCTTCCATTTATTCCATACCGGAACAAGTGTGTTTGGTAGGGAGGAATTGGATGGAAAAGAAAGGAAGAGGAAAGAAATAATAGGCTTTCCTATGTTTGGTAAAAAAAATAACAAGGGATTCAATAAGAAAGGAAAGGAAGTGAGAGGAAAGAAAACCTTATAAATCTCCCATTATCTTTCCTCCCAAAATTGGAGGAATTTGAGAGGAAAGAGATAATAATTCAAAATTGATTTATTTTTTCCCAAATTTTACTTCCCTCCCTCACGTTATTTTTTCCCCTCTCACACATAATTCTCCCTCCAAAAATTACACAGTATATAATAACCCTTTCTCTTCTCTCAACTCAATCACGTTCATCCATAGCCCTATCGTCGTGCAACGGAAATCAGCATACAAGATCGGGTAACTCACGTTCAGATAACTCAGGTTCAGGTACTCTTCCTTTTTTTTTCTTTCTCTATATGTGGATTTGGATTTGTTTATAGTTTGGTATAATTCGTGAGTTTTGCAATTGCAGAATTGGTAGATGATAGATTTTAATTGATCCATGTATTTTTTATCTTAAATTTGTTTCTCTAGCGCCTTTGAAAATTGCTAGCATTATCAGTTGTTACTTGAACAACCATTCATATATTAGAATTATGTATAAGCATGTGTCATTGTGCGATGTGTATTGGACAGATGTGAAACTACAATTGTATGAAGAAATATTGAGTTTCAAGTTACTGAAATACTGTAGATTAGTAGACTAGGTTCTTATAATGTGTATATATGTTATATTTCTGCAGGCTTTAGAATGAGAACGTGCCTTTGTAGCTTTAGATTTCACTTGTTAAGTCATGTGCAGTATGTGCTTGGGGGTTTGTTTGGAGAGGATATAAGTAGGGAAAGAGAAAATAATTTAGGTTTCTTGAGTAAAAATTAGGTGTAGTTTTTGGAATAAATATTATTAGAACCTACTCCACCATGGAACAAACCAAATCTGCCTAAAATCAGAGAAGAAATACAATGTTAATTGATCATAATGATTGTCTTTCTATGAAAAAAATAGGTGTAGTTTTTGGAGTAAATATTGATTGCTATTCTTTATATTTTTTTGGCAAAGAAAACTAAGAGATACATTATCAATATATCTCTAATATATATTTGGAAAAATTCACATAATTAATCCCAACTTTCACTCATCTTCCCAAATTAATCCCAACTATTAATTATTCAGGAATAATCCCAACTTTAGGAGTGAGTTTCTCAAAATAATCTGAATTGTTATTTTACTTATTTTCGTTGATCCATTTTGGGATTATTTTGGGGTAGAAAAAAAACATTTCGGATCATTTTGAGAAGGTACACTTGAAACTTGGGATTATTCTAGAATAATCAATAGTTCGGATTATTTTGAGAAAATGGTCAATAGTTTGGATTATTTATGTGAATTTTTCCTATATATTTTCTTTATAATATGTTATTATAGATGGAAGAAAACTTTATCAATACTGATCACGAACATATTTTAGAAGATGAGCAAGTTCACAATGATAATGAGGATACTGAGTTTGGAAATTGGGTTGTGATTTGGGATAGAATGAGAAATTTAGCTGCCATCAAAATGATTTGTTTAGTTACATATGGATTATACCTACTGCGAAAGAGGAATCACATTACGAGTTATAGTCATATGCCTTCTAGAGAACAAACAATTGAACGGCAGGCAGCAAGGAAAAACCTTTTTGAGTTCCTTAACTATACCAGGAAGAGTCGTCACTTACTACGCATGCAACCATAAACTTTTGTTCAACTATGTACTCTAATGCGTACTACTGGCCAATTGAAAGATACCCGACTAGCTAATGTAGAGGAGCAAGTTGCAATATTTCTCTACACCATAGGTCATAATGTAAGGAATTGCAGTTTGCAAGTCACGTTTCGTCGTTCCGGTGAAACCATAAGTCGATATTTTCATAAAGTTCTTGAAGCTATCGTTTCATTAGAAGATCAATTCCTTATACAACCGGATGGCTCAAATGTTCCTCTAGAGATCCAAAACACGTATAGATTTTATCCATTCTTTAAGGTAATTTTTTTAAAATAAAGTCAGCATTAAATAATACTTTATATGCGTCAGATATAAAAATTAGAATAGATAAATTTTATGTCAGGATTGTGTAGGTGCTATTGATGGGACACATGTTCGCGTCAAAGTTTCTAACACTAATGCACCGAGGTATCGTGGTAGAAAAAATTGGCCTACACAAAATGTCTTAGCTGCATGTTCATTTGACTTAAAGTTCACTTATGTGTTACCTGGATGGGAGGGAACGGCGTCAGATTCAAGGATACTTAAAAATGCATTATCTAGAGAAGATAACTTGCATATTCCGGAAAGTAAAAATAAACTCATTGGTATATTTACCCATAATATTTTTACCCATATTACACACTTCAATGAGGCTTATTTCTATTAATATTTTTTAGGTAAATATTATCTTGTCGATGCCGGTTATATGCTCACGGGTGGCCTTATAACCCCTTATAGGGGTGTACGTTATCACTTGAAAGAATATTCGTCACGTGGCCCCGAAAATGCTCAAGAACTTTTTAATCTTCGACATGCATCACTACGTAATGCTATTGAAAGAGCCTTTGGAGTTTTAAAGAAAAGATTTGCTATTATTGCTAGTTCAACAGAGCCACATTACTCATTTGAAACACAAAGAGACATTGTCTTGGCATGTTGTATCTTGCATAATTTTTCAATGACTATAGATCCTGACGAGGAACTTATTGCCGAGGTTGACCGTGAACTATCAAATAGGCCTGCACGAGTAAGGCGCAATAATGCAGGAGATGATGATAGTGAAGAAGGAAAAATTATTCGAGACAATATAGCAGCTCAAATGTGGAACAATTACACACAATATCTAGCTCTACGGGGTGATAGAACTTGAATGTTTATATTTTTATTTTTTATGTTAGCTTCTTTTTGAGTGATGTGTGTTAGTTTTGAATGACATTGTAATGAATTTTTAATAGAATTTGAAATAATTTACTATAATATGATTAAATTTATATTTCATTATACTTTATATTTTGATTAGCCAGATGGATGTGCCAAACAAGAAACTTGGTGGATGTCAAATCAAATGGACTGAAAATATGGATGCACTTCTAATCGAGGCATTACTTCACCAACAATTGATAGGCAACCGAATCAATGGTCAATGGACTTCTTGTTCTTATGATACCATGGTTAAAGAGCTGCGAGAAAAACTCGACCTTCCGATTAAGAAGGAACATTTGCAAAATCGGCAAAAAACTCTTAAAAAGAATTTCAATGAGGCGTATGATATGTTCAAGAACTCAAGTGGCTTTGGTTGGGATGAGGAAAGTAAGCGTTTTGTGGCTGAACCTGAAGTATGGAAAGCCTTGATAGAGGTACTTTTTGTGTTAATGAATGGTCAAATGCAATTTGATTGTATTGAGTTGCTTAGTGAGCTTATTATCATTTTTTTTATCTGCAACCCTTCATGTAAATATTTTTTTTGTAGGCTAAACCCGAAGCTAAAAAATGGACGACTACTCCTCTACCTTTTTATGAAAAACTATTGGAACTTTATGCAAAGGATAGAGCAAATGGTGAACCTTCTCTAACCGCAAAAGAGAGAGCACGTCAAAAGAGTAGCAATGAACCAATTACTATCGATGATATTGATGTTATGGTCACCCAAAATGAAGCAACATTAGAAGGCTTTGATCCTAATTCTCCTTGTGAGGCAAAATCAACATCTCCTACAACCCCAAAAAGCGAGACTTCATCTAAAGGAAGGAAAAGGAAAGAAATTTCAGAGGAAGACTATGAAATTAAAATCTTAAAGCAAGGACTTGATAGTGTTGCCGATGCCATACGGGAAGGTAATTCTATTTTGAAGCAAATTCGTGCACAAGTTTATTCCAGTGATGAAATTTATGAAGAAATTGTGAGCATAGGAATTGAAGAAAGCAAACAATTCAAAGCTTATAGATTTTTGAACGCTAATGACACAAGGGTGAGAGAATTCTTTGGTTGTCCAAAGAATGTTCGCAAAGCATTTCTCATTCAAATGATGGAAGAGGATGGCGTATTTATTTAACAAGTTTTATGATTATTTAAACTTCGGACAATTTTTTGCAATGTTTCATGAACTATTTGTCTAAGTTTGATGACTTATTTATATCTTTATGCTATATCTTTTTAACCATGTCTTCACCGAAAATCTTGTGTATTAGTTTTTAATGCTATTAGTTTTTATAAATTGAGAGCAGTTTGTGTATTGAATGTTAATGCTATTACCATTGTTATTATAATAGTTTCTGCTTGTAGTTGCAGCTTAGATATGTTTGCTTATTATTATGTTGATATGGCATTGAATTGTAATTATATGGGTCCTGCATGCAGCCACATAGAGATGTTGATTTCGGTGGTCTACTTTTTTGGCAGTATCACATTGTTCTTTTCCTTTCTGTTCTTCCATACATAGGATTTCTTTCCTTTCCTTCTTATTAACCAAACATCAGAAAGTTCAGTTTCTTTCCTTTCCCTTCCTTTCTCATCCCTTCCCTTCCCTTCCCTTCCCTTCCTTTACTAAAAAAATACCAAACACACTGTAAATGAGCCTGGGCCACACTTGTAAATGAAGGAGAGTTTGGACAATTTACAAGACCAAATGAGGTTCCATCTTAAAACCAATTGCCAACAGGAGGAGTAACAACTCCTCAAGTTTTTATTCCTTTCCTCATGTTCAATGTGGGATAAACTTACACTCACACGCGGGTTGTTCGTGGGATCTCAATATTATTCTACACTACTTGAAGTAGATTCATATCTACATGCATTGCGATCTTTTGGTTTGGTGATCTTTTATAATAAATTACCTGTACGTTAGCTAGGAATCCTTATTACAATGACCAGTAACCCCCCCTCCCCGAGGCGTAGGTTTCATTTACTTGTTATATTTTTGCATCAACAGGTTGAAAAGAAACCCAATACATTTTTCATAGGCTAGTGATATGTGGAATAATACTTGACTGATATTAAATGATTCTAAGTGTCTCCGGTTCTTGAAATTAAGAGGTGTGTGTTGAGATCTTATGGAAATTCTATAGTGAGTTGTACCACATTATTGAAATAAAGGAGATAAATAAACCACTTTATATGTTCAAGGAGTTATTCAACCTATTGCCAATTAGTTTTAAGATAAAACCTCATTTATGCTTGTAAGTAATCCAAAGTACCATTAGGGCCTGTTTGGATATGAGCATTTCATTTGAAATGCTGTAATTGGGCCAATTCACATGTTTGGATAACTAATGGAATTGTAATTGGAATTGGGCCAATTACAATTCAATTCCAAGCCATGTTAAAAAAAGCTATTTCCAAATCACATCCCCTCCCCATGTGATTTCAATTTCTGCCCAAAGAAATCTCACCCCGTCCCCTAAAAAAAACACGATTCTCTCTCTCTCTCTCCTCCCTAAGCGTTCGTGATTCGCCTCTCTCTCCAAAATGAAATTTCAATTTCTGCCATATTCGATTGATCTCAAAAATTAAAAGAACGAATTTGCGGTTGATATCAAAGATTGAAGGAACGATTTTGCATCTCAGAATATTCGATTGAAGGTACATTTTTTTTTTCATCTTTTTCCTACTTATGTAATTAGGTTTTATTTTATAATATCTTTGAGTTTATGATTTTTTTTTTTGCTTTTTTCATGATTAAATCTGTGAATTTGATGCTTCTTTGGCTATAATCGTATTGCGTTTTACTTATTTATGTCGGATTTTGCGGAATTAGGGTTTGGATTCGGATTTTACGAAATTAGGGTTTGGGTTCGGATTTCGCTTACATTCATGATTTAGTAGATTCATGTTACAGCATGTTCTTCAATGATCAAAAAAGTTTCAGCAAGTAGTTATAAGTTCACAGATCATAATACATGGATTGAGATTGCAAAAATTTTATATCTGCACACGAAATATACAAGTGTGTATTCTATTATACTGAAATCTGGACATACAAATCATTGTCATTGACCCTGTAATCTGAAATATTGGAATTCAATTTCCATGTTTCCCAAACAAGTTTGAGAAATTGGAATTGAAATTCAAATACATGATTTCAAATTTTAGAATTGAAATACTACAATTAAAATGAAATATGGGTTCCCAAAATCTACCTTAATAGATTTCGTTCTGCCTATATAATGATTGACAGTGTTTGACTATGTGGAACTATGAGAGCCGAGATACATAACGGGTAATGTCAGGCCCGACCCTGAGGGGTGGCAAGAGGAGAAACCGCCCAGGGCCCGGACTCTTAAGAGGGCCCAAAATCGAAAATGTTTAAGTGAAAACTATTTTATGGGTAAAGGCCCAAAATATAAAAAGCTATTACATGGCTTCACTGTCATGCACAAGTAGTAAGAGAAATCTTGTTGCCTTTTCTCTCTCCTAGCATTAATATGTACGTGTTCAACTTCCTAGACAACTTTACTCTTTTATTGGGAAAATCATGTACTATTTTACGGTTTTTACCGAAGCATTTAATTGGGGAAATTAAACTGTGGCATACCAGACATCAGAAGTGGAGAGAGAAAAGAATGGTTTTATTCAGTAAGAAAATGAAGATGCAATATTGTAGTTTAGAGAGAGGTTTGTTTAGTACTAATCCCTAATACTTGCCACTAATGAACAAAATAATAAAATATAAATTGTAGTTGACTTTAAAGTTGGCTTCCAATAGGACAATGATATCAAGTAGATAATTGAAATAGAAAGATTTAAAATAGGAATTCTAAAAAAGAAAAGTAGAATTGTACTATAGACTGAGGATCTATGTGATATATTTCTCCATTTTTTTACATCTATTATTTTTTACTTAGCAAGTTTATTAACACACACATTTGACCATTAATATGTTTATCAAATGATTCGTATAAATTCTGAGATTGAATCACAAAACGCATTTTATATCCTCTTTATAAAATTCCTATATTTCCATAGTTTATATTATAACTTCTTTCATTATATCGTCAAAAGTCGACCAAAAAATAAGATATTATATTGTCATGTTATTTTATTCGTAATATTATGTAATACGCAAAAATCAAAACTTGCTAATTATACTATTAGAATTAAAGGGCCCCCACGTCTCATTTCGCCCTGGCCCATAAATTGTCGGACGGGCCGTGTGTAATGTAATGATGTCGTTTAAGGTAGAACCATATATAAGTTGTCTTACTAATAAGTTAAAGCCAAAATCTTCGTACATCTATTTTAGGTGGGTTTATCCTCTTATTACCAATTAGCTTCATTCCTAACATGTTTATCTAATTGCTTTAAATTTAGACATCAGATATTATATGTCCCTTTTCTTTTATGTTATGTTATATGTCATAATTATGTCAGGGAGATATTATCTTGCTCATGCATATATATACTTCCTCTGTTTCTCAATAAATGAAACATGAGAAAGTGGGGAGTTACCAAGCGAATATAAAGAGAGAAAGTTGAGCACTCACAAAGTAGAATAATTCAAGTGATAAATCAAAAAAGTTGTGGTCTATTCTTGCTTTTTTGGTAGATATTTGTAATAAGAGTTAACTTTTTTTACCATTTTGTTTCGGTTATACTTATTGTGACTATTCAAAATAATGAAAGTGTTTCACTTATTGAGAAACAGAGGTAGTATATATATATTTTTTTTAATCCATTGGAGCCACGAAGGCAGTTAAAGTACAAAGAAGGGAAAGGGGGATTTGCGCACTCGCGACCTATCGTTCACAAAGACCTCATTCTTAACCACTAGGCCAAGACATTGGTAGTAACTATATGATACTTCTATTGGTACCGGGGGGTGTGAAGAATTAGGTGCTGGATTGAGATTAGCCACGTCAAGATAAAATGAGGCAGCTGCCAAGAAAAAGATAAAATAAGGCCAGTGGGATAATGCTTGGTTTGTACTCTTCCTCATAAATGAGTATGACGGGTAACCTCATTTACGATCTAATTAGGACCATATCAGTATAATTTCACACCAACCACAACATTTTCACAAAAGATAATACCCATATGCGATCAAGAAAATGACAAAGACGTATAACCAAAATTGCATTTTCTTACAAACATGAAGCAATTGAAAATTTAGGGGTGGGCACCGGTCCAGGACCGGACCGTACCGGACCGGAACCGGCTGGACCGGTGGACCGATATCCGAGGTTTTCCTGGACCGGGTCCTGGACTGGAATTTTTTCCGGGTCCGGTCCGGTCCCTGGGCTCTTGACCGATTTTTTTTTTTTTTTAAAAAAATATTTGTTATTTTATTTAAATATATTTATAAATTATATACATTAAAAATTAATAATTTTAATGTCAATAATCCTAAAAGAATAAATAGTAGGTTTTTAAATTTATAACTTTCTGCCTTTTAATTTTTTTTAACATATAATTTTTTTTTTTTACTAAAATAATAGAAATTCCGGTCCGGACCGAATTTTCGGGTTTGGACCGGACCGGACCGGTGGACCGAGAATCATCATTTTCGGCGGACCAGGGGACCGGACCGGAATCTCCGAACCGGTTTGTGCTCACCCTTGATTGAAATGCCATTATATTTAATCAGATAAAGACTAAGAAACAAATTAGCATCTACAATTGTTAGTATAGCTCTTTAGTTGGAGAATGGTGAGAGTTTACATTAATATGCTTTCTCTGATGCATGCTTAATTATGCGGCTTATCTTGTTAATTTGTCCACCTTATGATGAATTATTCTCTTTTCTTTGGGTCAAACAAAATCATAAAGCTGTAGTTTATCATACATACTCTAAACTAATACTTCTTTCGCTCTATTTTAAATGAAACGTAGGGCGCGACGCGAGATTTAGGAGAAGAGAGAGACAAAGAGAAAGAAAAAAGGGACCATGTGATGAGGAGAGAGATAGAGGGAAGTGAATACCAAATAAAGTAAGATTTCATTTATTTTGAAACAACCTAAAATGATAAGTATTTCATTTATTTTGAAGCTCAGGAAGTATGAAGTTTTGGTTTGGTATAGGGCAGAGAGAAAGTTCTTATGGGAGACCCACATCTCTTGCATGATAATCGATCTAGTTAGTCAAAGTTAAAAGGTTAAAATCTGTAGAGGGAGGGGGGGGGGGAGAGAGGAGTAAAAATAAGCTTATCATCACCCTCAAAGAGCCCTTCGATTCGACTTCATGAATATCTCTTGTCAGTTGTCATTAGACAAATATTTGATTACTTGCTAACAACTTTGACCATAAGTAGTAAGTATTGACACTTATAAATGACTTCATTTGAATTTCCAAAATAAGCTAGGTAAAAGACAAAGTTACATTTGTACTTTCAAAATCAAAACTATGATTAATTTCTAGGTCTTCAAGAACTGGTAGCATACAACACGACCATTTTAAATGCATTGGGTCAGGCTACAGTGGAGTCAAAAGGCAGGTCAAGTTGGGGGTAAGCCGACCCTAATCGACTTTTGTAGGGATTAGGATAGGTCGCATGGGTCACAATTAGGGTTAAAGGAGATAAAACGCTAAAAGCGTGTTTGTCAAAAGCCAAACTAGGTATAGGATAAAATTAAGTTAGACCTAGCTAGATTACAAGTCAGAGTTAAGGGTTTGTATCCCTTTTTTTCGGATACTTCTTTTGTTAGGGCAGGTCAGGGTCAAAGCTGGTTATTGGAGTGGGCTAAAAGTGAGATAAAGTTGGGGATCCTTGAACTTGCATGCACAACCAAAATTCGAGTCTAGGTTGGGATTTGGCGGGCTAGACGTGATGGTACTAAGGTAAGGCAGGCTAGGTATAATCAGGCCCATTGACTATCTCTACAGGCATCATAGAAATTCATGAAAAAACTCAAATAACTTAAAAGGCTATAGGTTGCACAGAAGTGGAACGAGCACAAATACAAAGATAATACGAACACGCCCAAAAAAAACTATCTTAAAAATTAAGGATATAAGAAAATGATATATTAAAATGTTATATTCATTACTATATCTTAAAGGGAAATATATTATAAAACACTTATATTTATTTCTCTAGTTTTCAGATTATTTTATTGTAATACTTATCTTGTATGAAGATAAAACAATGTTGGTGAGTCCATGCTTTCGGTTGTCTTATTTTTCTTCTTATCTTATGTTTTTATATTAAAAATCTTAATTTTGTGCAAAGATTCTAGTTACAAAGATGTTCAAAATGTCCCACAAGTATCCTCCAAGTGTCCACACTACAAGAGATTACAAGATGTGTCATTTGGTAAATCTTAGGACGTATTCAATTTGTGTCAATGTCCAATATATAATGGACATGAAACACTCTACATTCACCCCAAAAGCGTTACTTAAAGGCCTAAAAGTGTTGCTTTAGGCAAAAGGTAACACTTTTGTAAGTGAAATATCTGCCGGTGCTACCTATTCTGTAAGGTAACACTTTCTAATGCTAATGTTTCACTTTCTCAAGGTGTTACTCAAAATTCTCTAAAGTAATACTTTTTTTTAAAACTAATATAGCATTTTTATAGTGTTGCTCATGATTTTTTATGTAACACTTTTTCATCTTTGGTAGCACTTTCTATGTCATCGCTTGAATTATAGTAACACTTTGTTAGATATTATGTATCATTTTAAGTCAGCATATATAACACTTTATTAGATATCAGGCAACACTTTTTATTAGCTAGCTTTATAGTAACACTTCTATTTCACATGTCTTAGTAACATTTTTTAATTTGTCGTCACATATACAATGATAATAATACTAAAACTTACAAACGTAATAAACGAAGAAAAAGAATAATATTTATAGATATAAATGAGTATAAATACTCAATGATCATTATAGAATGAGTCAAGGAGTAGTATTCATAGATATAATTGAAAACATACTATTACGTTCAAAGTATAGATAGTTGATTTCAAAATCAGTTGTTTGGACCCCTGATCTGGTCCAACAGTGTTATGCAAAGCCCATCTAAAGGATCTGATCTGTATGCTCCCAAGGAGCCCATCAGCCTTTTCAGACAGAAAGCAACTTTGCCATAAAAGGGAGACAACTTTCCCATAGACAGGGATGCTCCCCAATAGGGTTTTCTGTCTGGGGAATCCCCAACATTATAAAAGCAGCAAGTCCAATCAATGAACAAGTATTGAATTCTCACCTAACAAAACCAGAGCATCTCTCTCTAGAACTGTTCACTTTCTCTCTCTACCTCAATCTCAACTGACTTGAGCGTCGGAGGGGCTTTCCCGGGAACACCCCCGGGCTAGGTTTCTTTGTCTTGCAGGTCCTCGGTTGACAAGACTCGGGATTATACTCCAACTCGGGATTTTAACCTCTCTAAACATAATTAACTCATTTGACTAGTTTCTAGGCAGAAACAGTTTGGCGCCGTCTGTGGGGATAGACACATCACAAAGCTACGTACCGAGAGTAACATGGCACCCCGAAGGAAAACAACCCGAGCCTCGCACTTTGCAACCGACCCCGATCCGATCCCAAAGAACCCAACGTGCGGGTCGAGTCACTCGCCATCGACGATGAGGATCTACTCCTCGTAACGAAGAGCAAACCGGACCCCCCAGAGCAATACCATGCCGATCAAACCCCCATCACCATGGCGGACATAGAAAGAATAGCTCATAGCTTGAATGCAAACATGCAACGCAGCTTAGTAGAGCTCATAGCGGGAATCCCCCAACTAAACCAGGGGATACCCCGAGAGTTGACCCAAGGGGGAGCCGCAACCCCGGGCCGATCCGAACACTCACGTCCCCTAACCGGGACGGGCAACGAGTGGGAGGAGAAAGGCCCCGACAGGCCAACTCCCGTAGGACACCAAACTCAGATGCCCGACGAATCATCGAAGAGAATCGTAGGCGTCGGGCGGAGCAAGACGCTCGGAACTTACTCAATGACAAAAGGAGAGCCAATCAGGAGAAGACTCGCCAAGAGGAGCAAGACCAATCCAGGACCCCTAGACGGGGGAGGGAAGGGTCCCCCCTCGGGTCCAAGAAGACCGAGGACGGAAGAGGAAGGAGACTCGGGCCCTCCACGAAATAAAAGTCCCGTCTTGGTCAACAAGGGGGTATTAAACTTCGGGACGCCCTTCAGTCGGGAAATCATGGAGGTCCCTAACCCAAGTAAGGTCAAGGTCCCCCAGATCGAGCAGTACTCGGGAAATAGCGACCCCGACGATCACATGGCTGCCTATAAAGCCCAGATGAGTGTGCAAACAGGGTGTGAGGCGGCGTGGTGCCGTTACTTTCCGACTACCCTTAAGGGCCTAGCACTCAGCTGGTTTTCGGGACTCTCCCCTGGCATCATCACGAACTTTTCAGTGTTAGAAGCATTATTCCACCAACATTTCATTGCCGGGCGTCGGCATAAAAAGACAAGCATTCACTTGATGTCCATCAAGCAGCAGGAGCACGAAAGCCTGGCCGACTACATCAAACGCTTCAATGAGGAATCCCTCAAGATCTCTGACCTTCAAGACGGGGTAGCCTTCACCGCCTTGATGTCGGGACTCTGGCCAGGTAAGTTCGGATGGTCCTTGGGTCGAGAATGAAGTCACCACATTTATCGAGGCCATGAGTCGGGCCCGAGAAATTCATTCGAGCCTCTGGACATCCGCAAACCCTGTTGTAGAGAAGTCAAAGAAAAGAAAGGAAGAAGCCCCCTTACCGGGAATCCAACAAGAGTAGTAAGAGCAACCAAAGAACTCCTCCCGAGGACTACGAGATAATGGAAACGACCCCCGCTTCAACCGAAATCGACGTGAGATCTATTTAGATCTAAAGCACAAGTCGGTATTGCCCATCCCTCCCCCTATAAGGACCTCAAAGGAAAGAAGGGATCAGCGACTGTGGTGTGAATATCACCGAGAGTGTGGGCACACCACTAAAGATTGTCGGGAGTTGAAGAAGGCCTTGGATCACTTGGCTGATCAAGGGAAGCTGAACAGATATATCAAGCACTCTCGGGAAGAGAAAGGGAAGGAGAAGGAAGGAAAGAATGACAAACGACAACACCGATGGTTATGTCGGGGTAATAGCGAGGAGGACATGCCTCGGGAGGCTTAACCAAATGAGCCCGCAAGGCTCACTCCGCACGCCATAAAACATCAAGTTTTAGAAATCGAGCCAACACAAAGGGGGTGTCTTGTCATGACATTCGGGGAGCCTGACCGGCACATTCATACCCCCCATGACGATCCCCTCGTCATCGAAATGAAAATTGCCAACTCAAGGGTCAAGAGGATATTGGTCGACAGCGGTTCATCAGCGGACATCATCACGTTAGAATGCTTACAGAAGCTGAAATACACCGAGAAGGACGTAAACCCGACCAGTCAGCCGCTGATAGGCTTCGGGGGAGCATCCGTGTACCCCCTCGGGTTCGTAAAGTTGGCTGTGAGACTCGGGGAAAGAGGTAAGGGAAGAAGCCTACCAGTCGACTTCCTGGTGGTTGACACCCCACTTCCTTATAATGCCATCATGGGCAGGCCCACTATGAACAAGATAAAGGCGGCCATCTCGGTATACCAGCTACTTTTGCAATATGAAACAGACGAAGGTCAAGTCGGGAAAATATATGGTGATCGCCAGACACCGGGAGTGTTACACGAACAGCTTTTAAAACAACAACCTCGAAGAAAGACCAAGGAAGAGAAAGAGGGATGAACCCGCGGAGACCCCCACTGGTCTCGGGGTCTACCTTTCAGATAATCCGAAGCTATAAGAACGACCCCAGCCGGTCGAGGAGGATGAGGACATAACACTCGATGAAGATCTCGGGCATGGGGTAAGGATTGGCAAAAACCTCGGTCCCGAGATCAGGGAAAAACTAATTAACACCTTGCGAGAATACAAGGACGTGTTTGCCTACTCCGCCTCTGACATGCAAGGGCTGGATCCCAATTTCGCATCCCATGAATTAAACATCAAGGAGGGATTCCGCCCCATCAAGCAGAAGCTCAGGCATCAAGGACCCGAGAGAAACGCAGCAGCAGCAGAAGAGGTCAGGAAACTGCTAGAGGCGGGTATCATTGAAGAATGCCAATACACCGAATGGTTGGCCAATGTTGTTCTTGTTAAAAAAGCCAACGGAGCATGGCGCATGTGCGTCGACTTCACTGACTTAAACAAAGCATGCCCCAAAGACAATCATCCTCTGCCTAAGATTGATAGGCTGGTCGACTCAACGGCCGGTCACGAGTTGCTAAGCTTCATGGATGCCAACGCGAGATACCACCAGATCCCGATGGCGGAAAAAGACCGGGTACATACATCATTCATCACAGCCCAAGGCGTTTACTGCTACAAGATGATGCCCTTCGGGCTCAAGAACGCAGGGGCTACTTATCAACGAACCATCAACAAGGTCTTTGAGGAGCAACTCGGGAGGAACATTGAGGTCTACGTAGACGATATGATCGTCAAGAGCAGAAAAGCAATTGATCACGTCGGGGACTTGGCGTAAAACACCGAACACCCTACGACGTCATGGCATGAAGTTAAATCCTAAGAAGTGCGTATTCGGGGTCAGAGGGGGGAAATGCCTCGGGTTCTTGGTAGATGAAAGAGGGATCGAAGCCAACCCCGACAAGATCAACGCAGTGTTAAACATGTCATCACCAAGGAATGTGAGAGAAGTTCAAAGGCTAACAGGGTGCCTAGCAGCGCTGGGACGCCTCTTGTCCCGCTCAGCTGACAAGAGCTTGTTATTCTTCAGAGCGCTGAAGAGGAAGGAGTTTGATTGGGACGACGAGGCTGAACAAGCATTTCAACAGCTAAAACAACACCTAGAGACGTTGCCCAAACTCATATCACCCTTGCCGGGAGAAACTCTCTATATATACCTCTCGGTATCGAATACGCTCTCGGTGCGGTACTCGTGGGTCGAAAGAGAGGGAACTCAACACCCAAGTATACTTCATCGCCCACGCTTACGAGAGGAGCGAAGCAAGATACGGTCGAGATTGAGAAGATGGTGTTTGCGCCGGTCATGGCAAGTAGGAAATTGAAGCCATATTTTCGGGCGCACCCGATCAAAGTCCTAACCTGACAACCCATCGTGAAAGTAATCGAAAGAGAAACCACTCAACTCGGATGACCGAGTGGGCGGCACTTAGCGGACTTCGGGTTGGAGTATGAGCCCCGAAGAGCAATCAAGGCACAAGCATTGGCGGATTTCATCAGCGAATGCAGCTCCCGACCCCTTGACCTAGAAGAGAGGGAGTCGTGGGAGTTGCGAGTAGATGGTTCAGCCACCAAAGCTGGCAGCGGGGCAGGGCTCGTGATAACCCCCTCAGTCGGGGATAAAATGGAGTACGCTGTCAAATTTGATTTCCTAGCCTCAAACAATGAGGCAGTAATATGAAGCCCTTATCTTGGGCCTTCAAATCTGCATAAGCTCGGGTGCCCGAGCAAGAATGGCCAAATCGGACTCACAACTCGTAGTGGGGCAGGTCTCGGGAGAATACGAGGCCAAGGAAGACAACATGAGGATGTATCTCAACAAAACCCAAGAACTCATCAAGAAGTTGTCATCATTCAAGATACAACACCTCCCAAGGTCAGAAAACCAGCAGCCGACGCCCGGCTCGTATGGCAAGCTCGCGGATGGACTAACCCCTCGAACCATCATCCGGGAGGTGCTACAAAGCCAAGCATTAATTCCCCCCAGATCCACGCCTTGGACAGAACAGATACATGGATGGGGGAAATCATAAGTTTCCTCAGAGATGGCATACTACCCTCGGGAGAGAAAGAGGCTGAGGCTATTAAGAAGAAGTCGGGTTGGTTCGTCTTGCATGAGGGGATCCTCTACAAAAAATCCTACACTCATCCACTACTGAAGTGTGTTACGCCATTTGAGGGCAATTACATCCTTCGGGAAATTCACGAGGGCGCATGCAGCAGCCATCAAGGGGCAAGAACCATTGCCGGAAAGCTCCGAGAGCCGGGTACTACCGGCCCACACCGAAAGCCGATGCTCGGGAATTGGTGAAGAAATGCCCCAACCGCCAAATCCATGGAGATATCCCTCGGGCTCCCACGAATCCCCCGACAACCATACAAGCCGTATTACCCTTCGACAAGTGGGGGATGGACCTAATAGGCCCATTCCCAAAGGCCTCGGGGCAAAGAAGGTTCCTCCTAGTGGCCATCGACTACTTCACCAAATGGGTCGAGGCCGAACCACTAGCTTCAATAACGGACAAACAAGTGCAAAATTTCATCCGGAGGAACATCATCACCCGTTTCGGGATCCCAAGGACCCTCATATCGCAAACAACGGGAGACAATTTAACAGCGGGCCAACCCGGGATTATTGTTCCAGGTTCGGGATTCAAACACGGTTTTAGCCGTATCCCGACCCCAGCACCAACGGCCAAGCCGAGGCCGCGAACAAGGTCGTGGCTGAATGGGATAAAGAAATCATTGGAAGGAGCAAAGGGGTCATGGGTCGATGATCTCCCGGGTGTGCTCGGTCAAGAAGAACAACAACGGAAAAAGAAGCAACGAGCAACTCGCCCTTCAGCCTTAGTCTATGGAAGTGACGCTGTCCTTCCCGGCCGAGGTCGGGATACCTTCTCCAAGGATGACCTTCTACGAGCATGACAAGAATGAAGAAGAGAAGAAAGCCGAGCTAGACCTACCGCCCGAATCTCGGGGCAATGCACTACTCAAGTCAATCCGCAACAAGCAAAGGGTTACTGCACAATTCAACCTCGAGGGTGAAAGCTAGGCCAATCCATGTAGGTGATTGGGTGGTCGGGAAGGTCGAGGCCACGGGGCCGGCGCACCTAAAAGGCAAGCTAGGGCCTAAGTGGGAGGGACCTTACAAGGTCACAAAAGTGATCAAGCCTCGGAACATACCGACTCGAGTCACCCGAAGGCACACCACCGGCCCGACCCTTGGAATGCCGACAATCGAAGAAGTATTACATTTAAGTAACTTAGGCCACACTTGAGCCTTATCTTGTAAACCACAACTCGGGGCAACAATTTACACCCTATTAGAGTTGGCGGGATTTTGGAAACCGGGCCACACATGAGCCTACAGTTCATTTTGTTACAAACGCAACTCGGGCAGTAAGTTGTACCCCATAGTTGAGCCTCGGGTGCGATAATGAATGAAAGAGCATTTGGTTCGTAACAGTTGCATTTTAACAAAATTACGCTCGGGCATTTAGAAAATTAAAAGTGGCAGTTAGACTACTCGGGAAATTTAGCTCAAACAAAAAATACATAAACAGTGTAAACCGAAGAAGAAACAAACACTACCTGGGAATCGCTCATAAAACATGAAAACAAACAATTCATAGAGATTGTGCAAAAGTACAGCCTAGGCACCTGAAAACACCATCTCAGACGCCAAAACACAAACAGATCCGAGAACAGACTCTCGGGGTACATAAAAAGGTCCACAAAAATTCAAAAACATTACAAAATTATACAAATCAGGCAGCAGCTTCTTTTGGCGGAGTCCCTTCGGAGCTCTCTTCGGTATCCTCATCATCATCTTCCCCTGAACGGGAGTCCTGGCCTTCACCCCCGCCTTCAGCAACAACCTTCCCATCCTCAGCATGTGCAGTCGACTGAGCACCCTCGGGGATTCCCTGGCATGTCGGCTGCACTGGGCCCAGAACTTGGGAAGCTCCCGGGTCTCGAGAAGCCCCCACATTGGCCTTTCGCCCCCAAGGCAATACGACGGTCAAACTCGGCTTCAATCGCATCCCACCCAAGGAAGCATTGGTCTCGTCAAAATGGCCCGAAGCCTCTCCTTGGTTTCCGGGTGGCCAGGACGGTAGGAAGCTGAGGCCATCTTCCCCAAGTAGTTAAGCCCTTCAGGAGAAGTCTTCCACTGGACCAACCAGTCCTCCTGGGCCTTCTGGAGCTTGGCTTCCGCCCTTTTGAGCTTATGTCGGGTGGACTTGTGCTTCTTGGCCGCCTCCTCAAGTTGGACCTGAAGGTCACTAGCAGTCTTCTGGGCCTCATTGCGCTCAATCAGAGCAGCATCCAATGAAGCCTGCATCTGCTTTTTGCTGTCCCTCAAGACCTTCATGTCATTCACCGCCTTGCTTGCCTCCTCGAAAGTGGACTTCTGGGAGTCAAGCTCGTCATTCAGCCTTTTTCGGCTCAAAGACTATCGGCCGCCGCCTTGGTTTTCAAGGCATCAACCTCCTTTTGAGGGACACTATCACGTCTTCGAGCCGAACCCGGCGGCAAATAATCGAAGTCATCCGGATAGAAGTCTCGCAAAAACGCGAAACATGAGAATCAACATAATGAAAGAGAAATGTAAAGCGTAGTCGGGAAAAATACCTCCACCAAGATTCATAGAGAGTGTTGACCTCCTCGGCGCCCAAAGCCGACAAGGCTACATCGTCGGCCTCGGTGTAGATCTCCCGAACAGCATGACGCACTCGGGCAAGTTTCGAGTCGAGGTGGTGCCGGTGAAGGGCACATCGGCACCGATCTGATCGGCTCGGGTCCTTTTCAGCAGCGGCTCGTCCACATCAATAGGGACTTGCGGGGTTCCAGTTTCACCCGCCTTGCGCTTAGAACCCGTAGATACCCCCGACAACGCTTTGTCGGAAGCCCGAGAAGCGACAAGTTTCTCGGCGGCTTGGGCTCGCTCGATGTCTCCCTTCACCCTCCGGGATCGAGTAGAGGGTTTCTTAGCCCTCTTGGAGTCTCGTATCCCGTAAAACAAAGAATATTACAACGAGCCTGGGGATTTCAATGAAAAAAAAAAGCGTCGGGTCGGGTAACTTACCTTAGGAGGCGGGGGAATTGACATGGTTTCCTCCTCCAATTCACCCATCAACTTCAAGGCCAACTCGGTGTTGTCAATATATCTCTCTCACCATCTTTGGATCCAATTGGCCTCGGGCGACAATCGAAACAAAAGAAATGTCAAACACTTAGCATAAAAAATGAAGACTTTAAAGAAAGACAAAGGCGGGATTACCCTTGTCACAAGCTGCAACTTAAGCCCGCAGCCGCCAGGAACATCTCGTTCCGTACATCAAAGCGGGACGGGAGCCGTTCTTGGGGACGTACGAAAGGCCCCGGTATGAGTCCGGGGAGTGGTAGAAAAGTATATTCCCACTACCGCCTCTTGTCGGGACATCATGGGGACTGTTTGATTCAAACTAAAGCGAGGACCACCCTCCACCGGAAGAGTCGGGATCCCCCATTCATCACTAGTGTATATATGAAAGAAATTTCGCCTAAAACCCTTTTGGTTAGAAGGGGCATCTCGAACTACCTTAAAGCCAGCCCGACATTGAAAACGGAACCACCCCAGGGCCATGCCTATCAGTCGGACCCAACATCGAGTAAACATGTTGCGCCATAAACGCACACTCTGGGGTCACCCCGAGAGACTCGCAAATGGCCACAAAGCCGTTTATTGTAAGCCAACTGTTTGGAAGCAAATTGGTTAGAGTCAGCTGATAGGCGTTCAGTAGATCTCGGATGAATGGGTGCAAGGGGAACCTGAGACCCATTTGCAGGCTCTGATGATAGACCGACACGCATCTCGCCGGGGGCGTCGGAACCGTGTCCGTATGTTTGGCACGAACAACAAAGAAAGGGTCGTGAACCCAGAACTTGCTCCCAACATGTTTAAAATTCCTCGCCATGTATTCATGAATATGGAGTCGGGATAATATGTATGGGGACCTCCCTGGGGTCCAGTGGGGGGTATTCTTGCCCCGAGGTGCTCGGGCCCTCATCCGCTTCCGCTCCATCGGACACCATCACTACACCATCGAAACATACCTCTCTAAGTAACTCCTAGCACAAGGCTTATGCGCGATCGATACTTCCCAAGGACCGGGATTATACCCTCATCTTCTTCCGATAGGGAATCCGAAGGACTGGGTAGGGGAATCGCCTCGGGTACCACCGAGGGATCGGGGCATGGGATCCGAGTACTAACTAAGAAACCTTTCTCCCCTCGAATCTCCTCTGAAAACCTATAGGGAGAGGAGGCGGGGTTCTCGACCCCGACTCGGGGTCCGACTCGAGGGTCCATTCTAGGGAGATCAATCTACGACGTAAAGCAGTAAGAAAAGTATAGCAAAGAAAAGCGTACCTTCTCGGGATTATGCGAACTCCGGGATCACCACGCGGAGGGTCAAACGAACTCGGGCAGGAACAGTTGAAGATGTCTCAGAGCGATTCTAGAGAGATAAAGAGGAGAGAGAAAGAGATTTGGCAAATGATTGAAATGTACGGAAAATAAGCCTCCTCCTCCTCTAAATAGTCCCATCCTCAGTCGCGCGCAACGACAACCTCAAGGCCTCCTTTGACGGGCCCTTACAACTTGGGCCTTCAGTAAAAAAGCCCAAGGATCAAACATCGAGTCAAAAGGCCCAAATTGGAGTGAATAATAAATTGGGAAAGTCAATGGTCAAATGGTCAAACATATGGAAGTTTGACTAGAACCCGACTCGTTTCTCAAATTTTGACTAACCAACTCCGGGATCCTCATAGGGGAGGGCTCTTTAGCCCCCGAGTCGGTGCATACCCACCTCGGCATTGCCAGGGGGCTCAGCACTTAGCCAAATATGGGCTAAGTACCCCGCCAACCAACTCGGGATCCTCATAGGGAAGGCTCATTAGCCCCCGAGTTGGAGCCTACTCACCTCGGCATTGCCAGGGGGCTCAGCACTTAGCCAAATATGGGCTAAGTACCCCGCCAACCAACTCGGGATCCTCATGGGGAGGGCTCATTAGCCCCCGAGTTGGTGCATACCCACCTCGGCGTTGCCGGGGGCTCAAAGACTTAGCCAAATATTGGCTAAGTACCTCGCTAGCCAACTCCGGGATCCTCATAGGGAGGGCTCATTAGCCCCCGAGTTGGTGCAGACCCACCTCGGCGTTGCCAGGGGGCTCAGCACTTAGCCAAATATTGGCTAAGTACCTCACCAGCCAACTCGGGATCCTCATAGGGAGGGCTCATTAGCCCCCGAGTTGGTTCAGACCCACCTCGGCATTGCCGGGGGCTCAAGACTTAGCCAAATATTGGCTAAGTACCTCGCCACCCAACTCGGGATCCTCATAGGGAGGGCTCATTAGCCCCCGAGTTGGTGCAGACCCACCTCGGCATTGCCAGGGGGCTCAGCACTTAGCCAAATATTGGCCAAGTACCTCACAACCAACTCGGGATACTCATAGGGAGGGCTCATTAGCTCCCGAGTCGGTGCGTGCCCACCTCGGCATTGTCAGGGGGCTCAGCACTCACCACCCACTCGGGATTCTATGAGAAGGCTCGTTAAATCCCCGAGTTGGTCCATGACCACCCTCGTCCTTGCCGGGGGCTCGCTAGTAAAAGACGGGCACACTCCGGGATCACCCGTGGCATCAAGGCTACTTCGATCAAGTCGGGTCCCAGCATTCACCCTCGGGTCGGGATCACCCGCTAGTAGGCACTTGATGCCCCCGAGGAATGCCCCTTTAACCTAGAACCGAGGAGTGGTTCGTACCCCTCCCGGGTCGGGTATGCGGTGGAGAACGATGAGCACACTCGGGATCACCATTGGCGACAAAATAACCTCGACCAAGTCGGGGTCGGTCTTCTCCTCGGGACGATACTGGCCTGGTAAGAAAGATCTAACATTCTCGGGGTTGTTTGAGAACACTGCAACAGAGCCGCACCCTCGGGTCGGGATCACTTCCTAAGAGGCCCATGGTACCCTCGGGGTTTGTCTACAGTTTAGAGCCGAGTCGGGATTTGTAAGCTCCCGGGTCGGGGCTCATCGGGTAAGAGGCGCGCCATGCTTCTCGAAACATCGGAAACCCGGCCAACACAGCCTCCGGGGAAGTAGGGCCCCCCTCTCGGGGTTGCTCGGTGCCCGAAGACAATAGCGCCACCTCGGGGTTGCTTGGAAGCAAGCCTAATAGCCCTCGCTCCACCTCGGGATTTGAATGGGGCGAGACCCCCGTGCTTGGTTAATCCTAGCGCCAATAGCAAACTCAGGGCATCATTCAATAAATATCGGCCAAAACGTTATTGTTCCGCCAATCAACCGCACCGAAAATCGAGGATCTCACTCCGATTACTTGGCGTGGGGCTAATTGTTTGGACCCCCGATCCGGTCCAACAAGTGTTATGCAAAGCCCATCTAAAGGATTCGATCCGTATGCTCCCAAGGAGCCCATCGCCCTTTTCGTACTTAAAGCAACTTTGCCATAAAAGGGAGACAACTTTCCCATAGACAGGGATGCTCCCCAATAGGGTTTCCTGTCTGGGGAATCCCCAACACTATAAAAGCAGCAAGTCCAATCAATGAACAGGTATTGAATTCTCACCTAACAAAACCAGAGCATCTCTCTCTAGAACTGTTCACTTTCTCTCTCTACCTCAATCTCAACTGACTTGAGCGTCGGAGGGGCTTTCTCGGGAACACCCCCGGGCTAGGTTTCTTTGTCTTGCAGGTCCTCGGTTGACAAGACTCGGGATTATACTCCAACTCGGGATTTTAACCTCTCTAAACATAATTAACTCATTTGACTAGTTTCTAGGCAGAAACATCAGTCATAATATATACTTACATTAATCAGAAGCATATATAAATGATGCAAATTGTGATTGTGGATGATTAATATTTCAATGAAGAAAAGGTTATTTCTACATTATGATGTGAAAGAGTCCTGATTTACAATTACATAATCATGATGTTCAAAAGCTTCTCCCCTTTCTCAACAATTAATAATTTAGTAATTATTAAGAGCTTTCCTAGAGTCCAAGCAGAAACGATGAAACATGGAATGCAGGCATGTAGTTTTTGTTTGGGCGGTAAATGGAATAATAAGACATAGAAGTACAGGCCATCTGGCCATAGTGAGAAGTAAGCACACATTATACTCTTGGGCTCTTGGCTTCTTTTCCTTCCATTTCTTTTTTAAGGAGTTATACTCTTGCCTCTCTAGGTCTACTCTTGTCGTATTTCTGACGCAGCTTGCAGGCGCGTCTAGCATGATCAGGCCAAACATGACCAATACTACCTAAAAGATATAGATGCTTCCTCAGTCTCGATCGATTTAGCATAATATTTTTTTGGGTTGCTCCAATTTTTTCTATATAGTAGTACTATATTTAAGAGTTGAGACTCACACCAATCCACTTACAATTTTTTTTTGGCAACAACTTATAAAAAATATTAGAATAATAAGGAGAGTCACGTCTAAATAATACTATATGCTCGTTTCAAATTTGGCTTATTGAACCTTATAAATTTATAAAATATACCTCTGTTTTCAGTTATTAAACACATTACTTATCCGTACGTAGTTTTGGAATGATGAGAGATATCATAAGACAATTTATGTTTTGTCTTTGTTTTCTTTTCTTTTTAACTTATCTATCTAAAAAAAATTATGACAACATTATCATACTAATATGAATTAACACGGGTAAGAAGAATGATTAAACTACTATGTGTGAAAATTATTTCATATATCTTGTCTAGTTGTCTATTATAATTCTAAAACTATAGTCCATGGAGCTACCTATCAAGTAAAAACTAAGGAAGTATAGTTTAATAACATTGAAATTTTCAAGTTTATATATATTTTACAAAAAAAGCAATTGAAATATTCTAGTCATATGTTTAAATTATTTGTATAGTAAGGTTACAAAAAATAACAATTATCATTGGCTTAACTTCTTTAGAAAGTGAGACGTGGAGTTAATTATAAGAAAAAGAAAGTGTAAGATAAATGTTACTTGATAAAACTATTAATTGAGAATGAAGGGGTTGAAAAAAAAAAAGAGACTCAAATACACAAGCACGTCAAAATATAGTGTCTTACCACACCTAAAACTTGAAAGAGAAATGCAACCATCTAAATGTAAACAACTTGTTCAACAAATTTCTCTTTACTTCCTTTCCTCTCCTTTCCCTAAGGACAAGGCTTAGACAAAACTGAGCCACTTATCCTTTCCATTTCCAAAAATCCAACCTATTATTTCTCCTCCTTTACCTCCTCAATGGTCTCCTAATTATGGCCATTGGTGTTAGAAAACTGTTACATTATTATCATCTAACTTCCACCACTACAAATCATACTAATACTCTCCCTTGCACTGATTTTTGTGATCCCTCATGTGGTGGTGATTTCGATGAATGTTACACTTTTCCGGCCGAACCCGACCCTCTACCGCCTCTTCCACCACCGCTACAACCGCCAACGATCGTGGCAACTCCGTCGTCTACCACCACCACCACCACCCATGATTCTTTCCACTTATCACCCCTTGTGATTGTAATAATCATTGTTTTAGCTAGTGCATTTCTTTTGGTCTCATACTATGCTATTGTCATTAAGTATTGCTCCTTCTGGACCCGCTTAATAAGAAGGAGGTCTAACTCAGATCACTTAGTTCAACCTCAACCTGATCATGATAGGATTAATCACATGGTCAATAATCCACATGATCATCATAATCCCGTGATTGATCACCCCATTTGGTTAATCTCAACCGTTGGATTGCATCAATCCGTGATCAATTCGATCACGGTCATTCGATACAAGAAGGAGGATGGGTTGATTGACGGTACAGATTGTTCTGTTTGTCTTAGTGAGTTTCAACATGGTGAAACTCTTAGACTTTTGCCTAAATGTAAGCATGCTTTTCATATTGATTGTATTGATACTTGGCTTAGGTCACATACCAACTGCCCAATGTGTAGGGCAGATATTGTTGTTAACTCCGGTAGGCCGTCTATGACGTCCAACGAGCCGAGTTTCGGCCACTCGAGACGGGCCGAGTTCACCCAGATGCTTGATTCGGATTCCAGTGATGTTGAATTAGGTGGTAGCCAAACAGGGAATAATAATAATAATAATATTAATGTTAGCTTGGTGGTTGAAAACAGGGGAGATATAGGGGATTTTGAGGTTGTTGTTGATAATGATCAAAGTAAAACGGAAAATGATATTAATCATCTAGCATTACTTGTAAGGAGGTCTTATTCTATGGATTATAGAAATTCTAGACCTCCATATTTGCAACAAAACTCGAATTCGAACTCGAACTCAAACTCGAACTCGAATTCGAGCTCGGTTCCATTAGTGGGTAGTTCTTCTTCAAGACCATTACCACCAAGGATTAGAGTTATGAAAAGATCATATTCATGGAGTGAGAGGGTATTTTGGTCAGCACGTAATCAGAATGATCGCAGTTCAGATATCTCACCTTAAGAGATTTATTAGATGAATTATATATGGTTTTAGGCCCCCAAAAATGGGCGGACCAATTTATTTTTATCTTTTTTCCCACAAAAGAGAAAGTTGAGAAGTGGTAAATGTACATATTTGTATAGAAATTAACCTTGTTCAGATGAGATTATATACACCAAAATTCGGCTTTAAATGTTGTGCATACCTTTGTTTTTGTACATATATATGGCTGCCTTATTTTTCAGCTGAAATTTAAATTGTTTGTTGTTTTTGTAATCTTATGAACAACGTTAATCACTTTGATCCGATGATCATGAAGCAAGTAAATTGGCAATATCTAACATAATCATTTGTACGGCTGATTCTTTTTTTCAACGTTTTAGAAATTATAGAGTTTTCTGGTGAATGGTTATCTTTGAAGTCAGAGAGATTATCAGAAAATGAGTACTATATTCCTTAAAAAAAAAAAAGATGGGAGATGGCAAATCTTTTTCATTTTATTTTATAATATTTCCTTTAAGACTTTTCTTTTTGGATGAGAAGGGAAGGAATTACATTTATTTATTCACACTAATTTTTGGTTGATTGAGATCATTTTAGAAACACTCTCTATAACTGAAGTTATTTTAGAATAGTCTATAGTTGTGATTATGATGGTAAGCCAACCATTGTTATGATCATTCTTGTGAAATTTTCACATACTTATCTGAGTATCTTAAGGTATGTTATATTCTTATCCT
Source organism: Beta lomatogona (assembly GCA_947646795.1). Lineage (NCBI taxonomy): Eukaryota > Viridiplantae > Streptophyta > Magnoliopsida > Caryophyllales > Amaranthaceae > Beta > Beta lomatogona. The sequence continues at coordinate 49,218 of CANSNZ010000560.1, forward strand.
TTAAAGTAGTTAAAATGAGTTATCGAACAAAAATTAAAATAACTAAATACTAATCAAATACAGTAAGTGACAGACCCAAAATTTTAGTTCCAAGGTGTCAATTATATGTTTTGAGAGTTTGAGAGTTGAGACTAGTAATTTGGGCACGATATTGATAATTAACACAATTATTTGAATTTTATAATAGCTTAATGGACAATAGATAAGGTTATTTATTTATTTGGAGTACCAAATTTCACCCTTGTTTCAATGTACGTTCTTAATTGACTACTGTCAATATATAAACAACAAAAAGACTTATTTTCCCACCTCCAACGGCTCTATTTCAACCTAAAGTTACTTTCTCTAGTGACACTTTTGTCAATTGTATGTCGATTGTCGAATACCTACATGGCTACATGTTATGGGATCAATAATTGTTGTTAATATACTATAATATAGCTTAAGTTTCAGCAGTGAAGTCTCAACCAACTCCAACTACCAAATTAGTCTAAAGTTCCAAACGTGCTAGAATGAACTAGCTTAGTTGTCCTTCCGTCTTATCTTCCACTCATAGTATTAGTGAGCTCAAAGCCTCAAAAGCATTCAATTATCGATACCAGTGGACTATATGCTCAAAGGTGTTAGACGAAAATTTTCTTATAAATATTCATGAATATTTATGAGGAGAGACAAATCAAAATTTCAGAAGTCGTTTGGTGTGAATTGTGATGCAGCACTCTACAAGCCAGCATGCTTATAGTCGGGGAAGTCTTCTTAGAGAAAACTGTTTTTTTATACATCGAGAAAATTTACATTAATTAAAAACGAAATTACAACCTAATGCTATTACAACCAAACATAAAACATAAAGCAAACAAACATTAAGATGAGCTTCACTTGCTCTTACATACCTTACTAAGAAAAACCAACTTGTTGCTGATCCAATATATGCAAATGAACCTTATCTTGGGCGACGTTTGGTGGGGTTGGGTAATATGTCTTGTAAAAAAAGACCTAATATAATAAGAGATATTATGTTGAGATGATGAACCCGGACGATCTTCGAGATAGATTCTTTGCATTTCATCTTGTTGAACCCTTAGTTCACAAGATGATAAATCCCAAGTTCCTTGAACATAATTTTTTTTCTTGTTATTCTATTGATTGAACTACCAAAGAAGCCACATCCTTTACTGACTTCTGACCCTGCTTTGAGGGTACCCACAATTTTACCACGTAAGGCTGGAACTCAAAATGTGTGGAGGTCGAAACTTGCCCCAAATCAAATTGGAGGGCCTCCCACAAGATGCATATTTTATGTGTAATGACTCGTGAAGTCATCACATGAACTGGGGGCGAATTAGCTTGATTGAATTCGCCCATTCTTTGAATATGACTATCCAAATCCAACCCTGCAATCTCGAAACCAGAAGACCAAGCCACTACAGACATAATTCCTATCGTAGAATGAGAATTGCCTATTATCTTACCCAACATTCTGACTCCTAAAACTGCTTGAATCAAACAAAGCCAAACTCCAGGAGCATCTTCACTATAGATCGGATTTCCTAGATCATCCCTCATCATAGGAAACAAAGATCCTCTATGGCCCACCTAGTACTACTAACCACCACCATAGCACAACCATAACCAAAATGGCAAGGATAATAGGATGTGGATATGATTAAACTAAGACTAAAACAGAAATCGAAGCCGAAACAAACTGAAGGACTAATTACCATAGCAAAAACAACCTTCGATTACTAGTATTTACTATGCGAACTCTTCGGCGCTTCGTAAGAGAACCGGCCACATCTAAGCCACAACAACAAACCAAACAGGGGCGGCGACAATGCACTCAGCCGAACCGACCAACCAAGCCACAACACAACAGCGAACAGGGGAAGAGGAGGGGAAGACGCACTAAAACACCTAACAGGGGAATGGGGAAGGGGAAGATGCACGAAAAACACCGAACAGGGGAGGGGAGGGGGAGGGGAAGACGCAGTAAAACACGGAACCCTTACCCAAACTCTTCACTTAACCAACTAAATGAAGAAGCTAAGCCAAAAGTCGGCGAGCTTAGTCTTTTGCCGATGGAAACGCCCGGCGTGAGCCAAAACCCTAGACCCAGCTACGTGGATTGGGGATGGAACACACCTGCACCAGTGCACGGTGTTTGCTTCACCTCGATTGGGTTGCCAACCGAAGAACTGGAGAAACCGAAACACAAAGCAAGAACAATGAACAAAAAAAGGAAAAGGGGAAGTGGTAAGGGGATCGACGGCCACCGGGAGGAGCGCCGAGGCAGCTCTGGTGGCGGCTGTCAAGCCCACTAGGGTTCTATACACAAACCAGGGGTGTTTAGAAAAACCCGACCCGAATTACTCGACCCGAAAATCCGCTGACCCGCACTAAAAAAGCCGGGTCAAAATCTGAATTTTTAATTTTTATCGGGTCGGGTCCCCGACCCGGGAAAAACAAGAAAACCCGGGTCGGGTAATGGGCCGCATAAGAGGTGCTCGCGGGTACCCGGTACCCGATTATTTGTTTTTTAAAAGTTTTTTCGCTGTTTGTGTTTAGTTTTGGAGTTTGGCTGCCTGATGTAAGCTTTTGAGATTTGGGCTTTTGGGCCACATAGGAACGCTAACACTCACTGCCTCCTCAGTTCTCACACCTTCGACCTTCAGCGTCACTCACAGTCTCAACTCTCACACCCTTCACTCCTCACCACTCCACCAGTATTCGAGCGCCGCTGTGCGCACCACCACTCCACCACTGTTCGAGCGCTGCTGCTGACACCACTACTCCATCAGCCTTCGAGCGCTGCTGCACGCACCACCACCACCATCTTGCCGGCTTAAGGGTGACTGAAATTGGAAGGTTATGGAAATTGTAAGGTGAGACGGCCTGTTACGTTTGTTAGTCCCCACTACTAACCCATTAATCACTGACCAAGCCAATCCAAACTACAAAGCTCGAAAAAGACTACAGAAAGAAATTTTTGGAAATGAATGCTTTTTTGAGAGGTGACATAAATGAATGCTTCGTAATCAACGAAATGGGTATTTTAACACTTTGGATTATGGTATACATGTGATCAGTTGAACATGGATTATTATATTTAAAAAAAAAAAAACTAAGTCGGGTACCCTATTACCCGACCCGGAAATCCGGTACCGGTACCCGGTTTTTCCGGGTCGGGTCACGGGCCGCATTTTCAATTACCCGAAAATACGGGTACCCGCATATCCGGGTACCCGAAAAACCGGATACCCGGTTATGAACACCCCTAACACAAACTGGTTCGCTGGAGGATTTGAAAGGATGCCTCCTTGGGAGGGTTTTTTTTAGGAGGGTTGTTCTATAGTTTAAACGAGTACTAGCGAAAACTGTCACAAGCAAGAAAAGGCTCAATAAAACTCAACAAAAGAGATGATCAACATTGATCTGGCCCCATAACGGAAATTAACAAGTTTTGGACATAATATTTTGGATAGTGATTCTAGCTCGGCCCGACCCATTTTATTTGGCAAAAGGGGGGGGCTATGGATAACCCAAGTGTGAAAATTAGGTTAGATTCTGGCCTAGCTCAAGAACCTAGTTTGGTCTGACTCGAAGTAGCGGGTTTTGGCGGGAAAAAAGTTGGCCTAAAATGGGCCACTTCTTTTGGGCAAATTTCAGCCCATGATTACCTCTACTCAAGAGACGCTACACTTGCTCCTTAGTCCTTAGTAAGGCTAGGAACAGTAATTAGACTAAAATATGGACAATCAATGACTTGTCTCCTAGCAAAAGCGAGGCATGATGTAAATGAGTATGCAAAAATGAGTATAATTCGAATGACTCAAATGGGATATGACACAAAGCAAGGCTTGACCCAGTGGTAAATGTTTGGCCTCATAACTTTAAGGCCATGGGATCAAAACACCATTAGGGGTTGTAGACACATAATCATGTCCCCTATTAAGGATCCGATGATGAAACAAAGGCATTTTTGCATTCTGATAATTGGTCCGACCCAAGGGCAGGGCAGTCTGGAAAGCCATTCAAAACCATTTCGAAAAGTGTTAAAGTCCTATTTTAAAGCCCAATTAATTATTCATGATAATTAATTGTATTTTGAGCCCAATTCTTTGAAGCCCAATTAATTAATAATTAATTGATCTATTTTAATAAATAATTTTCAAAAGATATTTTTTATAAGTTAAAATCATATTTTATCCCGTAAAATCGGATATCCGTAGTTAAAAGATAAAAGAAAATCTTTTAAAACACGTTTTTGAAAAGCTGGCAATGATACGTCAAGAGCCAGGCTGGTGCGCCTAGCGCAAAAACTTGCGCCTGGTGCAACTTTTTCTGACACGTGGCACTGTGCCACACAATGTGTCACGCACTGTGCCACACACTGTGTCGTGCGCCTGACGCACAGATCTGCGTGAAGCGCAGTTTTCTTTTTTATTTTTTTCAAAACGCGTACCATGTGTACGCTTTTTACTGGTCATGCCGCGTCATGCGCTTGCCACGTCAGCTGCGCCAGACGCAGCTGACGCGTGAGGCGCATCGCCGTTTTCCCTATAAATAGGCTTGATTTTCGTACAGATTGAAGAACGAATTTCTCACATAACACTCGACGAATACTTTACGAATCTCTCTACAAACTACAAAACTTCCCTACAAAACTCATACCTTTCAAACACAAATACATTCAATCTACATACATTCACATTTTCAGGCTTCACGATTGCTCGTCCCGAAGGTTGTCAATCTCGCAGACCCAAGCCACGGTATAATACCGAGGGTCCTTAAATAAATTATTTTTATATTAAAGTTACTAACAGTTTTCTTTCCTGATGTAGATCTTTAATGTAAAATCGCTATACTGTATATTATAACCCTTTTTCTATACTTTATTTTATGTTCATATTATTCATGCCTTTGTATATTATATGCTTGCCAGATCACTCTGTTCATATTATATAATTGTCCTGCTTTACTGTTTTTATCACCCACATGCTATTTGTGCTAATCAAGACCTAAAGAACTGTTCTAATATTAATCAGATTAATTTGGACAACTTGCTAGGTTCCCTGTAATACTGATTGCATAATAACTTGTCACTAAAAATTAGTCTTTTTATGTGTTTCCTGAACCTACTTAGACTAAATATTTTTAGGGTGTTTAAAATGTTATATGATTATTCTTTGGCATAAAATTTGTTATGAATCGATATTTAGTAGAGGCCAACTTTGGGCGAATGTGGTTCATTATGACTATATTCGTACCCTCACCCCCGAACTCAATCTTTGGTTCATTTTGACCATCTATGGAGTCAGGACGGGGAAATCTACATTGGATAATTTGTCCCTATGGTTTTCCCATATCCAATTAGGTTTATGATTCTTCCCAAAAAGGATTGATGGCGACTTCTTTCAATACAAAACAATTTTAAATAATATCTTTACAGTGGGGTAACCAAATCTAATACGCGCTCACACCGCGTACGAAATAAAAACACGCCTACAATTTGGCGACTTCACTAGGGAGGATTTTAAAAAATTAATTTTTTTTTAATGAGTGAGTGAAACTTGAAAAATACGATTCATTCTTATTTTTATGCCTTAGAATAATATACAGTTTTGCATATGCATGGCTACTGTTCAGCCACCATAAGGACAACCTACCTTGCCTTATTAGCACATATTCTATGTGTGAGGTCACCCCCGGGGGGTTTGCGCTTTGTCCTTCCAAAAAGCTTCCTGAGCGATAGTGTTGGATCTTAGTCATAAGCAAACCTACCCAACCATGGCATTGTTCTATTGTTCCTGACTTGAGACTGGAGTGCGTCTTACACGTGGCCACCTCTTTAAGTAGGGGTACGAAGCGTGGGATCAATCTCTTAGTCATGGACCTTTTCAGCCTTAACCTAAACCTGACCAATAGTTGAATGTACGAAGCGTGTAGAACTTTTGCATCCATGTTACCTAACATTTATGTGTGATTGCAATTTTTGCCTGCTAATATGCTTTACGCCCGAAATTATTGCAAATCGCGTATAAAATAAATCGTTGTTTTCGCCCGAACCTTCATCAATTTATCAATACGCGTACCGCAGAGCATTGCGCCAAACACATTATGTTGCGCCTGGCGCAATGCACCTGGTGCAATGCACCTGCGCTAGACGCATAGGTTGTGCGCCGCGCGCATCAGTTGCGTGCACGCAGCCTATTCCTCTCATGCTTATTGATCTTTTGACCTTTGTTCGAGTCTAATATAACAAGTTTGCATCAGTATAATATTCAAAAAAAGGGGTCAGTCTTTTCATGCAAGGTCGAGTCTGTCCTAAAAAATGCATCTATAAAAAATGGTCATTATAGAGTTGGAGTTGTCGTGCATGTCTACCTCTTCCCATCTTCTCCCTGCTGTTTAGCAAATCTTCCCTATCAATTCTACCCTACCATATTCAATCAATTTCAAAAACTTACAGTTTTTCAAAATCAATCCTACACCATATTCTATTCTACCTTGTTCGAAAACATTTACTAATCATCATAATACCACGACATTTCAAAAAAAAAATGTTTTTCAAATCAATCCATCATCTTTTCCTAACAAAAGATAAAACAAGGGGTTCCTATCAAAAATGAATTTCGAAATTTCTAAACCCATTCCAAACACCTTCAATCCAATTCAATTCAATCAACCAAATTCAGTCTAATTCATTTGCATTCATTCTAGGCCCATATGCATTAGAATCCATTTTGCATTCATTTAGGCCCATGTGCATTTCAGTCCATACATTAACTAGTGGAATAAAACCGCTGCGGTCAAAACCGGGCTTACCGCTGCGGTTTTTGGCCGCAACGGTTGGAATAGCAGCGATAGCGAAATTTTAGCTGCTGCGGTTCCGGACCGCATCAGTTAATCAATTACCGCTGAGGTTTTGACCGAAAACCGCAGCTGTTAATATGTTAACTGCTGTGGTTCTAACCCAAAACCGCAGCGGTAAATGATTAACTGTTGCTGTTTTGGGTCAAAACCGCAACGGTTAACCACCCCAAAAACCAATTTTTTTTTTTTTTTTTTTTGCATTTTTTCATTATTAATCAATACAAAATCAATAATATATATCAATACTCATTTTATTAAGCATATTATGCTCAATTGAAGCACAAAAATCCCTTACAATGTCTATCAATGTAGCTCAACTTAGCATCCTAAATTCCTAATAAAGAATCGACGGGAATGACAAAACAAGCTTTTTTAATTGATTCAAGTATATTTTCAGTCACATTAGCTGGTGGTGCTTTCTTTCCCTTATCTTTGCCAAGATTATAACATTTATAGGTTCCATCAAGGAGCTCATCCAAAGAGATATCATCCATAAAATTTGAGACATCATGTACATCTGGCTTGAGACCATATATTCCTGCAAACAAGTGCCAAGGAACATCCAGGTTAAAAAGCTAGAACATACTTGTGCATATACCAAAACACCAGAAATGAAGCTAAACTAAAAGCTCAAAGTCAATTTTATCCATTTTGAACTAGAAAAAACTAAGAAATTCTAGATTTCGAAACAAAGACTCAATTGGTAATCAAATGACCAAGCAAGAAGCTCGAAAATATCTACCATTGTCAAGCAACAAACAAATTCATATTCAAGGGAAAGCTATCAGATATGAACAAGGGTAAAACTGTAAAACAATTAAAAACCAGAATTTAAGCTTGCAGTACTGGTTGGCTAGTAACTTGGCAACAATAATCATTTCTATTCTATAGTTAGATCAACACATCAATGCCAACCAGGCACCCGGCTCCAAAAGAAAATGGATAATTAAGATGGGTGTCTTGAAGCAATTTAAGAGCATGACGTGAATGATATCAACTCTGAAAGTTGCAAATATAGTCTAATATTTGCTATATGCTATTCTCCAGCCATTATAGACAGACTATCTACATTTGACTCAATCTCTACTCATTTAATTGCATAGATCAATGCTGGTGCACTGCAGAGTACAGATCATAACATCAAGACCAAACTAGAACCAGCTCCCGTAAGAAAGCAGATTGTTACCCGATCTAACTAGACCACAAAAAAAATACTTCAACATCATTAAGGCTTAGATGTTGCGATCTCATTTAGTACAGCCATAATTAAGCACTTTGTCATTGATGGAGCTTAACCATGACTGAATGGAAGAAGTAACATTATAAGATCCCAAATACAGCAGTCTCACTCCCTCTATATCTCAACTTAATGGCACAGAGCATTAACCAAGCCGCTCAACAACCTTGGCTTGATCCCGAGTAAGCCACATGTGCTTTAGCTGACGTTATCTTAAAAAGTAAAACCAATGGCTCGAAAAGGGAATAAAAAACATAAAACATACAATCGGGTTCGTTTCCAATAAAGGTAGTTCTTTGAGTAGCTATAGCAAGCTACGAGAAAGTCGGTTGCTTAGCATTGAAGAATCCAAGTACCAAAACAATACCTAATATAAAGAAATGAAACACTTAACACAATGAGCACTTCACTTCTATCATCCAAGTTCAATATTTATCTTTATTTACTAGGTGAAGCATACTACTAAGAAGAATGTCAAAGCAAAAAGGCCATATAGTTATGAGGGTTTAGAAAGAAAAAAAATCCAAAAAAAGTAGTATTACTTGTCAACAAAGGATTCACATCAATAACAAGGTAAAAAGGGGTACATATCTCTCTAATCATAACAATCAAATTAATGCTCTTGTAAGATCCACGAGCTTATGGAGAGCCAACTATTCATAACATTCTTAAGTCATCTCCAATCAGAAGCACCCAAGAATAACGAAGCTTGATTTAAAAGCAATGTTAGGAAGTTAATACTTACCGAGGTAGCATGACTATAGCATATATTATGAAGTAACAACCAAATTTGCACTACCCCCCCACCCACCCCGCACCGCCCCCACACACACCGCACTGTCCCCCACCCACCCCGCACAGCCCCTACCCACCGCAATGCCCCCAACCCCCCGCACCGCAACCCACCCCTGCGTTCCCCCCGCACTCGCCACCCACCCCCACTTGTTGTTCCCGTGCTAACCGAGAGGTTTCCATCACCAAGCAAATAAACAACTAATCCAACACCGAGTCATACACAATGATAATGGTATGCTCATATCTAGATGTACATATCATAAAGAGTAAACTTAGCAAAAGAAACCCTAATTTTATCATCAATCAACACCTTCAAACAAACCCCAGTAGCAGTTGGTTAAAATTGACGCAGAAAACGACGTCGGAGTGACTATAGCAACAAAAGACGCAATCTTCAATCCAAACCAATACCAGTTTATAACATAACAACCTATACTCCAAATAAATAGCAAAAAAGAGCAAAATATATTCATAAAAACATGCATATAGTCAAATGATACTTCTAAATAGTTTTATAGCTCTCTACAAACATGCATTATTAGCGAACCACAATTTCGACATCCAAAGCCAACACACAAAGAGAGTTTCTAAGATTACAACTTAGTTCTTTAGCAAAGGAATTAAACAACTCCATCCAAAACAACAACTAACCAAAACAATTCCATAGCTGAATCATATGCAATAAACGATCAAGGGAGTAACCTTCGTTCCAGAACGACATTATCTAAAAAAGACGATATAGGACAAGTACTCCACAAGCAGTAACCTCCGACTGTCCATCACTGAAAATCATCTTTATTAACATCCTTCGGTTGCTCGAACCGTGCCCGCTCACCTCGCTGCTCCTATTTATATCACTCACTGAAGCTATCTACAATTACCAAATACAGTCAACAAAAGCAAATGCAACCGAATTTCATTAAAAACAACCAAAAAAACCATCCAATTTGGGGAAACGAGGACAAAAAAACCTAGAAATGGAAGGAAGATTTTGAGAAACAATTAAAGAAACTAATTAAATTAAACATCAAACTCGCTAAAAAAAGGTGGAATTATTTCGAGTTATTCAGAAAAAGTAAAAAAAACCCTAGAAATTAGGAGAAATAGAGGAGGGGAGAGAAAATACAACCTGAAGGACTTTAGGAGGTTGAAGAAACTGCGACACCTTGCGAAGAAGAGAAGAATCAGGCAATGATTTGCCACCGATGGTGCGCAAATCAATCACTAATAAATGGCATCGAAGAGAGGAGAGAGATGCGTGAAGGAGAGAGGAGATGAGGAGACGGTGCTGGTTTGTTGATATGGAGCGATTAGGGAGGTGATAATGGTGGTTCGTTGTTGTGGGCGTTGCTGTCGATGAAGATGCTGATTCGTTGTTGTGGGCATCGTTGTCGATGATGGTGGTGGATCGTTGTTGGAACAGGGAGTAAGGAGGAGGGTTTGGTGGATATTGTTCGTTGGTGGCTGGGTAATAGGGAAGGAGGGAGGAGGGTGAGAGAGAACCGGATAGGGAAGGAGAGAGAAAGAACTTAGGTTTGGGGTTTGCGTTGATGGCTGGCGCCTAGATGAATAATGGGCCAAGGGAAAATGTTTGGGCCAAGCAATTTTTAAGCTCCCCGTTTTGAGGCTGGTTAACCGATGCGGTTTTCAGGGAACCGCAGTGGTTTTCACTGAACCGCATCGGTTTATGTTCCCACCCAAAATTTCAAGGATTTACCGCTACGGTTCTCTTAAGGACCGCAGCGGTTGTGTTATGACATATAACGTTTTTTCCACTAGTTCAAGTCAAAGCTAGGCCCATATAAGCCTAGTTCAAGTCAAAGCTAGGCCCATTTGCATCTTTATGTGAACCTTAGTCTAAGCCTAATCCCAGTATATTCCATCCTAAGTCCAATCCTAGTCCATCTCCAATATCAAGCATATGTGCATCTCTCGGTCCAAGTCAAACCTATATGTCAATTCATATCCTAGGTCCAGTTTGCATCTCCATGTAGGCCATAGTCAGTCTCCGGACTATAAAAATCCAGTCTTAGGACTTTAAAAGTAGCATTCCATAAGTCCATAGGCAATTTTTGAGTCTAGCCTGCTTGGTCTAATGTAAGTTCCTAAGTCTAGTTTCCTAGCTTGCTTGCTCACCCGTAAGTTCAAAGTCTAGTTGCCTAGCCTGCTTGCCTTAAGTTAAGAGTCTAGTCTCCCTTATTGTCCAGCCTTCCTTAAAGTCTAGCCTGCTTGCTCACCCGTAAGTTCAAAGTCTAGTCTCTCCTAAACCCAATCGTAGAGTCCAGTCTGCTTGCACAGTCCAGTCCAGTCCATGTCTGCATTTAGTTAGGCCCATGTCTCCATCATGGTCAAGTCTATACTAGTCCAAAATCCATAACCATTTCCATTTTCATTTCCATTTCTACTTCCATTTCCCATTTCTCATCTCCATTTCTCATTTCGAAAGCGTCATTTCTAAAAATTCACGAGGTCCATTATATTTCTATTCAGGACGGATCGTGAAATTATAACTTGGGAACGTCCAACAACGAGGCAACAAGGTCGACCTACTCCCAGACTTGTCAAGTGCATCCTAACTTTTTCAGACGAATCCTCCAACTCTTCTGAATCATCATCCGAAAATGGGGATACTAATGAACGACTTAGTGCCATTATGGCTCAACTCACACTGATGAACTCTCGTCTTGAGGAACAAGACAAAGAGATCAAGGCACTAAGGGAGAAGCTCACTGAGGAAGACGAGCAAGGCGACACTCCACCACCGATCAAAACCAACACAGAATTAAGGTTTGAAAAACTCGAGCAATTGATCCAGTCAATTCCTGCGCTCGAGAGTCAGGCTCATGGCCATGACATCATTGATCGTGAACTAAGGGAGAAACTCCCTAAAAAGGTAACACTGGGTGACCTCCCAGAATTCAAGGGGGTCGAAGACCCGGATGACCACTTGAGGGCGTTTTCAATCTCTATGGCTCTCACGGGCATGAGCAAGGACCTGTTTGCTTATGTCTTTCCCTTAACCTTGGATGCACATCCATCCAAGTGGTTTAGGTCACTAAATAAGGCCAAGCCGAATGACTGGGACTACATCGGAGAAGAGTTCCACAAACAATACATATACAATACTCAACTTCCCATTAGCCTTCGTGAGTTGGAGTTAACTAAACAAAACTCCAATGAAGACTTCGTCACCTTCCTTAACGAGATGGAGGGATAAAGCTGCACAAATGATTAACGGGCCATCTCGGGAGGATCAAGTCCGACTGGTGATCCGTGAATCGCAGCCGAAGTATGGGGATCATATCAAGTTCCAACCTATAGAATCTTTCACGAAGCTCTATAAGGTAGGCCTCGCTGATTGAAGAAGAGGTACAGGCCAACAAAAATAAGGGTTCCAAAGAACAACAACAACTCCTTCAAGAAGAGTAACAATGGCCCTTCTAGCTCCAAAAGCAATGAGGTCAATGACATAGCCGCTTAAAAGAGAGGCTATCAAAAGCCTCAAAGAACATTCACACATTTAGGCATGTCCTTAGAAGAAGCCTTCATTAGACTTCATGCAAAGGGAACACTTGACCTATTGGCCCTACTCCAGGATCCTCGCTCCCGAGAATAGATCCAAGAGGTGGGATCCAAATGCCTACCGCAAGTACCATCAAGGGAATGGACACCCAACGTCTGCGTGCTAAACCTTAAAGAATCACCGCAGGATATGGTTGAAGACGGTAGATTGCCAATTCCACCTCGCAACAAAAGTTAGCAATAGCAGCAATCCCTTGGGCAACACCCGAATAACGCCAGTTTTCTAGGTTGAGTCGGAAAGTCTCTCCCCTAGCTCCTTCATTTCCTTCTTGTCGAGTTTATGTCATTTAGGTTTTTATTTCCAATAAGCCTTGTTCTATTTATTTCTGATTAATAAAATAATTACATTTTCATTTTCATTTTCATTTTCATTGGCCTTCCATCATTATTTTATATATGTTTCTAACTCAATGATGAATCTCAAATCACCTAAACGAACTTGACTAACAATGATAATAAAAAAAAGATCTGAAATAAAAAAGAGAAAAATAAAAAAGAGGACATACTTTGGTCAGGAGTTATTCCCCTCTCCCTTCCATTACCTTTCATCCTCACACGACCAGGGAAAAACCAAAATCCGTTAAACCATCATCTCCCTGATACTTAGCCAAATAATCCCTTCAAAATCAAAGCTTCATAAAATATCCTTCAAGCCTTTCAATACCCTAAACCAAACTTGTGTGCAAGCCTTACTACATAAAAAATATCAATGTCAGGCAAAAAGAAAATAGTGAAAAAAAAAATTAAAAGTGCGAAAAAATGAAAAAAGCAAAAGAAAACGCACAAGGCAAAAAGAAAGAGTCAAAGGCAAAAAGAAATAAAAGTCAAGCTGAGGGCTTGCACACAAGTTCTACCCCTCATTTAAATCCTTCAATCCATTAAACCTTAACCCATACAATCCAAATCCATGACCCTTCATTTCCAAAACCAATTAAACCTTCATAAAAGCCTTAAACTTTTCAACCTTTTCATCAACCATAACTCCTTTTTCAAGGTATGTCCAAGCCCGCTAGGTTGAAAGCCCGAAAGGGCGGTCTAGGCAAAAGTTAGGGCACATAAGAAAAAAATTCATGATCCTTACCTTATTCCAATCAATTAAACATTCATCTTAACCTCAAGCCTTAAACCTTTCAACATTTCATCAACCCTAACTCCTTCTTCAAGGTATGTCCAAGCCCGCTAGGTTGAAAACCCGAAAGGGCGGCCTAGGCAAAAGTTAGGGCACAACAAAAAAAATAATAATAAAAAAGGAAATCAGATCCAAAACTACGAATGGTCTGATTCCGCAAGGATACGTAGGAATCCTCATCTCGAGGTCCGACCGCTTCAATAAAATCAAAGTAGTCATGGTATAATGATTTGACTTTCTAAAGTTCAGGAGCATACTCTTTCTAGATCCCGACATAGACTCGAGTCTGCACCTAGCCTCGTTGAAGCCTTTTCCCACCTACATTCATTAAAGTCACAAATCTAAACCTTTTTATTTTTCAATCCAAGCTCTCCTTTTCCCCGAAGGACTCTCCGACAATTCCATGATTTTCGGCGATACTTGACTTTGCCTATATCAATTTCCCAAAGAAGAATCCCCAGTGCAATCCCCAGTGGAAACTTTCAATGTTCAAGACAGATCATTTACATTACAATTTCAGATCAAGTACATGACAAAGTCAAGACAAGCTCACCTTAAGTGGGGGCTTCCTACGTGTAGTGGTTCCTCCAATTCAAATCAAACTCCCGAAGAGTTGTAATCCGCGGACCTCGTTTACAGACCCAAATCATTTACTAAAATCGATTTTCGAAAATTATTCTATGCATCTCTAATCAGTCTATCATTCTATCATCCTATCCATCTTCTAGCCTTGCAAAATCCTGACCTTGCATTGCAGCCTTGCAAAATCCTGACCTTGCATTGCATTTCATACATTCTAGTCTTGCATAACCCTGACCTTGCATGACGTGGCATCCCTTAGCTTTGCATAACCTAAATCCTTGCATAGCGTCTTATGCATCCTTAGAGAGTCTAAGTTTGCATAATTGCATCATTATATGCTTTATCTGAGTTGTTTGCACCTGTCTGCTGACATCTTTTTCTGCATGTAATCAAATTGATTGTAGTTATTGTCCTGCATACTAACTCTGTTTTGCAGAGACCGACGTATATAGATCAGTTCTAAACTGCAAAGCGTTTAGAATCGTTCTCCGTCCCGACACCGTATACTTTGACTTTCGGTTTCCTGAACCTCAGTCAAAGTGGGGGCTTCTGTAGACACATAATCGTGTCTCCCCATTTAAGGATCCGATGATGAAACATACCGTGGTCTTAATTGGTCCAACCCAAGGGCTAGGCAGTCTAAAAAGCCATTCAAAACCATTTCGATAAGTGTTAAAGTCCTATTTTAAAGCCCAATTAATTATTCATGATAATTAATTGTATTTTGAGCCAATTCTTTGAAGCCCAATTAATTAATAATTAATTGATCTATTTTAATAAATAAGTATTTTCAAAAGATATTTTTTATAAGTTAAAATCAGATTTTATCCCGTAAAATCGGATATCCGTAGTTAAAAGATGAAAGAAAATCTTTTAAAACGCGTTTTAGAAAATCTGGCAATGATACGTCAAGAGCCAGGCTGGTGCGCCTAGCGTAACAGCTTGCGCCTGGCGCAGGGACGTGCACCTGACGCAGGACTGTGCTTCAGGCGCAGCTTTTTCTGACACGTGGCACTGTGCCACACACTGTGCCGTGCGCCTGGCGCACAGATCTGCGTGAAGCGCAGTTTTCTTTCTTATCTTTTTCAAAACGCGTACCACGTGTACGCTTTTTACTGGTCATGCCGCGTCATGCGCTTGCCACGTCAGTTGCGCCAGACGCAGTTGGCGCGTGAGGCGCAGTGCCGTTTTCTCTATAAATAGGCTTGATTTCCGTACAGATTGAAGAACGAATTTCTCACATAACACTCGACGAATACTTTACGGATCTCTTTACAAACTACAAAACTTCCCTACAAAACTCATACCTTTCAAGCACAAATACATTCAATCTACATACATTCAGATTTTCAGGCTTCACGATTGCTCATCCCGAAGGTTGTCAATCTCACAAACCCAAGCCACGGTATAATCCTGATATTGTTTCTAACAAAAATGACACTTTTAAAAGGTTGTTTCTGACAAAAAACTCATAATTATACAAACTTATCTGAACTTATTTTATTTGAAATACTTAAAAATAAGTTAAAGCCAATAAACCCTAGATCACCCTCTAAGACCAACCTTGAATTTCTTTCTCTTACACCTTACCCTCATCCCCTCATCTCCTCATCCCTTCCGTGCGCGCGGGATAAGGACGTGTTTGAGGCTTGAGCAACCACTAGTTCTGTCTTTTTATCTCCACAACCAAACAAGGAAGACTGGAGAAGAGAGATAAAAGATTTTTGGTATTTTTCATAAAAAATATGAAGTACAATATCCAAAAGAAACTATTTGTACCTTTTCCTAATAAATCAGAAACTTGTTTTAAATATAAGATAAGAGATAATAGAGTGGAGAAATGAATTTTGCCTGCTGCTACACCAAAAGATAATACTGGTAAGCCACACTACACCAAAAGATAATAGCATGCTTTGAATTTAATCTCCTTATTGCTTAATGACCTTGATATAATCTCCTTATTGCTTAATTACTTTGATATAATCTCCTTATTATTGCTTAATTACTTTGGTATAATCTCCTTCTTGCTTAATTACTTTGATATAATCTCCTTATTGCTAGAAAAGAAAATATGATAATCAACTGCAGATAGTATAAATCGATTATAAATCTCCTAATTGCTTAAGTTTCTACATTTTTTTTATTGTTTTGATGAGATAGTTCAAACATTTATTTGACAGATTGAATGATAGTTGTCTTATCAACTATGGTGATTTTGGCATAATAGAATTTTATTTGATCCAATGTGATATGTATTTGTTAGTTTTGATTTATTTTATAGATGTTGCATGACTTTAAATCAATGAATTAATTTATCATTTGTTGGTGATTGTTAGGCTATGAAGTGTGAAGGATGTAAGGTTTGGATTATTTCTGAGAGTTACAAGAGTCCTATGCTTGAATGTTAGTTCAGTGGCATCTGTAAGTTATGATAATAATGTACTAGAACGTTTTCAAGGTATGGAGAGATTTAAGGAGCCATGGAGGTCTAGAGGAGTGTTAGCGAGTCGAGTGGAGTTCACGAATTTAAACTTTGGTTGATTTGTGTGTTTTACGAATAGGTTGTAGTCATGGTTATGTGACAGGAGAATACAAGGTTTGGGTTTGACAGTTCTTTTCAGTGTCCCGTCCTCCATCTTTTACTCTTGTCATCCTTATCATTTTCTCATTTTGTGTCTCTTCTATGCCTTTCTCTAATGCAAGAGTGGGAAGAGGAGGAGTAATGCCGGCTCACATTTGCCAATGTTTGAACCGTCTCTTAACACTTCGAAGCAATTCGACGGTGACAATTGCGAATGAACGGCACAAGTCAGGCAAGGAGTTCGTAGAAAGTGTGTTGAGTCTTGCTCATAAGCTCTGCGAAATGGGCCTCCGTCGTGGTCACATTGTTGCCATTTGTGCTTTTAACAGGTTAGTTTTCTTCCTTGCTCCTCTCCTGAATCTTTTGCTTGTACTAATCAATTTGATTAAATTCCTGTAAAATGTATGTTTTTTTTTGGCTGTTGGGAATTATGTGGTGATGACCAAATTTTCATCCTTCTATTTATTAGTGATTGGTATCTGGAATGGCTACTTGCTGTTGCATATGTTGGGGGGATAAGTGCTCCTCTTAATTATCGTTGGGTATGTATAATAATTTTGTCCTTCCTCAATTTATTCTTTTTTCCTTTAAAGAAAAGTGAATTTCTAGTGCTTTAGTAGTAAAATGTTTCTGCATATTAATTCTAATAATCTAAAGTGAAAAGTGAATCTCTAATGCTTGAAAATTAAAATGTTTCTGCACATTATCTTTAATAATCTAAAGTAAAATGCTTGGGGGAATTAGAACTAGCTTAAACCAACACTACCCTATGACATCTTCATGAATACTTGTACATATGGAGTAAGAAATTTATAGATGTTAGGCCTGGCCCACCTGAAGAAAGATCTTCCCCTAAGGTGTGTTCTCTTCACTTAAAGCAGTAATTTTCAGGGCTGATAAGGTCTAACCAAGGTTGATCAGGACAAATAAGGTGTGAATATAAGATGAAATCTAGGTTGATTAGGTATTTAGGTCAAATCAGGTTTCATAAGTTCAGTTCAGATAAGATTAGGTCAAATCAGGTTTAATAAGATGAAGATTATTGTGCAATGTCAAAGAAAGTGGCTTTCTATAATAGAAAGTTAATTGATGGAAACAAATCCTCACAAAATTGTTGAGTATTTTCTTCATGAGGAGACAAAAGATTATGGCGCCTGGCGGCAATCTGCCATTTATTGTTTTTACATATACCATTTAGATTTAAATTGTAGCTTTTACTAACAACTACAATTGTAGCCATTAGCAGGATTTGGAGAGGCCTGAATGTATCTCATATATATCCTGTTGTGTAATTTTAACTAGTAAATAAGTTGTTTCTTAGAGACCCACTCAAAAGTCTGAACATAGTTTTCTATTACCTCTGTTCTAAAATAATTGACTGCATTTGAGTTTGGTGAATTAATTTCAAGAGCTGAAATCATAAAGTAGTTTTTATGTACTTTGAGTTTTACTATGAAAAGAACATGGTCGCTTTTTGTGAAGTTCATTTTAAAGTTTTTACTAAGATATAATGATAGAAATTGACGGTTGAGGTTGATGAGGTTATATAGGGAGTAAGAAATTAAAGTTTTTATCTTCATGAAACAGAGAACACAAAGTGACAAAGGACCTGTAGTCTACTATTCCATAGGAGCAAAATCTTTGAGATTTAACCCAAATATTGTTGTCTACTTCTCATGGGTTCTTTTTCTGCAATTTAAGGGTACATTCAAATGTTCTTAGTTCACCACTGTGAAACAGAAGGAATTCTTGAGTTTTGGAGTGGTAAGAGGCTGAAGATAACAAGGTCAAAAAGAAAATGTGACCCTTGTAGATTTTGAGATGTTTTTGCCAAATTAGTGTCGTAGTGAGTGATGATCTAAAAGATGCCCCAGATATATGAGGAGAATCTCTGTAAAGCACTATAAAGTATAAACTATTCCCACCTCAAAATTGAATAGGTCATACCTTTCGCAAGCTGCCTATATTGTGTAAACTTAATGAGCATTTATAGAAGGCCTTATGAAAGGTCTTAATTGAATTACATATGTCAACTAATTATGAGATACTTGAAAGTTGAAACATATGCCATCAGAGTGCCTTAATTCTTATGATCACTTCGAAAAGTAATTGCAGGATGCTCATGTATTAAGATAATGATTTGCATCATTTTCCAGATTCTTTGTTAAGTACTTAAGTTCCCTTGTTTATGTTCCCTTCTTAATATATATGCCTCTTCACCTAGCAATGGATAGACTTGTTTTTGCTTTGCATGACTTAATTAAGAATGTGTAGCATCCTTTATAGGGCATCCAAGTAAACAATGTCGGATATCCACCATTCACATGTTTAACAGTGTCTGTTACTCTATTTCCTAATGTTGGCTTTCAATATGTTTGCTAAGGGCAAATTATGTAAGGGTATAAGCATATATCTTTATTTTTTATTATTTGCTCATGTGTGCTCTATGAATTTGGTGATTCAAGTGACCTTTATGAACTAAATCTGTGGAGTATGGAAATCATAAGTTTGTGAAATTATTACCAACTGTTCGTATTGTGCATTAGATGGCATATATGGCATTTATTTGTCAAATCAGGATTCAGGATTTTTTAGCATCTCATGGAGAATCAGATGGTAATATCCTTTGGCAGCTTATCTAGCAATCGCCTAATACCTTCAGTTACTATAATCACCAGAGCTTGGAGGAGTCTAGACTGGCACTGGAAGTCATCCAACCAGCAATGATAGTCACTGATGAATCTTGCATGTGGTTGTCAGAATTGCAAAAGGGTACCATATTTTCTCCAAGGTGGCATGTGTATATTGGATATCATTATTCACCTTTAAATGGTATGACTCTAGATTGAAGCTGTGTTGGACCTTTTGTGTGAAGAGGTTTAGCTATGTGTCTGACAACTATTATCGTGCGGATTATTCTTCACCAGGTATACAAGGATGTGAGAGGCCATTCCTAAATTTTCAAACTGTCAAATACTGCTGGGCACCTGAAGATGTGGCTATCATATGTTTCACTTCAGGTATTACATGTGCTCTAATTTATTGTATATTTACATATGAGAACCTGTAAGCTTAAATGAATTGAAATCAGCTCCTGGTTCCATCCTCAACTTAATGTGTGAATTTGCTATATCGGATGAAGATGCTCATACATGGAAAATTTTCTTTCTTTTATACGTTCTGATTTTGTGGAATATGTGGAAAGAGTTATGACTGAAATAATGGAGGTGTGCTAGATTTGGAATGTATTTGGTGATCAATTCATACTAGTCCATTCTAAAATCTGAATTGGATTTAGCCACATTATATATCTTATAAGCTTAAAGGCTTGATCGGTAATCAAAAGTCAAAACTCATGTTTAATAAAGGTGATTTAAGGTAAAAAAATCCCCAATATAGATAGGCAAAGGGCAGTTCAGACTTTGGAGCATCATTGGTTTTAATTTGAATCAAGATCCACCTCTTCTTTGATTGATAAGCTCCGTCATAAAAGGCAAGACAATATGGGGTGTTGACACACTTTCAACATCGCATAGAGACCACTTTTAGAATCAGCATATATTATTTAAAAATGTTGTTTAGTACTTCTATTGGTATATTCTTGAAAAATTGAAATGTATTGTTATATATCATATTTTTATTAGCATTGTAATTTTGTTTATTCTTTCCTCTCTTTAGGGTCCACTGGCAATCCAAAAGGAGTTGCTATAAGCCATACTTCCTTAATCATGCAATCCTTGGCAAAAATTGCTGTTGTGGGTTACACAGAAGATGATGTATGTCTTTTTTCATGGTTCCTCTATTTGATATAATAAATTGATGAGATAGCAAGTAATAAACAAGCAAAAGAAGTACCCCCTCCCTTTATTTTGGCATAGGAAAGCACAAAAGTAATTGAAGATAGCATGATTCCATTTGCCATAGCTAAGACCTCTAATGGAACCTAAAATTTGAAAAGAAAAATGAAATAACAAACCTTGATGACTCGGTTATATTTTATGCTTCCTTCCTTAGGTTTACTTGCACACGGCCCCTCTGTGCCACATAGGTGGGATATCCTCTTGCATAGCCATGCTACTGGTAGGAGGTTGTCATGTATTGATACCCAAGTTTGAAGTTACATTGGCAGTGAAAGCCATAGAGGAAAACCATGTAACTTCATTTATCACTGTTCCAGCAATACTCGCTTCTCTGGTTTCTATGATGAGGTACTTCACTGATTACATCTATTCGATTTTTTATATTGAAAAATTAAGTGATTCATGCATAAGCTGACACATAATCATCACTAATTGGTTTATAAACTTTCTTATTTTGATGATAATCTTGGCTTCTTTTGTTTGTGGTTACTGTTAAAATTTTGGAATACCAACTTTTGCAATATTGTACGAGAGATTCTCACAAACCAACCATCGAACAACGGGGTAAAATTTTGGCCAACTTATGGGATTGATGGAGAAATCTACCGTGCTAGGAAGGCTAGTTGATAGCCAAGGATACTGTACTATCGTAGGCTAAATGCTAAGAGAATCTAACACAAAAACAAAGACAAGGAGCTATAGAAACATTATCAATGTTATACCTCAAACAAGAAGCAACCTATTATAGAGAGTTAAAGAAAAGTCCGTTGAAAATTAAAAACAAACACAACAGATCCTTCATTGAACAAAGATCGATCAATCGGCATCGAAAAGATACACAATCACTGTGAAAAGCTTTTTAATTGCAAATTTTTATTCTTGTAAGGCATCTTCCTGTATTGCTGATAAAATCCAAAATAAGTTGGATGATTCTTGAACCGTGGCTGTTTATTGGTAGTTATGATGGTTTTTTGTCCTTCGAGTGTTTGTGTTAGAGGTGATATAAGCTATTGAATGCAAGTTGAAGGCTTAGATTTTGCTAGTAGGCGCTTTTAGAGGGATAAGGTATGCTTTGGCGCACTTACTAAATGTTTGGGATTCAAAGTGGCTACTTGCTGGTTGGTGATGAATCGCCTCAAGGTGGTGAATAAAGCCCAAATGGCTTGCGAAGGTTCATATCTGACTGGTGTGAGTTTCCTCTCTGGGGACGTGAGGGGGTCACGTTGAATCTCGTGGTGCTCCAGACTCTTTTTATTTGTCGCCCCTACCCTCCTTCCCATAACATTGTTTTTGCTCAAAATACAACTGCCCTCAGTCTAAACTCTAGGGTGTGGGATGACTAGTTTTTCTGACCTCTGGTTTCATACTGGTTTACTCTACATTTATAGTCTGATTATCTCACAAATTTATCATTTATATGATTGTCTTCCATAAAGACTTGTTATGTCATGCATTTTAATAATTGATCAAGGATCAACATTCTATCTTGCTTTAGTCCTTTGCAATGTCCAAAAGGTTTCCCTTTGACAGTGATATATTCTACATTTGCATGTAATTGTATATGGATCATCAATAAATAACTACCCATGTGTGTCTTTGAAAGTGGACCATGATTCCAATTTCTATACCGTCATGCATCACACCTTTTCCATACCTTCATATGTAAGATGTTGTGCGTCTGAACTCTGAAGTGCCTCCCACAAATATGATAAGAGACCTTGTCAGCATCTTATTGTTTGAATAAATTGGTAGGGTAGGGTTTTCTTTGTATATCCATCAATAATTAGTGCTATGTCACTTTGCTGATTACAAGTTTTGATCTTAGACATCAGTTTATGGGGCCGATTTTGCCTCTATATATTTTTAGCATCCTCATGCCCAATTCAAAGCCATGACGATGCTGCATGCTATATTCAAATTCCCGTTGGTTCTGTCTGCAACACAAAAGCTCCAAAGTTCACCCTTGCTAATTGAGCGTTTGGGTGTGCACTTAGGTGATTCTTAATGAAGTTGATGTAATGAACTGGATGGGCAGATAATCTAAGGGAAGAACCCAATGCATAACAATCAAGATAAATTAGCTTTAATGACCTTAATCAACTCAACTTTTTTTATTTAAAAAATAGGTCTTCTAAGCAGGTTCGAATCCCATTTGTGGGAAGCAGGACTTACACAAATGTAACACAAAACACATGCTCTTGATATCTGTGGTTAAGCTAGAATTTGCCTGCCATGGACCGAAAAGAGAGGCCACCTGTCCGCTTCACTCATACAAGAAGGAAGGTGAAAGATAATTGTGTAGAAGGAAATTAAGAGGTGCGTTTTCCTCACCTGTATCAGAATTGAAGTTATTAGACCTAATTGAACCTATTCGGCCCTAAATTCACGTTATGTTACACCGGATTGAACCTAATGATCCATGAAACTTATTATCTTACAAGGGGAAGAGAACACACCCCTAAGTTTGCTAACATCAATTTGAGGATTGGTAGTTATCTTAGACTCCGTTTGTGCTAGAAAATGAAGGGTAATATTAGGATTTGAGTTAGAAGTTAGTTAAGCTTCACAGAGGATGTCTAAGAGATTTAGGAGAGGAAAGAGGGGATTTCATGAGATATTATGAGAAATCATGTATTAGCATCTTTGTATTGGGAGAGACTAGCCTCTCAAAAGCTAGAAGTTAGTTCTTACTTTCCAAGAATTGGAGTTATTAGAACTACTTGAACCTGATCGGCCCTAAATTCACGTTATGTTACACCGGATTGGACCTAATGATCCATGAAACTTATTATCTTACAAGGGGATGAGAACACACCCTAATTCTGCTAACATCAGTTTGAGGATTGGTAATTATTTTAGACTCCGTTTGTGTTAGAAAATGAAGGCTAATATTAGGATTTGAGTTAGAAGTTAGTTAAGCTTCATAGAGGATGTCTAAGAGATTTAGGAGAGGAAAGAGAGGATTTCATGAGAAATTATGAGAAATTATGTATTAGCATCTTTGTATTGGGAGAGACTAGCCTCTCAAAAGCTAGAAGTTAGTTCTTACTTTCCAACTAGTATATCTTCATCTTCTCTTCTTCTTCTGTGCAAATTTCTTCTTTCTTCATCTCTGATCTTATCTTTTTCTCGTTGTCAAATCTGCTCTTAGACTCTTAGTACTCTCCCCTTTTTAAAGTGCTTGTTTCCTTCTAGGCTCAATATCGCTTGAATAAGTGCCATTGGCAATGTCCAAAAGCATTTCCTTACCTTTTTTTGCTGCTAATTCTAGTGACATGTCTGTGATTGTACAATGTAATCAGTAATAATAGTAATTCTAAATAGTAATAGATATGTTACCTTTTGTGTTACCGAGTTGGTTATTAATTTTCATTTTCTAGGTACAACGGATCAAGGAAATCGAAACAAAGTGTAAGGAAGATATTAAATGGTGGTGGGAGCCTTTCAGTTCAACTTGTTGAAGATGCCATAAGATGTTTTCATAGTGCCACACTTCTCTCTGCTTATGGTATCTATCACTTGTCTTATTGTCAATATCTCTGTCAGAAGCTCTTTCCTCAATCTACTTTATCATGAAATCAAAAAAGAAAAGAACAGGTCTGTAATTTTCTGGCTATTTTTTTCTGATTTACTTCTTAAAAACTTTTGTGCATCTTTCGAGGTGGGCAAGTTTAAGTCTCCTCCATAATATCATTATGCTAGATATATGTTTCTGGCTTCTGAGAGACTTTTTTTTTGCTGTATCCTCTATCTCATCATAGGTTGGTGCACTAATTTAATGGGTTGACTACTTGACTTGCTCTTGCCATGGAGATCCTCATGGTTCTGATTTAAGTAAATTTGGGTTTTGGGTTGAAATCGAATTCACAAAATTCTTGGACACATCAATTTTTTTTCAGGTCTAGGCCATATTTTGCCATGTTCACATGTGTCATGTGTGCTATCTTGCAATGTAGGGTTTTTCTTGGTGCCATAATTTAGTATATAAATGGTAGTTAATATATGGGTTAGAGATTCATGCGTTAGTTTTGACTCCTTTCATCAGTTTCAGAGCACACACCCCTTATTTACCTACTCACGCTATAGTGAATGGGGTGCGAACATACAAAGCCCACAGTAGATGTCAGGTTCACACAAAATTAGTAGTGTCGAAACATGACCTCTTTCAATGCTGAACTAAGTTTATGAAAATAATCAAACTAATCTAATCAATGGGACATGTTTGTTTTAGTGAAGTAGTTGAATTTCCACAAAGCAATTATGTCAAGGATATCTTTCTAGAATACATAACTGTCTAATCTATCAATGAACTACATAGATATTTAAGTCAGATTTTTGCCTTCTCATAGGGTACATCTTAATTAAAAAGCATACCATATAAAACTGGATTGGGCTCTTGGAGAGATTAGTATCTATGTTACCCCATCTGACTGACCAAAAGTTGATTTAGTGCTGCATGAATAATGCTCAGGTAATACATAGTGCACCGTGCTATCATTGTTCTTCCTTCATATTAAAAGGGGCACTAAATACAAGGTAATACCTCTATGTCCATTTTCAAAAATGTAGAAGATTGCCATCCACTTTGTCTGATAGTCGTGACTCGTGACAACTTGAAATTCTTAATCTTAGCTTAGCTGTTATATCTTAAGCTATAGTTGAGTTTGTCAAATCTGAAGCTCAGTTGGCTTGCTCTTAATTCAGATCCAAAATTAAGAAAATCTGAGGTATTTCATAGAACTTGAACAGTAGTGCCAATCAGAATTCAAGACCAGGGATGAATTTTGCTTGAACTTCTCCCATGAGCCCACTGTAGGAAGTGAAAAATTAAAGCAATGACAAATGCAATTTAACGCTGAAAACCTCCCCTTTAACAAGTAGAAAAAAAACCACCAACCGTTTCAAGTTTCACTAATCCTTCAATGAATATTAGCAAAACCCCAAACTTACAAATCCCATAAATTACAACTTCTTCCAAGAACTCTATCTAGAAACATAATAATCTTTGTAATCTTTCCCCATATTTGATGAATAACGAAATAATGATCCCAAACCCCCCTTTATATAGAGGTTGGAATCTTCCCCTAGTAGAATTAGCATCTAACAAGACCTAATCCAGCTAGACTTAGAAAACTTATAATTTATCTTCCTAATACAATTAGCAATCTGTTAGAAAATAAATAATCCCTAAAGAATCCTATCATAACAAGACAAGAAAAATAAGATGAAAAAAGGTGGAAAACCCCGTGGGCACGGGTTTCACCCAGCGAACAAGCAGATTCTTGCTAATTCGTCTACAATTTTTCCTTGTTACACTCCCGTAATTCACAACGTGTTTCCGTACCCTATGAACCGTGTCGGACTATTGGGCTTGCATAAACCATTGTTACAAGGAACGGAGAACGTTCCGGAACGTGGTACGGAAACAGGAACGCGGAATGCAGCCTCAGATGGACTCCTAGCCCACGTCCCACGTACCACGTTTCGCGTTCCGGGACGCGTCCCCCTGGAACGTGAAACGTGGCCACGTACCACGTTTCCGATATCAATGTGCATAACTAACACCCACGACCACAAATTTGCCCTTACCCTTGGGAGGTATCTTTGTGATTCACTAAACTAAAGAGAGCTGGAGTCTCTTCACTTGAGAATATTGAAATCCATCATAACTATTAATTAGCTTCATCTATGCAAAACAATACATATTCACTCTCTCTGTTATTTGCAACTTTTTGACTTTTGGAGTATTTATATATTAATCCTGGTCTGACATTTCTGACCAATATATAAATACCAAATCATAGTAAGATGTCCATCTCAATGTATGTTTAAAGATACTTAACAATACGAATGGTCAAAGTTGTGCGTCGGTAAGTGTAAATCAAAATATTCCTACTGAAAAAATGAGGGAGTATAAAGTGATAATTTATGTATTCATGTTCATATGACAATGTCCTGATTTATTGTCTTGTTATTTTGGTATACTCTTATTTCTGATATTTGAATGTAGGTATGACAGAGGCCTGTTCTTCTCTTACCTTCATCACCCTCTATGATCCAGCTGTTAACAATGCAAACCAGCACCTAATGGAAGTAAGCAGGAATACACCCATCTCTGTACACCCAATAGGAGGTATCTGTGTTGGGAAGCCAGCACCTCATGTTGAGATACTGATAAACAGAGAGGAGGATCCTTCTCATGTGGGGGGGATTATGACTCGGGGTTCCCATGTCATGATTCGTTATTGGGGTCAGAGTGGTGCTGTAGAAATTGATTCAGGTGCAGACTGGTTTGACACTGGTGATAGTGGACACATTGATGTACATGGGAATTTGTGGCTTGTCGGCCGTAGGAATTGTCGTATCAAAAGTGGAGGGGAGAATGTGTATCCTGAAGAGGTAAGAAGAACGTTCTTTGCCTCATTGATCTCTTTTGCGTGTAAACTCCAAGCATGAACGACTCTGTTTCTTTGCCGTTCTGCAATAACAAATAGATAATTCTCTTGTAAGTAATTGTATTTTTTTGTTGTTTATGCGAGTTTTGGCCTTATATTAGTGCTACATTGGTGACACACAGGTGGAGGTCGTGTTATCTCAACATCCTGGAATTTCTGCTGTGGTAGTCATTGGACTCCCACATGCAAGTCTAGGTGAAATGGTTGTTGCTTGTGTTCAAATTACAGAAAACTCGATGTGGACTGACTTTGAGTTGCCAAGCAATGTGGAATGCCACTTATCGACTAGCGTGCTAAAGGAGTATTGTCGAAGGAAAAGTTTAACTAGGTCATTCTCTACTTCCTTCTCCCTCCCCTCCCCCCTCCACAAAAGGAATTAAATTTTATAAGGCTAAACTATTAGCAATCAAGAGATAGGAAACGCGGTGGGGCTGGGGCCCACACAAGTAGAATTATCTAAATGATCTCTCTTGTTTGCTAATTAACGGTTTGCCATTTAGTCTCTTTTCAAATACATTCCTTTGGTCTGTCTGTATGCATGGCTGTAAAAAACCCTCCTAACTCCTGAGAGAGACTCTTAGTTTGCTAACTGATGAATTATTGTTATATTATGCTTGCAGGTTTAAAATACCTAAAGCTTTTATGATATGGAGGAAGCCTTTCCCACTTACAAGCACAGGAAAAGTTAAGCGAGACGAAGTTAAGACAGAGGCTATGTTGCATCAACAACCTTTATTTTGTAATCTCTAAGTTGAAATGCTGGATACACTCTCCTCAGCCCTTATGCACTCCTATTAATCATATATCATTCAACATACACTCGAAATTGGCTATTTATTCCCCTTCTCTATTACATTATTAATACATCCTACCTGATATCTTGTAGTTCGGCGTGGAGGAGCAAGGTATGTAGCTCAGATAGGGCTGACTACAGAAATTAGGTACCAGTTTAACTACCTCTGACAGATATCCTCTATGTTTGGTTATGCATTGTTTGTGTTGAAGTAATAATTCATTAATGTCATATTCATAATATTGATATTCATAATCAACTTTAAACAATACTCTCATGATTATATTTATAGATGTACCCTTGCCTGCATTTATAGTTGGTGCTGCTATTTGCTTTTCTAATTTGTACCTTACTTGAGCTCTTAAATTTGGTAGTTTTAACTCAAAACTTTTCACTAGTCAGTCTTTTTTGATATTAGAAACTACCGTTACATTTGATAATGATGCTAAATAGGCGATAAATTGTAAGTGGTATATGTAACAGTATAATACTCTGCCGGAGATTTAAATTGTAAGTGGTATATGTAACAGTATTATTATCTAATCATGAGACTATTGTTTTAAGTGATATCCATTATTTTCCAACATAATGGATATCTAACAGTATACTGGATCATTTGATAATGATACTAAATAGGCGATAAATTGTAAGTGGTATATGTTTTTTTTTTATCCAGATGAGCCACAAAGGCAGTACAAAGTACAAAGAAGGGGAGGGGGGATTCGAACCTGTGACCTATTGTTCACAGCATCTCAATTTTAACCACTAGGCCAAGACATCCTTGATTGTAAGTGGTATATGTAACAGTGTAATACTTTGCTGGAGATTTAAATTGCAAGTGGTATATGTAACAATATTATTATCTAATCATGAGACTATTGTTGTAAGTGATATCCATTATTATCTAACATAATGGATATTTAACAGTATACTGGAGGAACAGTAAAGTTATTTTCTCTCGAACATTTGGCGGTCCTAGATAACATAATAGTCTTATGATTAGATAATAATGGATATTGAATAGAAGAATTCCGGAACATTTGACGATCCTAGATGTGTCCATATTAATGGTGACTCATTATTTCAATGAATCATTTCTTCGGCCAAAAGAAGCTATACATGAGAGAAAAGGGACTTCTTCACATTCTCAAGCTTGGAGCTCGATGGCCAGCAATCAGAGAAAGGAGGGTAGGGAAGAGCAGGAGGTGTGAGGTAGCTAGAGATGTGACGAAATAGTAGAATTACTGGAGGAACATT
Source organism: Beta lomatogona (assembly GCA_947646795.1). Classification (NCBI taxonomy): domain Eukaryota; kingdom Viridiplantae; phylum Streptophyta; class Magnoliopsida; order Caryophyllales; family Amaranthaceae; genus Beta; species Beta lomatogona. The sequence goes on from CANSNZ010000560.1 coordinate 78,362, forward strand.
TACCTAGAACTGGTATTTTACCTTTATGCGACCAAAAACAGTACTATGCCTCATCAAGCTCTTTACGTGGCGGAGAAGGGAGTGTGGGAGCGGTGGGGGATCGATATGGGTGTTGTCACCTTCACGGCCTCTACTCGGGACGCTTCTGTTTGGGAGGGATTAGTGGTTGCTCTAGGCAATACAAGTTGAGGTGTTGGGGGTATGTTTTTGGTTTTGGAGTCAAGCTTACTACAGTTCACAGCAAGAAGGGGAGGAAGGTCTGTGCTAAGGTGTCTGACGGGAGTGGTGGGATTGCAAGTAAAGATGCAGGGAGCACAGGTGGTGTTGCAATAAGCGAAAAGAAAGGACAAAAGTGGATGCATATTGAGTGTGTAAATTGAATGGACCAGATTGGACTTTGTCAAAACCAAAATCAGTCCAAAGTTTTTTGGACTCGAGATATTGAGCAAATCCAATCATAACTTTTTTCAGTCTAATCCAGTCCAGTCCAAAACTTTTTCTTGAGTCCAAATACAGTCCGGTCCAAATTATATATAAATTTTTTTTCAAAATTAGGTTCAAATCGTTTTCTCGTGATTGAAATTCGAAAAATTAAATTCATTGTTGCAAAACTAATTTTTGAAGCAAAATGGAGTATAGATATATTAAAACTAATAACATATTTTCATATAGATAAGTACATCCATCTCAAAAGAATTATGTATATAATGACATGCAACTTGCAATATAGAAAACTGAAGTCCCAAAATAATAATAATAATGGCTTCTTAACAATATGCAATATCTAAGCATCCATCTACAATATTCCATACACGCGCGCACACAACAACCCATCTATGGTAACTTTAGACTATTTAGAGTTGGATATTTATGTTGCAAGAGAGTAAGTAGGGTATTACGATTAGACAATCAACTATTTTTTGCAGTTCACTTACACTCATAATTTGCGTATTGCTGAATGATGATAGTTTCTCGGTCTTTTCCTGAGGAGTGATAAATCTATGATGGGTATAAGCCATTTACCAGATACCCATGTAGTGTTTGTGTTGCACCATAATGTTTGTGTTTTTTTTTTTTTTTTTTTACACACACACTATGTAAACTTTTCTAGTCTTATCATTTCCCGTCCTTCATATGGTGGTAAGAAAGCTAAATCGATGCTTAAAATTGAATTGTTATTCGTGATTATTTATTTTGCATTATATTCTCATTTTTGTCTATTTTTATAATAGTAGTTTATAGTTTCGAAGTTCACGTGCATGTTAATGTTTTTATTGTTTATCATTAGTTTTGTTTTTGAAAAATAATGTTTACTGATCTAGTAAAGTATTTTTGGTTATACTCTATTGTTTTGTGTAAGATCCGAAATCATTGAGGTTGTATTGTTTTGTGTCAAATCCGAAATTATTGAGGATAGACACCAATTGAACATTTTCATTACTAAGTTATGTTCATGTGAACTATTTTGTGAATTTGTATGGTTGATCTCAATTTATGGGATGATTTATTATGTTTAGTGTTTAGTTGCCACATAATTAGTTTGCAAATTTAACTACGATTCAGGTTTCTTTAAATAAGCCCCGCAGGCCCCGCTCCTGTTTGGACGCACTTGCTTTGGTTCATATTCTTGCGTTCCGTGGGATTCAAAAGAGAGAAAAGGAACTTTGATATAATTTTCATTCCAAAATTTCTACCCATACACGAAATGCTAAATCTTGTTTCGGTCAGTTTTTTGGTTAGATATTTGTCTGAAAATCATTTGAGATCATTACCGATTTGCGAGAGACCCACTATGGTTGTTCATCGGCTCATTGTTGGGCGTAGGCTGCAAACAGGCAGCAACACCGTGCGTCTACTGGGTGTTGCTGGCTCGGCAGCCATCTGTGGTACAATAACTACAATTTATCAAACATCAACCCAATTGATGTAATAATAGAAAGCCAAAGAGAAAACTGAATCCAAGTGCAAATGTGCTACCTAGTCAATTGTTAGGAATATGTATCGTAGGCGCTAACAAATCGAACAATAAAGTATAATATACAGAGGAATTAAGAAATAAATTAAAGCAATAAAGAACACACGAAGATTTAACGTGGAAACCCTTGAATAGGGAGAAAACCACAAACACTGCACTAGGACTTTTAATATGAGATGATGATACAAGGAGGGATCTTTAATCTATCTAGACTCTCTAACCTCTCTCTAGGTTCTCTAGTCTCTCTAGATTTAAGAATAATCTATCTCTTTTCACATATCGCATAACATAAACAATAATGGCCTCAAACATATTTATAACAGGGTAGCAAACATAATCCTAGAATACCTAGGAAAAACCGAGCACAATAAGAAAATCACCCTAGGCGGCAAAACCTACGGGCGCAGGTTTGAACCTGCGGCCTGGCAGTATGTCGTACTGGCTAGGCGCGCCAAATCTTGTGGGCGCGGAGCAGGACCTGTGGGCTGGCAGATTACCAAAGCTCTCTAGCCACTCTAGGCTGCGGGCGGTGGCTCTTCTACACGCCATATCCCGCGGGTGGCTGTGTTGTTCGATGCTTTGTGTTCTCTCTTGCTACATCACACCACACCACACACACATATATGCCTCTTTATCCATCTCCACATCATTACCCAACAATCTCCCACCTGGAGATTGGTAAAAGTGAAGGACACACCCCCGATAAGTATGTAGCCACGATCTCAACTTGTCATCATCATTCTCCATACATCACCTAGTGCAGAATTACATCCTACTCACAGAGGAAGCAACACCGAGGCCTCACTCGACCCCGAGTCTCTATCGCAACGCGAACCATAAGGACTCTTCATAGTTCTACGAGCATCCCGACAATGCTCCCACCCGATCAAAACATCATTCTCTAGGCTCGACTTCTCACGCACCACACTCATGTGTGCCTTATTTACCTTGTTCGTTCCACGATCCACTTTAGCCGAAGAGACACCGACTTTACCACCACGGTTCTTCTTCACAGGCCTACTGTATACAGACTTTTAACCGAACAACACTCTTTGTGAAGTTTTCTTCATCCCTTCCTTAACTACTTTTGCCGTGTTCCTTATGGTGTACATCGTTCCACTTCTTGCACCTCGAGCTACTACCATAGCACCCTTCGTAACTTTCCAGGAACCACCCTCGAACACTACCTTGTAGCCGGACTTGTCAAGTTGACTAATTGATATCAAGTTTTTCTTCAAATCAGGGATGAATTGACATCTTTCAACTTAAACAACACGTCCCCACTTACAAGCTTCACGCTCACATCTCCCTTGCCTTCAACCTCTAATGGTCTATCATCTGCAAGGTAAACTTTCCGAGTTTCTCAAATTTCAGATTTTGAAACAACCCTTTACAGGGCGAAGAATGAAACGAAGAACCCGAATCCAAGATCCATGAACCAATTGAGCTCTCTGCACTGCTTACCACTAAAGCATCAGAAACATACTGCTACATTGCGAGTTCGTTGAAGCATCACTCTCTTCATCACTATCTTGATCCTCATTCTTTTTTTTCTTCCCCTTATTAGTGTCTTTGGAATCCTGGCATTGTCTCCTATAGTGACCTTTCTCGCCACATCCCCAACACTCCACTTCTGCCTTACCAACTCTTCCACTGCTCTTTCCCCTGGACTTTCCCCGCTTAGATTTCCCATGTTGTCTCCTCCCTCTACCCTCAATGTTGTATGCTCCACCGGATGACTCCCCGGAATCCTTACGCCGAGTACTCTCACTCAACACCAAATCCCTAACATCATCCAACTTTAGTGCTTCCTTCCCTGCTGAATTACTAATAGCTGAACAACAGTCTCCCACTCTTTTAGTAAAGAGGACAACAAAATCAAAGCTTTTACCTCATCTTTAAAGGTAATTTTCACATAGGCCAATTGACTAATAATTTTACTAAATTCATTAATAAATTCAGCAGCAGGTTCACCATTAATCATCTCAAGTTCAAACAAACGACGCATCAGATATACCTTATACCAGCAGAAGGCTTTTCGTACATCTCTAAAGGAGTCTTGATCAACCCCGCCGTTGTTTTCACGTCCTTGACATTAAAAGCAGCACTCTTTGCTAATGTCAATCGAACCACACCTAGTGCTTTCCGATCCAACGTTACCCAATCTTCATCTTCCATTGCAGCAGGCTTCTTTTCCGACAGAGGTTGGTACAGGTCTTTCTGGTATAGATAATCCTCAATCTGCATCTTCCAGAAACTGAAATCCTTACCATCGAATTTATCGATCCTCACCTTTCCGTCATCCATTATACCTATTCAACACGATCTAGCCGAACAATGATTCAACCTAGCTCTTGATACCACTTGTTAAGTGACTCTGTGCTTGGTGCCTTGTGTCGAAAGTCTTCCTGATATTGTGGCGGTAGAAGATGATAGACGGATTATCGCTGGAGGGGAGGATTGTTGGGTATACATTCCAAGTCCCACATCGAGGAAATAAGAAAGAGTTACCTAGTTTATAAGAGTTCACCAACTACATTAGTTTAGCATGATTATCGCATGAGGCCTTTTGGAAAGGAGCCCTAAAACAAATCCTTGTGGGTCTAGGCCCAAAGCGGACAATATTATACTATTGGGGGAGCTGTAGGTGGACTCGTGGACCCTACATCAATGAGTTAATTAATCATATAAACAATTAACACTTCTAAGTTCTACATACTGACTAGTATTTGACTATTTGTGTTAGTTATGATCGAGTATATGTGCAACAAGTTCAATTATTGGAAGTCACTTCGACCTTTGCATGAGTTATCATATACCTGTAACTGTGCAAAGTACTATATCTGATCTAGTTGTAAAACTGTTTTTAACTTTATATCTTTGATAGATACTTAGACAAAAATTACAAATAGATAACGACATGGAGACAAAAAAACCTGAATGAACTACAGAATATTTTTGGCCCAGAAATTTATTTATGTTTCCCTTTTTTAGATTGATGCTTGACAAATAGACCCTTGAACCTTAAGAAATCCAAGTCTTTATGACAAAAGCATTATGATATATGAATAATGCAAACGAAAAGGCTTTTGGAATCACGCTTTAACCCAACTATGGAAAAAAGGGGTAATTTAACAGTAAGATTGCATGAAATGTTGCATAAAAGTGTGCTCTAAATTGGAATAATTGAAAAAGTGGATCATATTATATAATCCAATTATGAAAAGGGAGGGGGGGGGAACAATTTTGAATAATTTTACACCCCACAATGTCATTAGTGCTTATAGATATTATTGGAAGCAAAAATCATGCTTAATGATCATACTACTATTGCATTAAAGTAACTGATCTTCAGCTTCGTCTTGAATTTGCCCAAGGATATGATTAGCAGCGGCCGCGATATCATCAACTGAATTCAACTGGCAACCATCCTCAACCTATGAAAATTAATTAAATAATTAAAGCTTAATATGAATTAAAATGAGAAAAGGTTTAAATTTCTGTACACAATAGATAAAAATGGAATAATTTTATGAAGCTTTTGTACAGTGTTTTTCCTATGCTTTGTTACATACAAACAACAATAACTCAACTGGCAGAACATGTAAAAAACATATGGCTCCAAAATCGGTTAGTTCTAACAATGTTCATCTATGTCCTGTCTTATGATGAATCCGTGACCACCAATCTCAAAATTATATTAGCAATCTATCTCTTATTTCCGTTCGTTTATATTTAGTTTTTAACATTTCTCTACTTCAATTAGGTTTGGGGGTGGAAGGGGGTTTGATCGTCAATGGGTGTGAAGGAGTTTGGTGGAGTGAGTTTTGGGAGCTATGGTGTGGCTTGGGGTGGCTAATAGCCAAGAAGGGATTTGGTGGTTTGTGGTGTACTTCACCTATATATATAATATACTTCGTCTGTTTTTATTAATTTATATCCTAGTCGCATACCATTTTTCACTAGAGGAGAATTTAACCATGTAAGTATTATCCTAAAACCAATTGACAATAGTAGCCCACCAAACTTATATGTTAGTCACCATCTTCTTCTTCAATGTGAGATAAACTCCGGTGTGGGTTTTTGGCTTCTTAACATAAGGTTTGGTTTTTTCATGATCTCCAACATACAATTTTGACAATTAATATATATATATATATATATATATATATATATATATATATATATATATATATATATATATATATATATATATATATATAGTAAATGAAAAAAAATTAGTCAAAGTTTATAAAACTTGATCCCTATAAAGTACATGTTGCATTAATAAAAAGAATTGGAGAGAAACTAAATTGTAGTTACTTATAAACTGAAAATGAATATTGGTTCGAGCAAATAAAATTGACTTCAATTGTTAGTTTTTCCACAAAATAAAATGGCCTTGTTTTTCACCCTCAAAAGCTACTTGCAAATTTCCAATGATATACTTTAACTAATATCTATAATAATATATTAGATCTGAATTAAACCATCACATTTACGTTTGATATTTAGCTTTATGAATAAAAGTAATCGATTGTCAAAGTTGATTCTTAAATAATATGCAAATGCCATGTAAAGGGAACTGATGGAGTAACAATATAACTTTCCCAATTATGTTTTTTTGGTAAACAAATCCCAATTATGTTTACATATTGCATGTCTTGCACATTGTTATCCTACTTACACAAAATCTTTCCTAGAGCCATTACACATTTACACCGTCAGATGTACGTGTAGAGCTCAACTTTCTCACAGATTTGGTGATTTACGTAGGGTAAGCTTATAATAAGATAGCGAATCGCACATTTATAAAAAAAATTAGGTTACTCCTATGAATGAGGCAGTGGATCTAAGGAATAAAACACACGGTGCCCTATATATTTGTCGTATACATTTGGCTGGTATGCATGGCTCGTGTTGTTTCGAATAATTTAACATATGCTGTATAACAAACTTTCAACCCTGCCCAAGTTTTATACATCTAAACAAGTAAGTAACGTGTTTAAAAAGACTCTTGTCAGCTGAATGAGATGCCCAAAAGCTCTTACGTTATTATAGTATGTCCTTTTTTTAATAACCAATTTCAATATAAAGAAGGTGTTTGACAAATGGCTTTTTCATCGGCTTTTGGATTTTTATTTTCTTTTTACGTGATCAAATTGCTAAAAAAAGCGTTTGACATATGACTTTTTGGTTAGCTGAAAAGCCAGCCTTTTAGACAAAAGCTGGTTTAGCAGCTTTTCATATTGGTTTTTGGCTTTTACATTACTTTTGTACTAAGTAGCTAGCACTAATAGCTAATTTGACCAAATACTTTTATAAACAACCAATAGTCAAACAACCAACATAAATACTCCATCCGTCCCAAAATATAGTTCTCATTTCCATTTTGGGTGTCCCAAAATATAGCTTCGTATTTCTATATTTAGTTCCACATTTTTCCGTAATTTGTCTAGAAAAACCGTGTCCCATCATTTATTTGCTTCTTGAATTTTGTTTTTTGCTTTGTTTATTTAACCCAAGTGTTACAATTAATGCTCTTTCACCAATTATTCTCCATTCTCTCTCTTAAACTCATCTTTTCCCATACAACATTTATTTAAATAAACAAAAAATCTTTACTATCCCTCTTAGATTCTACTTGCATAAATTACCATGAAAAAAGGGAAATGGGAACTATATTTTGGGACGGAGGGAGTAGCCAACAAAAACAGCCGGTCAAACCAGCCAATTAAAACCGCCAACAACGAACAACTAATTCTCATACACCCCTGTAATTATGTTATATTTATGGTCTTTTAATCTAATTAATTCCATTCATCATGTAATTTAAGCAGTGGCTTGTCTTACTAGAAATTAGTTATAAATAATTTCTATGCTAGAACAGCAGTAACAATTTCTGTAAGGAACATTTTAAATTAGTATAATGTGATTATTAAGATTAAACGAATGAATTGATTATTTTTTGAAGCTAATGAAGGGAGTAATCTAAGCTAAACTAGTTATTCCCCTACCTGAATTGCGTGTTTCTTTTCTTCTCTAAATTAAACTTACCAAAGAAATTATTTTCATGCACAAGCCCATCTGAGATAGGGTATTATTGTGCAATTGGTTCACCTAGAGCATAGTACTGCTTTTTTTTTTTTTTTTTTTTTTTTTTTTGTGTGCAATAGTACTAACTTTGTGAAAATGTTTAGAATAGGTGCAAGATACTGAATGAAGAGAAGAGGTGAAGCACCTATAAGTTACAATTTAGAAAAAGCTTTTTTGTAAATTTTAATACAGATTTTTAAATACGTAAGTTGAAGTCCTTACAAGTAGGGGGAAATTGGGATCTCTCTTGCCTAAAAACTACTTGTTCTGGCAAAGAGAGAGAGAAAAAAGGTACCCCAAACATATACAGTAGTTATTTTCTCTCTTACATGCGCATATAGACTCGACAATACTTAACCAACTATTCTAGGGTGGCATCTAGACATTAAAATTATTGGGGTTTCTTAATGGGATGTCATACTCATAATATTTGTTGAATATCTACTTTGTACCTTAATATCTTTCGATTTTACATGTATAATGCGGAGATGTTGAAAAATATTAGTGTAGAATGTAGGTTTTTTTTTTACAAACATATGGACTCCCTAAAAATAAGCCCAAGATTAGTAATTCCAGGGGATTTTATACCTAAATATCACCAATAATAATAATTTATTTTAGAGCATATATATTATTATTTTAAATATCTATAATATATTCCAAAAAATCATAAAAATATTTTAGATAGAGTGACGAACCTTGAGGCTTAAAGAGTAAAGGACGAAAGAGTCAACAGTAGTGACGTTAAGATGTAGAACATTAAGGCGAAGACCCTGAAATCCAGCAATTAATTTAAGTAGTTGCTTCGGTTGCTTCTTTGCTAATATCTTGACGTTTGCATGGCTTTCCACCATTGTCACCTCAATGTCACCTACACTCGAGTTACTGCTACTCACTGAGTTGCTGCTCCCTAGCACAGACCCAGACCCAGACCCGGACCCGGACCCGGACCCTGACCCTGGTGAGTTAGGCTTTGACCGAGTCGAGTACTGAGGGAAGCTGAAGAAATCAGCAAATAGTTGTGGCCATGCTGCTGTGTCCGTACAACCTCCCAACTCCTCGTTGCCAACAGTTTTTCTATCGCCGCCATCGCCATCGCCATCGCCATCGCCATCGGAAGGTGGCGATGGCTGTTGTTGGTGTTCGTCGTGGCGTTGGTGTTTGTATGATTTCTTCTCTGCCTCCATTGACTGCAATAGTTGCTCTAGCTCTTTCACATAATTTATTGCTCCTCCTACTATTGATGCTTGGTCTCCCTAAAATATTTCATTTATTGGTAAATTGGTTAGAACATAAATTTACTCCATTTTCCTTAAATCGTGTACAAATCTCTATTATACAACATAATTTACATTTTACTACATTATTTATAATATTGCTTATATCATAGAGCCTGAGTGATACATGCAGTTGCGTAGTGGACATAACTAAATCTATCTACCTAGTTCTAAGGTCCAACATAAGAAAATAAAACTTGAAATATTATAAATAATTATGCATTAATAACACTGATCGATGCATTATAATATAGGAGTATGTCATACCATTTCTTATTATCATTGGGACTACATTAGAGGAAGTGACTTGTTCCTATTGATCAACAAAGCAAAGAAAGAAAATTACGCAAAATTTGCTTTTTTTACTAAATTTGTAATGATGACCATTTTTACTTTGTAAACCTTGTCTACAAATCAGTACAAACATAGTACATATCTAGCATCATTATAAACAGGAATAACCAATAATGTTAAAATATAATTAAGCAAAAAAACAAAACTAAAAGCAGTAGCATTAAAAAAAATAGATACCAAACATACCCTTTGAACATATGAAGAAGGCATCAAGGACCTAATAACAGCAAGGTACTCATTCATCTGCTTCCGCCTATTTCGCTCCACAGCAATGTGGGTCATCCTTTGATGTTCCACTTCCTCTTTATTTTTACAGCTCCGCCGCCGTCTCTTCCTACGCGTACCGCCAGCAGCGGTTTCCGCTGTGGCGGTACTAGGCGGCGGAGCTTCGCCAGATAAATATAGATTATCTTCTGGCGAGGAATAATTTGGAGGAACATAATGATTATTCCAGTTATTTTCAAGGATTAATTCCGAAGTATTGGAGTAATCATAAACATTATTGTTACTATTAACATCAAATAACCCAATATTAAAGGGTACCTTGAAACTGTCCTCTAACATAGAGGAATAGTAATTAGAGAACTCATAATTGATCCCAAAGTTATTATTGTTGTTACTACTAGAACAGCAATTATAAGTAGTAATTAGTGGGTCTTGAGAGAAAACAACAGCTTCTAGTGCCATGATTAAAATGGGATTATTGAAAAAGATGAAAAAAGTTGGGAGAAAAAGATGATTCTTCGTTATTGTAGAAGAAGAAGAGCATCTGAAAGAAATGAATGAAAAAGACTAGTTTTTTGTGATGTTGGTAGCTTTTATAAGCCCTGTCATACCAAAAAAAAAAAAAATCCAGAAAACAAAGTAAATAAAATGCAGGTTCCAAGGGAAATGTACAGTACTAATACAGTATAGTTAAAAACTACAGGCTATAGCTTCTTGCACGTGAGGGTTATACAGAAGACAAACACAAAGAAGAGGAGAGAGATTGGGAGAAGAGAGAGAGAAGAGAGGTACGCGATTTTGAGAAGAGAGGTACGCGATTTTGAGAAGAGTATATGAATTTGTGATGATTATGATTTATGGGTGGAAGGTTTTTAAGCTGGAGTACTTATAAGTTGGAGGACTTTTTGGAGGGCCTACGTACATTGAAGAACAATCAACAAGTTGATCATTATATATAGTGAGATGTGAGATGTAGGTTATGTGAAATCTGAATTAATTCAATGAATGTGTATGTTTTGTTTTCCTGGTTGGGGCAAATGAAAGGGACGCGCTTGCCAAGAAACGAAATACTACCTCCATCCCATAATATAGTGCTTATATTTTATTTTGGGTGTTCTAAAATATTGAGCCTATTTTATTTTTTTGTCAATTTTTGGACTAAATTATCCTCAACTTTTACACAAATTTTCCAAAATATTATAACGGATGTGAGAAAGAACAAATAATCGAATACAAAACACATAAAAAAACGCACACAAATTTAACGTGGTTCACCAACGGAGTGTTGCCTACGTCCACGCGCTGGGAAAGAAAAGTTTTATTGCTCTTGAGGAAAACCAGAATTACAGATGTGATTAATGAACTAATCGACGAATAAACGAATTAGGTTAAGCCTATTTATAATCCGATTCGGAAATCACACTCGCCCGGTCGGGCGCGCAAGCCAAATCCGCAGCCAAATGATGCATATCTCGCCCAGTCACCCGGGCCAAACCGCCCGGTCGGGCGAAACTGCCCGGCTGATAAGGCGAACCCCCGAATACGCCCAAATGCTTCGCGCTTCACCAGATTCAAGGCATACGATCTTACAAATCTCCATCTTAACTTGAATCCTCTCACAACGAACCAGAAAACCAGACAACATACGCATTGAACACAATGCCCAGATTCTCACTGCAACCAGATTTTCCCCGAAAGACAACCAGAACCAGATTTGTCCCTTAAGGACACCAGATTAGTTCCGAAAGGCCCCAGACTTGCCCCAAAGGGCAACTAACAACCACGAACATTGAGCAAGTCCAAACAATGTTGAAACTTACTCTGCGTAACCGGCTTGGTGAACATATCAGCAGGATGATCAGTTGTACCTACCTTCTTCACCTTAACCCTTGTCTCACTTCTCATAAAATGATACCTGACATCTATGTGTTTAGTCCTCTCATGATGAACTTGATCCTTTGCCAAGCATATCGCACTCAAGCTGTCACAATACACTATCGCCTGATCATGATGTAGACCCAAATCACTGACTAGCCCCTTTAACCAGATTCCCTCCTAGCTACTTCTGTTAAGGCCATATACTCTGCTTTAGTGGTAGAAAAAGTCACTGTAGGCTGCAAAGTAGCTTTCCAACTCACAACAAAACCATCAAGAGTGAACACATAACCAGTTGTAGATCTCCTACCATCTACATCCCCAGCATAATCAAATTAAGAGAATCCAGTAACTAAACATGTCACATCACCTCCATAAATAAGACCAATATCTGACGTACCTCTAAGATACCGAAAGATCTCCTTGACTGCCTGCCAATGCTCCTTACCAGGATCACACATGAACCTACTAACAACACTGACTACATGTGCAAGATCCGGCCTAGTGCAAACCATGGCATACATCAAGCTCCCTACTGCACTAGCATAAGGTACCCGACTCATGTACTCCTTCTCCTCAGCAGACTTAGGTGCAAAGGCAACAGATTAATGACTATTGGAACCACTTGGAGTATCTATAGGCTTAGCTGTTGACATGCCAAACCTTGACAATATCTTCTCAATGTTTCTGTGACAAGAAAAGCTTCTTCTGAGCCCTCTCCCTATAAATCTCCATACCCAAAAAATTTCGCGCCGCACCCAAATCCTTCATTTCAAATTCAGCACTGAGAAGCTCCTTCAAGTTCTGAACATCCGACTTGCTCCTAGTAGCTATCAACATATCATCTACATACAACACTAAGTAGATGAAAGATCCATCTATCAGCTTGTTGTGGTACACACAACAATCATATGAACTCCTATTGTAGCCTAGCCCCAATATGTAGCCATCAAACCTCTTGTACCACTGCCTAGGAGACTGCTTTAGCCCATATAAGGACTTCTTCAACTTGCAAACAAAATTTTCTTTCCTTGGAACCTGAAAGCCATCTGGCTGAGCCATGTATATTTCCTCTTCCAACTCTCCATGTAGAAAAGCTTTTTTCACATCCAGTTGCTCAAGCTCAAAATTCTGATGTGCCACTATTGATAGTAACACCCTGATAGAAGTATGCCTGACTACAGGTGAAAAGATTTCATTGTAGTCTACTCCCTCTCTTTGTGTGAACCCTCTTGCAACTAGTCGAGCCTTATACTTGAACCCCTCTGCAGATGTCATCCCGTCCTATTTCTTGAAAACCCATTTACAAGTAACAAATTTTCTCCCTGGAGGCTTAGGCACAAGCTCCTAAGTCTCGTTCTTGTGAAGTGACTCCATCTCATCTCCCATTGCAGCAAGCCAATGGTTAGACTCCGTACATGTAACTGCCTCCCTGTAGGTAGATGGCTCATAGACATCCACCTTCTCAGCAACCTGCTGTGCATAAGCCACCATATCTTCAAAACCATACCTATTTGGGGGTTTCCCAAAATTCGTCCTCATAGGACGCTCCCGAGCAAGGCTAGGCGCCTCTACACTTGGTGTTGAAGATTGTGGTGCTTCAGAATTAATGTGTTGATTCTCTTCATGTGTTTCATCACTCTCAACATGAGTGACTTGCTGCTCCACCTGCATCTCAACACTAACAATATCTGGTCCAACAGTGGATTTCACAGTAGGATTACTCACAGAATTTTCATCAAAGACGACATTTCTACTTGGTATAACCCTACCCTCAGACGGGGACCAAATTCTATAACCTTTCACCCCATCCCCATACCCTACAAACACTCCCTTTTTGGCTCTTGGCTCCAATTTACCCTCATTTACATGATAATAAACACTACAACCAAAAGCTCGCATATTAGAGTAATCTCGCGGGTTTACCTCGACCACATCTCATATGGTGTTTTGAGATTGATTCCAGAGTGAGGTCCACGGGTTGATCGGATAACATGATGTACTAACGGCTTCCCCCGTAACCTCCTAGTTATCCCAAGCATTAGAGAGCATGCACCGAGCTCTCTCCGGAAGTGTCTCGATTCATTCGTTCGCCTACACCATTCTCGCTATGGTGTATCCCCGACGATATGATGCCTAGCAATCCCTTCATTCTTACAGAACTCATCGAACTCAGACAAACATAATCCAGACCATTATCAGTTCGTAGCCTTTTGATCTTCTTCCCAGTTTGATTTTCCACCAATGCCTTCCACTGCTTGAAATTCTTGAAAGTTTCACCTTTTGACTTCATAATGATCACCCAAGTCATCCTTGAAAAATCATCAATAAAAGACACAAACTACCTCTAACCTTCCAAAGACTCCACACGTGAAGGACCCCAACAATCAGAGTGGATATAATCCATAGTACCTTTCGTTCTATGAATGCCCTTAGGAAACTTGCCACGATGTAGTTTCCCAAAAACACAGTGCTCACAAAACTCAAGATTTGTGACCTTATGGCCACCCAGAAGATCTGCCTTGGGAGGATTTGCATCCCTCTCTCACTCATATGCCCAAGTCTCATATGACATAGCTTGGTCATATCCTCCTTCTGAATTTCAGATGAAGCAACAGCAGCTGAACTTGAGAGAGTAGAAACCTTGCAAAACATACAAAGTGCCACACTTGACCCCTTTCAACACATCCTTTGAACCCTTACAGACATACACAACTCCACTCCCACCTTTGAAACTGAACCCCTTACTGTCTAACAGACTAAGTGAAATCAGATTCTTGGTCATCTATGTAACATGCCTAACATTGTTCAATGTGCAGAATGTACCATCATGTGTCCGGATCTTGATGGAGCCTATCTCAACTGTCATGCAGACTACACTGTTAGCCATTGAAATATTACCCCCATCTACCTCCTCATAAGTAGTGAACCACTCCCTATGAGGACTCATATGATACAACGCTCTAGAATCTAAAACCCACACATCACTGCAATGTGTTTGTTCATTAGCAACCAAAGCAAGGTCATCCTCATAATTCGAATTTCTGCTGCAACAGCAACAGAACCAGACCCAGATTTAATTTCCTGATGCTTCTTTTTAGGACATTCCTTTTTCCAATGCCCCTTTTCCTTACAGTAGTTACAGATATCATTAGGTTTAGGACCCCCTTGGAATTTTCGGATTTCCTGAAATTCTTTTTCCCAGAATTCCCACGTCCCTTACTACTACTGGCCACTAACCCAGATCCCTGATTATATTTACATGTACTACCTGATGCCTTATGGCGCAATTCCCTAGTATGCAAAGATGATCTAACTTCCTCTAGGGACACGGAATCTTTACCAACAGTAAAAGATTGCACAAAATTCTCATATGATAATGGTAAAGAAACAAGCAAAATTAAAGCAGCATTCTCATCCTCCACCTTAACATCAATATTACGCAATTCTAACAAAATCGTATTTAATTGATCGAGGTGATCTCTAAGAGGTGTACCTTCATTCATGCACAGACTGAACAGACGTTGCTTCAAAAGCAACTTGTTGGTTAGAGATTTCGTCATGTACAAACTCTCCAACTTCAACCACAGACCAGATGCGGTTTCCTCCTCCGCGACTTCAGTGATGATGTCATCAGCAAGACACAACATGATCGTTGAATGTGCCTTCTCCTCCAGAACAACCATCTCAGCGGTAACCGAATCCGATGACTTCTTTGCCAACGATGCCCATAACCCCTGTTGCTTCAGTAAAACCCACATTTTGATTTGCCACAGACTGAAACTGTTTCTCCCAGTGAATTTATTGATTTTCACATTCATCCAAGACGTCTTTCTCACCCAGATCGAACACAAAGCTCTTGATACGAATTTGTTATAATGGATGTGAGAAAGAACAAATAATCGAATGCAAAACACAGAAAAAAAGCACATAGATTTAACGTGGTTCATCAATGGAGTGTTGGCTACGTCAACGGGCAGAGAGAGAAAATTTTTATTGCTCTTGAGGAAAACCAGAATTACAGATGTGTTTAATGAACTAATCGTCGAATAAACGAATTAGGTTAAGCCTATTTATAACCCGATTCGGAAATCGCCTCACCCGTGTTAAAATCACACTCTCCCGATCGACCGGGCCAAAACCACCCGGTCGGGCGAGACACCGCCCAGTCGAGCGCGCAAGCCAAATATGCAGCCAAATGACGCATATCTCGCACGGTCACTTGGGCCAAACCGCCCGAGCGGGAGCTCCACCGCCAGGCTGGGCGAAACTGCCCGGCTGACCGGGAGAACTCCCGAATACGCCCAAATGCTTCGCCCTTCACCAGATTCAAGGCATACGATCTTACAATATTCATACCTTTCTTTCCAAATGTGTGTTCCTATTTATTGCTTTGCACTATTCCAAGGAAAGTTTATTACTTTTTGATTTTTTTTTAAGGAAAAAGAATATAAAGGAGTAGTTCCAAGATAAAAGTACTACAATAATTTTTTTTTTTGAGAATCCTACTACTTCCTCCATTCTCCTTAATTCCCATGAAAAAAAGAAGTTAATACTATATTATGGGATTGAGGGAGTATAATCTTTCCGTGTGCATTTACTTGCTACATTTTCTATAAATGAATGTCTCTTTTTGCTTGATACATATCTTTATTTGATAACTATAATGCACCAAAAAGTATTAATATACCCCTTTTTTTTTGTCATATTCATACTTATAACTTCTGAATATTTGCTCTTTTTCTTATAATGTTGTGGTCCCTTCCACACGTTCTCTCCTTTTCTGAATTTGTGCCTACAATAATGTACTCCCTCCGTCCCAAAATAGTTTGGACACGTTCTTTTTTGTTTGTCCCAAATTAGTTTGAACACTTCTATTTTAAAAAAAAAATTAGACCTACTATTATTATATTCAGTTGGACATAAGAGACCGCCTACTTACCGCCTACTTTTAATTTAATATTAGGCACTGTCCAAGTCCAATATTAAGAAGAGAACATGCTACCTTTTATGAAAATATTGACTATTTTTAATCTATTTAGTGACTAATTTAATCCATTCAGTAATCATATTCTTTAATCCATTTAGTGACTAGTTTAATCCATTCGGTAAGACTACCACATTATTTATCTGTTGTAGTTTGAGATTATAAGGGAAACAAATGAAAGAGAATAGAAAGGATGATTAGGTTGGTGTGAGATGATGGAATAGGCTTGTTCGGAGCATGTAGGCTTGTGTTTATCTAATTTTATGTTAAATTTAGGCCGCCTATTCTAATAATTTATGTATTATATTAGTTTTCTAAAATTCTTTTGGCCCACATTTAATCTCTATTAATTAAAAGTTATCCAATTTTCTCTCTCATTCAATAAAAAAAAAACTCCACCAACTTTTATCACATGTACTTTCTAATTATAAGTAAATAATATTTGATAACCATTGTACAACTTAATTATCACCTTAAACTACTTACTACGTGTCCCAACCATTGTTAAAATCTTTCTAGGATGAAGAGAGTAGCAAGTAAATGTATATAGAGGCTGGAGTCCTTGTTTAATGAAGTACTGGAATTTTATTAATGATTGTTATTTGAGAGATCACTATAAATAACTGTAAAATATGGGCATTATCATGAGATTTCTTATAAGATTATGCATGAAGGTAGTTTATGAACCACTTTTATTTGACTTAATTTGGAAAATATAAGTTCATTTGAGTTAAAAAAAGTTTCAATAATTTCCAAGTTTAAATTTATTCTCATTAGTTCTACTCCCTCCATTTTTTTTAGTTTAATCACTTCACTTTGGGGGAGAACTAAGGAGGAATCGAAATACAAAAATATGAAAGAGAAACTAAAAAGGTGGAGATGATAACTGAAAAGTGAGAGAGAGAAACTAAAAAGTGGGAAAAAATTTCAAAAAGTGGATGACATGGGTGGAAAAAGAGGAGAAAGTAGGGATGTTACCAAGAATGGAAAGAACAACAGTGCAAGAAACGGACAAAAAATAGATTATAAAGAAATGGAGAGTGCAATAATTTTTAATAATTTCAAAACAATATTATCAATAATTTTAGTAGTATTAGTAATACGACGACATTATATTACAACATTAACTACTAATAATAATCAGAAGGATGTTATTAATAGTTACTCCATGTACTAATCATTGTATTTACCGTCTTTTATTAAATCTTTACAATTTATCATCATCATTATTATTATTATTATTATTATTATTATTATTATTATTATTATTATTATTATTATTATTATTGTTATTACTACTGTTATTATTATTGTTATTCTTATTGTGCCTGTTATTATTATTGTTATTGTTACTGTTATTGTTATTGTCGTAATTACTATCGTTGTTACTATATGTCAATTAGTAATATTGTTGCTATTCATTATTAGTAGCATAATGATTAATAAGTTTTAATAAGCTCCAATTGATTCTAATTAATTCAATAGCTTCAGATGAATTAAGTTTAGTTTACACTAATGTGTGTGTTATTTAACTAAACCTCACTTATCTAAACTATTATGAACTTATTATAATTTATTTAAGCTTATAATAATTTGTTTAAACTTATTGATGCTTATTGAAACTATGAATCTTTTCATTAAGATATAAAAACTCCCTCCAAGGCTCCAGCCCTAAATACATTTTTCAATTTTCTATTTATGTTGTCTCGAATATGTTTCTTGTTTTCTTATTTAAAGAGGGTCCAAACATTAAATAATATTTTTGTTTTATATTTTGTTCTAGTTTCTCTCTCCTTGTTTTTTTTTACATTGGATGAGAGAAAAGAAGAAAACTAGGGTAAAACAAAATTAAAGCAGGATTTTTGTCATGGACTTCATGCAGTATCTGGCAATGTGGTCTGCTTCTGCAACTTGGTCCCTTGGCACCTAAGTAACCATACACCAAGTGAAGTTCTTGGCTTTCTCTTTTATCTTATCCATTTTCCATGATAGGTAAATAGGAGGCTGATTACGACCCTGCAAAATAGACACTAGATTAGTTGAATCAGTTAGGGAATACACTTGGGTGAAGTTGATTGACGAAGCCCACTCCATGGCTTGTATACAAGTCATGGCTTCTGCTTGTAAAGTTGAGGCAGCATAGCCATAGTCACCACCTCCCCTATAACCATCCCTCGCAACACTGATTTGATCATTTGTAGAATTTATACACCATCCCGCACCCCTAGACTTGTATTTTGAGGACCAGGCGGCGTCGAAAATCACGGTATGTTCGGCTTCACCTTGTTGATGCAAACCTAGGATAGCAGCCTGAAAACCTGGAGGGGAGTCGAAGATGTCCTCAGGAAGGTGAAGAAAATTCAAATCCAACACCCGTTGTTGAGTACTTCATTTGATATGAATTTGGATGTATTGTTACAATCTTTGCATCAAGGGTAAAGGGTTTGTAGAGGGCCTGAAGATCCCTTCATTTCTATGGTTCCACAGACTCCATAAAACGATAGTGAAATTAACTAATCTGTTACTAGTCAAATCATCCTCGCATCTGAATAGCAGGATATGGTTAATGATCCAATCCTTGTTGTTCATTGGATCATATACAATTGAAGGTTCCAAGATAGGAACCTGGCTCCACAAGTTAGTGGCAGTAACACATTCTCTGAAAATGTGATTTTGGCTTTCACTGGAATCTGAACACACATGGCAATGGGGGTGAACATTTATCCTTCGCTTAGTTAGGTTAACCTTGGTGGGGAGTCTGTCTTGGATAACTTCCCAGAGAAACACTTTTCAGTTTGGTGGAAAAGGAAGATGCCAAATCACCTTGAAAATATTCATCTTTGGCATTATATCGGTAAACGTCTCCCTTTCATGATTTCATCCAGGAAACTAGCTTTACACAACCTAGCATACGCCCTTTTCATTATGAATAAAATGAGCTACCAATGTTACAAATGTTGTATGTTGGGCCAATATATCATAGTATATGAATCAAATGACCCAATCTCAATTAAGATGAAAAATTGCAAATCTAACTGTTTAATTGCGTGATGATCTTACATTTTAAAAATGTGTTCTCCATATTCAAATGGATTAATCATATAATTTGACATAATTAGATTGGTGTAGGCGTGTTTTTATTTCGCCTACGCGGTGTGAGCGCGTATTAGATTTGACTACCCCACTGTAAAGGTTTTATTGAAAGTTGTTTTGAAAGAAGTCGTCAACAATTCTTTTAGGAAGAACCATAAACCTAATTGGATATAGGAAAATCATAGGGACAAATTAACCAATGTAGATTTCCCCGTCCTAACTCCATAGATGGTCAAAGTGAACCAAAGATTGAGTTCGGGGGTGAGGGTACGAATATAGTCATAATGAACCACATTCGCCCAAAGTTGGCCTCTACTAAATATCGATTCATTGCAGATTTTATGCCAAAGAATAATCATATAACGTTTTAAACACCCTAAAAATATTTAGTCTAAATTGGTTCAGGAAACCATAAAAATACTATTTTTAGTGACATGTTATTACGCAATCAATGTTACAAGGAACCTAGCAAGTTGTCCAAATTAATCTGATTAATATTAGAACAGTTCTTTAGGTCTTTGATTAGCAAATATAGCATGTGGGGTGATAAAAGCAATAAAGCAGGACAATCATATAATATGCATTGAATAATCAGGCAAGTATAATAATGTGCAAAAATACATAAAAAGAAAGGAAAAAGGTTTAGAATATACAGTATAGCGATTTTACATTAAAGATCTACATCAGGAAAGAAAACTGTAAGTAACTTCAATATAAAAATAATTCATTTAAGGACCCTCAGGATTATACCGTGGCTTGGGTCTGAGAGATTGACAACCTTCGGGACGAGCAATCGTGAAGCCTGAAAATCTGAATGTCTGAAAGTATGTAGATTGAATGTGTTTGTGTTTGAAAGTATGAGTTTTGTAGGGAAGTTTTGTAGTTTGTAGAGAGATTTGTAAAGTATTCGTCGAGTTCGAATTGTGTTAATGTGAAAAATTCCGTTTTTTTAAATCTGTTCGGAAATCAGGCCTACTTATAGGGAAAACGACAATGCGCCTCACGCACTGGCTGCGTCTGGCGCAGCTGACGTGGCAAGCGTATGACGCGGCGTGACCAATAAAATGTGTACACATGGACGTGTTACCCGCTTTTAAAAAAATAAGAAAGAAAAATACGCTTCACGCAGATTTGTGCGCCAGGAGCACGGCACAGTATGTGGCACAGTGCCACGTGTCAGGAAAGCTGCGCCTGACGCAGCATGGTGCGCCAAGCGCAAGCCTGTGCGCCAAGCGCAAGGTGGTGCGCCAGGCGCACCAGCCTGGCTTTTGACACGCCTTTACAAACCTTTTTTTTTAAAACGCGTTAAACGATTTTATTTTATCCTTTAATTTCGGAATTTGATTTTACAGGATAAAATCTGATTTTAACTATAAAAAATATATCTTTTGAAAATATTTATTTATTAAAATGAATCAATTAATTATCAATTAATTGGGCGTTTCAAAGAATTGGGCTCAAAATACAATTAATTATCATGAATAATTATTTGGGCTTTAACATAGGACTTTAACATTTTTCGAAATGGTTTTGAATGGCTTTTCAGACTGCTCTGCCATTGAGCCGGACCAATTAAGACCACGGTATGTTTCATCATCGGATCGTTAAATGGGGAGACACGATTATGTGTCTACAATTGGTAATTATAATCTCCGAATTGATTTTAGGCCGTTTCACGTGTCTCGCTTTAAATGGCCAAATTCCAATTAGCCAAACACAATTCCCAAATTCGGTCTCAAATTGATCATTTCTCTCTAAATGACTTAATAATCTTCAATTAAGATTATTTCTCAAAAGCCTTCAATTAGGAAGCAAATCTCTTCTTCTAAGACCTATTGAAAATCATAAACGTGATCACTAATTAAGGTGGTTATTTCAATCCTCGATTAATTGCTAATTAGGGCAGTTAACTCGAACTTTTTATTTAGTCACTAATTAAAGTGATTATTTTAAACCTTGGTTAATCACTAATTAAGGTGATTAACTTAACCCTCTTCATTTAGTCACTAATTAGAGTTATTATCTTAAACCATAATGATTGTTAATTAGGACGATTATTTTTTATCATTTAATCACTAATTAGAGTGATTATCTTGAACCTTAACAATTGTTAATTAGGAGGATTATTTTTCTCATTTAATCACTGATTAGAGTGATTATCTTAAGACTTGAATAATCACGAATTAGGGTGATTACTTCTTTCCTTCATATTTTATCACTAATTGAGGTGGTTATCTTAATCCTTCCAATTTAATCACTAATTAAGGTGATTATCTTAATCTCATTTCAATCACTAATTGGAGTGATTATCTTATTCCTGATAGATTTGTTTAATTCTAAAGGTGAGTTATTCATAATATATTCTTTCCTTTTCTTCCCCAATGAAATTGGCCATTTAGGATGAGACATAAGATCGAACTACGATGGTTTTGATCCATGAGTGGATTCCAATCCCACAATGATTAGTACGTAGTGCAACTTCAGTGCTCAAACCTACCATGTACAAATGATATATTGGTCCTAAATAAAAATGGTTGATGTGTATATGTGAAAATTATGTGATTTTGTTTCTTTTGAATAGCCATGATTACTTTAAAATGGAAAATAACGCATTCAGTAGGAGCCCGTTTTATAGAACAGAAGAGGAGACGAGTTCCAGATGTTCGCACCTCTTAACCTAAACCCCGAACCCTATCTCATGGTATGAAAGACCAATTTTCAAAAAAAAAACCTAATCCATATGAAGTCATCATCGTTTTAAATGATATTTATTGAAATTGATTTTAAAATGATTTGTATAAATCTGTCCCTATTCAGACATTAACAAGGTGGCGACTTCCAAGTTTTCTAAAACTCAAAGTCCAATGAGAGACTTTCGTGAGATTCAGACTGTTAATTAAGACAGTAAAAAATTGATAAGTGTATATTATAATACATTTATATCCCTTAATTTTAATATTATAAGTATGTTTATATTATTATTTTGATGCATTTTATATACTTTTAATACTATTAGATATAATATGCTATGTTTTTATTTTTATTACTAATATTACTTAATAATACTACTTTTATCTAATGAGTACATTGGTCCAAGAACTCCAAGGCAAGCCCATTCATTTTGAAAATCAGCCCAAAGAAAAGAAAAAAAAAAGAGAAAACAAAAAGGAGGAAATTAGAAGGAAAAGGAGAAAGGATGAAAGAACATAACACAACAGCACATACACTCATTTCTTATTTGCCTTCAACGCACCATCACCACACAAGACCAGTACACCACCGTATCTCCACCAATCAAATTTCTCCGCAACTTGCATCAATCCTCCAATCAGTAAAGAGCCGCAATTTGGCGCCGCAAATCACAACCGAAGAGGCGGTTCAAGGGATGAAAACTTGGAGGCCACTTCTCTTTCCTAATTGGTTCAAAAATCTACAATTGGGCGGCAGAAATTGGGTATAAATACCCAATTGAGGGCTCCGAAAATAGGATGAAAATAATTCCACAAATAATTTGAGAGAAAAAAAGTTAGAGACTTGCGTGAGATTGTCGAGCCATTTTGGGCGTGCGAGAGTTCGACGAGAAGACAACCATCGGGTGGAGTCTTAGCATACAACCGAGGAGGGTGAAGTTCAATCTTGAACGGAGGTGCAAAACCCGAAATTCAAAGGCGAATTTCCGCGCTACATACATAAGTTCTTCTCTTCTTTCTCTTGTACTTTCAAATTGGTTTGATATTTCCCGATTATATTTTTGGATTTCATAGTTGGTTTGTATTGATATTGTTTGGATTGAATTGTTAAATTTATAGTTTGAATTCAAGATTGTTTGATCATAGATACATGAGTTATATTTGTGTGAATGTTTTAGATTTCAATATTATGCCTAATTTGTTATCTTATTATGTATAAAGTTGAGATCTTTGCTAGTTGCATGATTAAGCTTAGTCTAATTTGTATAACAACAAGTAGCAACTAGTTTAATTTAAGCCTGCAAAGATGGTTTTAAGTTCAAACTATAATATAACTTAGACCAGTTATTTAGACATAAAGATATAATATGTTTAAATTAACTAGGGATTAATGAGGTACTTCTAATTCTATAATGCTTCTAGTTTAATCATTGTAAGTTGCGAAATACTTGTAGTGATTAGATTAGTTTAGAATCAATGTTAGGCTTAGTTCAACATTGATTAAAAAGTAAGGAAGTATAAGGGAGTTTAGTTACTTGAATTCCTACAATTAATCTATCTAATCAATTTTGGATTTATGAAATCGAAAGCATAATGATGGTTAGAAGTTTAGAAATATCTACAACATTATGGACTTAAAATGGGATTGTTTGTCATCACTTGTATTTATTAGGATAGACTTTTCTTTAGTAGTATTTAGATTTTTAGTATCATCTTGTAAACCCCCCCCCACCCAAAAGAAAAAAACAATGTGAATACGTATATATTAGTCAATGACATGTATATACTAGTTAAGTACTTTTAATTAGTTGAACTTGGATTTTAAGAATATATAAACCTCTCCGTGGGATCGACCCTTATTTATCGATGTACTAAACTCAAATAATGCTAATGTGCATGAAATAAGGTTTTTAATTTGTACGCATAACGACACGTACCAAAAATTGAGTACCACAGAAGGCAGGAGTTGTCTGAGTTGATTCCAGACATTGATCCTATCTTGAAACTTAGGAACCCCATAAACAAAGCAAGCGTACCATTGAAATCCATCCATCTTCATTACAGACACTACAAGAAAATTTGGAGAAGACTGAACACCTAAAATTTGATGGTTAGACCACCCCATCACTACTAAACCTCCCTTAGATCCTACATCATCTATGCCATAAACAAAATTTGGACTAAGAGAGCTAAGACCATTACATACATGATCAACCGAATATTTCGTTCCAGAAATAAAAACGAACATAGGACGCTTACTAGTAGACAACCACTTGATGTAATTAAGGGAATGCAAGGGAGTGGTCATCATTTAAACCCCTTGCATTCCATGCCGCCACCTTCATGGGCACATGGAAGGCTGTGAAGGGCCAGCTTCCGCACCAAGGGGTGGGGTTAGAGAGAGAACCAGTGAGAACTGTGCTTCCATCATAACTTTGTTGTCAAGAGCATCCTTGTTAACCAGCTTACTTTTCTTGGGGCTACCTTGCATTTCGGTGTCCTCTCGCCATACGCTTCATAACCCGACTTAGAAGAGATTTATGGCCCTGCTTCCACACCTAAATATTCTGCCATTCCCTCATCAGTAATAGTCTTGGACTTCCATTCACCCTCCTTGGACTCCCTTGACCATACCAGAAAACCTCCTTTCTTTCCCACGCACCTTTCCCATTTCAGCCTACGTCTCTTCAAATACCAATCAGTTGATAGGTAATTCCTTACATTAAGCATATCTAACTCACCTGTAGATTGAACACACTGTAGCTGACCCAAGTTGAACCTTTTCCTTGGCCACAAATCATCCCCCAACTGACCTCTTACAGGAAAATGATTAATTTGATTCGGGGATTGAGGCGAGTTTGGTGGGTCTCCTTCAACTTGTGGTGGACTACGTTGACTAGTTGGAGAATTTGTTGCAGGCGGAGTTTGTAAAGGGAGAGAAGTGGGAATTAGGAGAGTGAGAGAACGAATTAGTATGTGGGTGAACTCGAAAAGGGGAAAAACTACGCAAAAAACGACGTAATCTTTGTGTGGCTTGGGAAAATGACCTTGCATTAGTAATGATACTAGGAGTTGTGAAGTTCAAACAAGACTGACTAAAAGCTAGAAGTGGTGGTGACTGGTGGTTATGTGTTATAAGGTCGTCATGGTGGTTAAGGGATTGGTTAACAACATCATCTAACAAAACCTTACGGGTCTTGCACCAATGGTAAAATCACTTGTGAAATGCCTTTGAGAAGCCCATTCTGTAATTCCTAGGGTTTCAAAAAGTGTTCGGGGTTGAGAAGAAGTTTCCTCCCTCTCATTGGCAGGACCAGATTGAATTGCATGGCTATTTTGTGTGTTAGTTCGACCCCCCCCCATGTGCATTGACACTTCTAGACAACCTAGGAAAGTAATAAGCATAAGGATCCTCGGAAACCCATACCTTCTACCATGAGATTGCCTTAACATATTGTTGTAATTCATTGCCATTCCCGTAGCTTCAAAATTTTCTATGAAATTGTTCTCGATTGGATTGGATGGCCTTGTGGGGGGGGGGAGTTTTGTGCGCCGAAAATTCTCCTCTCCTAAGTAGTAATCTTCATCTGACTCTTGCATGGTGTAATTATGGACTGGGTAGTCTGGAGGCCCATCTGAATCATAGGATTTCTCAACGGATAGTCCTCCGGAGTTATCCTCTAGTAGAGATCAACTTTTGGGGTTCGATACCTAAACCTATCAGGTAGCCCCTCAATAAGTTTTGTATAGTATGCATGGTTGACCGGGCCATATAAAACTCTAATCCCCGCCTCCTCAAGAGCTTGGACTCGATGCCTGATTCTTCTCTGGGGCATTTTCCTCCGAATTTAAACATTATGAAGTGTAGTGTCCCGCTTTACCACACTTTTTGCAGAAACGAAAGATTCCCTCATATCTGAAGTAAACCCAAACCACTTGGTCGTCATAGAGTGGTAAGTAACACCCCAGAATTAGTGGTAGCGAGAGATCAATCATCATCTTAGCCCTAATTTTCGGAGAGGAAGGCAGATCCAGTCTTGCATGCACCATCTCCTCAATGAAGCCCACATGCCGAAGAGCATTTTCGGCCCATTCATGAGAAATATAACCAAAAGGGAGGCCATATACTCTAACATTAAATCTCGCAAAATTAAAAGCAAGAGTTTGAGGTACCTGCGACCAGTGACACCTTTGGAAGGTAATAATCCTTCCATCGATAATAGTTGTATGTTGATGGAGGATTCCTTCCAGATCCAATCTCTGAGAGAAGGTGAAAATATAGTATTCACCGTGCGGTTGACAGGTGATATCACCTCGTCGACCCATTGAGAGAGAATCGGACCTTGAACTAGGATGGGGTTAGGAGGGTTGGGGCCAATAAACACACCAACCGCCGACAAATTCCTATTTATAGGCTCATTGATGGTGTGATTTGGTGGGGGTGTTATTAATGCCCCCGTTCTAAAATGAGGATAGTAATTATTGCGATCATAAATGTAGTAGCGATTATGGTGGTAGGAGAACCGAGAGTGACGAAGAAAGTGAAAGGTTGGGTTGAAGAGTAAATGCTTCACTCTCCGTATTTAAGGAAGAAGACGAAGAAACCTAGCTTTGAACCGGGTGCCAACCGGTGCCATAAAATTGCATCTTGGAATTGCATGAAAAACATATGTGGAGACTATCCCTAAGACCTAGGAGAAGGCGGCTATATGTTATACTTATGGTTGGTAGAAGATTTGCAGGGATGGACAATTCCCAAAACAAGTAAAAGGGGTTTTACTTGGTAGGATTTAAGAAGGATTTTACTAAACAGAGAGAAGATAATTAGAAGGAAAATGTCCCTTTTTCGAAACTTTTGCATGCTACGGTAATTAGGGTTGGAATACGAAAAGAAACTCACGAGTTATGTGAGAGAAACTCTCGTTTGTAGAGAGAGAAGTATTATCTCCTTGTTTTGGTGACATCATAATATAACCAACTTTTTTTAATTTTAATTCAAGTTTAGTGCAACTAAGGCCAACCTAAATCCTTCTCCTGAAACAATGTGCCAAAAAGAATGGAAATTATATTAGCGGCAGAGGGAATAATAACAATCAATAAACAAATCAACTGGTTTTCAGCACGTAGGACAATCTATCTTCATAAAGATCCAACAACTTTACACGTATCTCACATGACAATTCTTGGTCGATATTTGTATAATTGTTGTAATGATAATAGTAAATAATGATAATAATAATAACAACAGTAGTACTAATAATAATGATAGTAATATAACAAAGACGGTAATATATCTATTTCTTATATATTAGTAGTGTTTATGTAACTCATATTCTTATAGAAATTATAAAAAAGGGGAAAAGGATATAAAAGTTTCAAAAGAAATAATAATTAAAAAATTAGGATATGGTTAAAGCTGGTCCAAATAAAGGCTCGCATCCTTTTACATTGCATTTACCGCCTATAATTCGTATTACCTACAAAAAAAATTCTTTTAATTATAAATTTATATGGGATTTTCATGCTTGACTATACTTTTAGAAAAAGTTACAACTACGGAGTAGCCTAATGGACCATTTGAAAAGGGCTTATTATTGGTTCGATTGTATAAATAGGAAAAAATTTTGTTTATCCAATAGGTAATCTATCTACTAGAGATAGATATTCATAGATAATGAAGTCTAGCTCAGTTGATTTTTTTTTAAAAAATTATTATTTCTAATAGGCAGCTTATCTTGTTATAGATGTATCACTCTTCAATCCGTGTAGATGGCCCTTTAACAAGAACACTACTCAAGAATTTCATAAATCCGAATATAAATTCTCACTCTGTTTCCAAGCTAGCTAACCTAAACCGATTTTGAGGAAATACGTTATGAGATGCCCACGACAAACACTAAATTTTTACTTTTGATGATCTTTGTCTCTAAGTAATTTCACTTTGATTTTGATGTTTGCAATGTTGCAGTTGCACAATTTTAAGTCTTTAAGTGTTAATATCTTTATTATTTATTAGTAAAAAATTCATAAAAAATTGATCTTAGGAAAATATACATAGATACAAATCATATACTTGTTTTCCTTTTCAAGTAGTATTTACATAATAATGTGTACTTTTATACTAGTACCTCCATCCCATAATATATTTGTTTTCCTTTTTAAGTATCCCAGAAAAATGCTCCTATCTCAAGTCTTTCTACTCTTTTTTTTTTGCTAAGTAATCAAGCTTTGTGTTTCAAACATTAACATTTATATTCTAGTCAAACAGGAGCATCTAATTACAATTCAAAGCAAGCTCCCTTAACGAATCCTTATCTCTCCGTGTAATCTTTTTAGGAATAACACTATAAATTATATCTATAATTGTTCTCTTAATCCTATACACATGAATATTAACGACATCAACTTTAATATTCCACATTACATCACTCCTGGCCCACCATATTTGATAAACTAAAGCACAAATAGCAGTAATTATGACCTGCCTATGAAACCTTGATCTTCTTGTGTTGGTTGCACCTATACATAACTCCATCAGTATTACTAATCTGCAGCGAGCTAGCAATCAGTTTGAACAACACTACTAAAAGTGCTAGAGAATGGGTTTCCTTAACTTCACCACACAGCAGACACATATGGTCATTAGTCACACCAAGATATGTGCATTCTCCCAGTAGTGTGCAATCTACCATGCATCACTAACCAAAAAACGAATCTGTGTTTGGAACATTTAGTCTGTTCTATACAAAATTCCTCCAGTTCACTATGGGAAAGCACCCACAACACTCTTAAAACGTTTGAATGGAATAGCTAGGCATGATGCTTAGTTGTTGTTTAGTAGTAACACATTTCAACTGCTCTTTAGCTTCATACATCATCTTCCAATACCAACTGCTATGCTGAGGTGGCACATAGTCCCACCAATTTTCCTCTTTTATGTAGACCTCATGAACCCATCTAATCCTTAGGTTGTCTTTTTTGGCAGCTATATCTCACAGATATCTTCCCAAGGCAGCTGTGTTCCATTTGATGATTTGTCTCACACCCAAGCCTCCTGCATCTTTTGGTGTACACACATGCTCCTACTTCACATTTTCAGGTTTATGGCTATAATACTCTCCACTCCACAAATAAGCCCTACAAATACTATTAATTTCCAGCATTATCCTCTTTGGAATCACAAGAATTTGGGCCTAATAAACATGTAAACTCATAAGAGCTGAGTATATCAAACATAATCTTCCCTGATAAGACAACTTCCTGCTGCTCCAACATCTAATCCTTGTTGTCATCTTGTCAACCAGATTGCACTCCTTTGCTACAATTCTCTTATATATAACATATTGGCACTCCCAGGTACTTGAAAGGGAAATGACCCAAGCTAAACCCAGACATATCCAGCAGTCTCTGCACATCATGATTACTCATCCCTGCTGTATAAATTTCAGATTTATGCTTGTTTGCCTCAAGACCAGACACTTCAGAGAAGTGTTTAAAACCTTGCAATAAGCATAAAACAGAACCATAGTCTCCTTTGCTACACATAATGATGTCATCTGCAAAACATAAGTGGTTCAACTTAACACCGGTACACCTTGGATGAAACTGAAACATTTCCCTCTCCTCTACAAGTTTCATGGCTCTACTGAAATAACCATACATATGACAAAGAGTAGAGGAGATAATGGGTTTTCCTGCCTAAGCCCTCTCTTTCCTTTGAAGTAACCACCAATTCAATCACTAGTGGAAAAAGTCCATCGGATCCGGTCAAAATCGGGCTTACATATTCGGTTTTGGTCCGAATCCGCTACGCTCAGAGCGGCTCTTAGTGATCAACTAATCCGGTCGAAAATCGTATCAGTCGATCACTAACTGATCCGGTTTAGGGTGAAAACCGGATCGGTTGACTCCCCAAAAACCAATTTTTTTGGCATTTTTTCATTATTAACCGATACAAAATCAAGGAGACGAGAACATTAAAATGAAACTTCATCAAGCCATCCATTGATCCAACACTCAAACATGACAAAAAACGAACAATGGATACATATGAAAATAAACGAAACTTGACAGTACAAAATCAACAAAAATTGACGAAATTACAGTAAAATTACAACGAAAATATAAACTAAAACAAAAAAAATTACAAGAAAATAAAGACGACCTAAATCTGAACAAAAATTACGAAAATAAAAATTAATTACAAAACGTAGATCTGAACGAAAATTATGAAAACAATAATAATAATAATAAATAATTACAAAACCTAGATCTGAAAGAAAATTACGAAAATAAAAACGAAAATAAAAAATAATTAGAAAACCTAGATCTACGAAAATTATTGTCGAAGGCGGCCTTCACTTCTCTTTTGGCGACGGTGGAAGATGACGCGACGACCGGCGTGAGAAGACACGGCTTGTGAAGGCAACGACTTCACCGGCGTGAGAGGAGTAGAGGAAAGATAAGGGACGACCGGCGTGAGAACTTGAGAAGACGCGACTTGCGGCTTGTGAAGGCAACGACTTCACCGACGTGAGAGGAGAGAGCAGCAGAGGAAAGAGAGGGGAGGAGGAGGGTGGTGGAGTTAGTGGCGCTGAGGAGGGTGGTGGAGTTAGTGGCGTTGAGGAGGTGAGGGGTTAGGGTTTTGGTCAGGAGATAGAAGGAGATGGGATAGGGTGAAATGAGAGAAGGAGATGGTTAAGCATGAATATAAGGTAGAGGGAGGGTTTTGGATGCTGGGCTTGTATCACTTGCTCGTTTGGGCCTGCCATGTTGGGGAGTGTCTGATCCGGTTAGGACGAACCGGATCAGTTAATAAAAACTGATCCCGTTTTTCCTCCTAACCGTATTAGTTAATTAGCCCAAAATTTTGCGCCCATAATTTGGTGGATTTACTGATCCGGTTTTGCAAGAACCGGATCAGTTTGTTGTGTCATATAAGATTTTTTCCACTAGTGAATGATCCATTTATCATCAAAGAGAAGTTGCGGGATTTCACACACTCCGTGGTCATCTCAACAAAAGCATCTGGAAAATTCAAAGCCTTCAATAAATCTTCCAAAAAGATCCAGTCAATGGAGTCATAGGCTTTCTTCATGTCCATCTTTATAATATAACCAGGAGCAACACTCTTCCTACCATAATGTCTCACTATGTCTTTGCAAATCAGGATATTGTGAGCTATAAATCTCCCCTTTATAAAGGCACCTTGATTTGCTGCTATTAGGTCAGGACGGAAGTCTTTCTACTTTAATTATGTATTTTGTTATAATCCTATTGGTTACTTTTGTTCATTCAATTTAATTTGGATTGCTGAAACAATGAGCACAATTTACCAATTTTTTTTAAAACTAAACCATTTAATTTCAATATAAATATATCAATAAATGCAAATCATGATATTTTCACAATCCTTAAATTTCGTGAAAAATGAGAACCAAAAAATTATATTATGAGAGAGATGGAGTGGTAATTATGCTCATAGGGGGAGATAATCAGATAAAATTACATCAAAGTTGTTAGAATGATAGACCTCCTTATTAATAGTTGTTTGATTCGGCAAATACCACAGAGCTACACTGTATTGTTCTATCTGATTCATATATTGTAATTTCTTAAAAAACGAATTTGATTTGATCTTGTCTATATCTTGTATTTCATTACTTAGGCCCCGTTCTTTTGGACTGAGAGAAATTGAAATGATTTAAACTGAACTGAACTGATTTGAACGGAATTAAACTGAACTAAATTGAACTGAAAATAAGTCCAAAAGAAGATGGCCTAATACTTATTATAGATAATATTTGACCTTCAATTAATGAAATTTGACTTAGAAAATAACATTAAAGTATCCCAAATGAAAGGGGAGGGGGTGGTAGTCTAGTAGACAGGGCGATTGGTGGGAAGGGATCAGTTAAGTTAAGCGTAATGGCACTATTTCGTAGGCAATAGGACCGTTCTTGCCCTTTGTCATCTTTGTCAGTCTTTTATTTATGGTGTAACTCCAATTTTTTTTTTTTTTTTTTCTATTCCCACCTTGATCGACAAAAAACTAATAAAGGTAATACACTTTTTCATCAATCATAACCAGCAAAAAGAAAAGAACTCTTCAATCTAGACAAATTTAAATGATTATCCACTTTATGTTTTATAATCAAGGCGATTAAATCCTTATTTTAACATATCACCATGTTGAATGAACTCTCTCGATGTTATAGGTGGATAATGAAAAAGAAAGAAGGAAAAACACTCTTCCGATGTCACAAGATTAGGATAGGGACAAAGGCTGATGATATCAAATTATCAGTACAATCATGCATTGGAGTGAAGCTTACCGGAACCGCACAGTTAGACTAAATCTAATCATACATATGTGCGTGTATGCTAAAATTGTTGATTTATAAAAAAAAAAATCTAATTCTAACCAAATCTCGCACTGCCGTGCATGACTCGAACAATGATCACATGCATATCTAGCTTTATAAAGTTCCGATTTAGAGTATGGTTTTTTCACATTTATTAGACATAACTAACTGATAAACTTACTTGCCCCGATCATTAACACCTTGCATCTTGCATTTCATAACGTGCTAGGCTGGAGGAGAGTTTTACCACATACAAGGTTGAAAAGTTCTATTCTAAAACAATTGGTGATAGGTGGAGTAAGCCACCAATCTATATGTTAGTCATCCTCTCTATGTTAGTCATTCTCTCTCTAATTCTTTAATGTGAGACAATTATTTCCTTACTCACATGCGGGTTATACTTCAAGTCTTAACACTAACCCTAATTAGACATGAATCTTTTCTTTTTTCAAAGGGAAGAGGACGCACCCTTAGTACTTAGCACAATTTACATATAGATTAATGTGAAGCACTGTATAAGTTAAGACATTATTTCCAGAGAAAACAAATTAAAAAATTATAATTGTTTTATTCAGTTGATATTGGGGAAAACTGAAAAGTGGGGAAAGTACTAGAAGTGTAAAAGAGTAGAACATGATTTGGGAATTGAAGGCCAAGATCTGATGAACTTTAATCTGTATGATACTGTACTAAAGATGATAAATAGGTTTAACAGTACCTTTTCTGGATCAGTGTACTGAGCAGTGGCAGAAGAATCCATGTGATCAAACTCTTTAGTCATCTACTAGCTACTACCAGCAAGACTATATGTCTCACCTTTCTTTACCAATCTTGCCAAATCACTAGGAGCCTTCCATTGTTTCACTGATGATTAAAGTATATAAAAGTATATGATGACTTGGTGAGTATGCCAGTATGGTGACTGATAATAATTAAGAGTATACTGGAGCAATGTTATTCAGACTCTTAAGTATTCATTTTGAATAAGGTACAGTAATATGTTTATATGTTCTACTCAGTCCAGTATTTTATTATGAAAAAAGTTTTATGATCTTGACCCAAAATAACATGTTGACATATTCATTATCTATGTATGATTGTTGAGGATCTCACACATGAATATGTACATGATCAGGAAATATAGAGTTTGACTAACATATAGTACTGAACCAATATATTGCTAGACACATGCAATCATGCATGAAAGGGATGCATGCTAATAAGTTAATTGAGATGGATGGAATATTTAGTATTCAATAAATGGAATTAAGAAGGTCTCATATGAACTTCTCAGGTATTGTAATCTACGACTACAACTGATAAAATCAATGATAAATTTGTGGAATAAGGTGAAGAGAGCATAACCCGACTTTTTTTCTATAGAAGTAGGACGAGAACATTTATTAAAATGAATCAAGTTTTATGAAAGTGACAACACTTTGGTTGAGATCGCTTGTCGATACAATGTCATCATCTAAGGAAGCCTTCTGCATAGTGACACAGTAATTAGTAATCATATGACCATACTACCACTTAGTTTTACTCTCTTCATTTTATTTTTTAGTTATACCATTTGTCATTTTAAAAGTTGTTATGGAAAACTTTAACTATAGTTATGCATTGATAAGGAGAATAATAGGCTTTGATCAAGCTGTCAGCTGTCGTGATTGATCCTTATCATGCATGATCTCTTTTCACATTTTTTATGACATATGCTTTGGATATATATATATATATATATATATTAATGAAATCTTACATACTCAATTTTTATATAAGTGTTATAAGTATGCTTTTTTTTTTTTTTGACATAAGTGTGTATTTGTACCTGTACATACATTATATTAACCAGAAAAAAGGTAGAAGGAAGAAAACATAGAGAGCATGTGTTTTACGTATGTAACTTCAAAAATTTATGTTGGTTAGAATCCAATGATCCATAATGATTTTAAATGTATAAACGTGAGCCAAAATCATTTTGAATCATTAGATTTCATTTCCAAAAACACATTTGTTATGAACATTATTGAAATTGCAATGTAATTTTTGATTAGAGATATTACTTAAGATGTCTATCAAGTGAATGTGAGATCACATCACAAATCACACTAATGCATGTCGAACATAAGATAGCTAATTCTGAAAGATAAATTTTTGACCCAAGAGTCGAAAATAATACTAATACTATATATAGAAAGAAATTATCATTAAATTACAAAAGTAATAAATATAGTCACCCAACATGACCTACATTAGAAGTTTTACCTAATCACTAGAGAAAATGTAATCATATTTTTTGTTATGAGTATGATAAAATGGTTGTTGGGGACAGGAGTAGATATATACTTATACTTCTTTTGTTGAATATACTTCTCCTTTTTTTCTGGGTCCTATTTCGAGTTCTTGTGCAGATAATCGTATATTTTTTTATTTTTTTTTGAGAGGGATAATCGTATATTTTAACTATACAATAAAGTTTCATTATTTCGATGAGACATTCTTTTAGTGTTCCTCCTTGGACTTCATAAATTCTTCGATTTTTGGGCTGGTCCACATGATACATATCTTTTTTTTTTTCTTTTTAGTTTTTAATTCTATACTTTACAAGTAGTAGTATATTAATTGAAGTTGAGAAAACTGTATATGTTACCAAAACAGTCGTATGTTTTTTAGCAACACAAGAAATTCCTAGTTTATACCAACTGGCATCTTCTTGATTAATTAGATTATTATTGATTCCGCTGTTTAAGATATTCGACGACCGATTTAGTCTCAAAGTTCGTGCAACTTGCCAAGTGTTTAGATGTTTAATTCTAATGTTCCTCTTAAAACAAGGAGTATTTTATGTGTTTAATTGACATCTAATCATTCTCACTCTACTTACCCAACTGGTATCTTTTCTCTATCCGACAATCCGATCCTCAAGCTACGTAACCCTACTACCTCTATTTGCTCGTCATGCAGAACTACGTACATTGCATTTAGGGATATTTTTATCCCACTAGGTCCTTCAGACCTTAGTTATTCTCATCTATTTTATGAAAAAATTAGTTTAAAATAATTTCTACTAATTTGAGTTTTAAGGACCAATAAGTCAAGATCACGTAAATTTATGTAAATTAAGTTTACGGCTTGTAAAACCAACATACGTTTACAATGCTCATTGATTATCCTTTTCTTAAAATTTGTTTGTCACAATCTAAGCCTAGCTATACTCTCTGGGTTGTGTAAAAAATGTGGCTTTAGCATTTTCACATTATTTTCTCTGTGATAAATGCCATATGGTTTATACCATAGAACGTTATATTGAAAAACGGCTTTGTTGGAACAAGAAAGTAGGAGTACAAGCTTTGTATTTGGCCAAAAAAGTACCAGTAGACCATAATAATCTCCCGCTATTTCACACCAAAAATCTTAATCAAGTGGTAAAGGTCTATATATCAAAATAGTACATACTTTATTCGAAATAAGTGAGCGATTTCTCTTTTTATGTGAGAAGCATATTGAGAGAAGTGTTTCACTTATATCATAACAGAGGAAATATATCATAGTTATGTGATCAAACTCCACTCAGGCCACTTTGGGGATGGGGACTCCCCTTACTCCTCCCGCACTTCCAACATGCTTTGCCAAGGTGGGTTGAATTGACCTATATAAGGTTTTGATGATCGATAGGATATTTATCCTTATTACCAAAAAAAATCTCCCACTATTTAATACAGTAAAATCAAAATACTAAAGTGTAATTATATATGATATGAATTGGTGAATAGTACTGCCTTTGTCGCATATTAATCGATACAATTTAACTATGTGTACTATTAACTTATTCATACCATATTTATCTTCTAATATATAAAAACAAATGTTAGTATGTATAAGATATCATTGGATTTGCCTTAATGTATATTTTCGAGATATCATTTTTTTATATAATTTTCACTAATAGATAATTAAAAATAATATTAATGGTGAAAGCTGCATTTGCATGTGTAAAAGTTAAACTGTATCGGTTAACATAAGATGGGAGAGTAGTAAAATAATGTGGATTACGGAACATAAGAAAATTACGGATGGGAAGGACTATTAGTCTAATACAAAGAAAGGATATGAATTCAAATCATAGGCTTATCTGTAAACCAAGAAAATCAAATGAAAATTCTAAATTCTTAATTATAATCCAAGTATTTCAGAGAAGAGACTTAATGACACAGTACCAACTTGGGCTACTAAGAAAACTCCAAATTAATAGTACGAACTACTTCTGGTTCAATTAGCTTTTTTTTTTTTTTTGAAATGAGATTCAATTAGCTATAATAGAATAATTAGTAATTGGAATAAACAAGCAACCTGACGCGTCATTAGCATGTGGCAGAGCCGTAAACTACGCCCAATCCACGAGCCTAAGCCTTCTATAGCTTGAATTGGTTAACATAATGCCATAATGGTGCAAATATATTAGACAAATTTAGCACTGCATGCGTATTATATATTTATATATACGTAATTCGTCTATAATTTTTGTTTTATACTGGATATTATGGAAATTTATTGACTTCTTCAATCCAATAACCTTAAGATCTGGGCAGTATATAGTTACATAAGAATTGTACTCAGGAGTTTTTGTCTATTATGGAGTGCCTAGTGGTTATTGCTACTACCGTCAGGTACTCAAGCCTAGTATTTTGCGAACAATGTTAATCACGTAAGTCCTTCATTTTCTCGTAAAAAAAACGTAAGTCCTCTGTTTCACAATAATTTACTCATTTTTCTTTTTCATATACTTTCTAAAGGTTTGCTCACTCTACTTTTCTTTATATTGGGACATGAAGTCCAGCACAACTACAGATTTGGAAGTAAAGAAGTTGCATGCCAATAAAAGATGATCACAGGCTAGACATACCCAAATTATAGTCGAAGAAGTTTGTTGGCATCAATTAGTCAAGTCATTGACAAGTTATGTAACCGTGCGTTTTCTTCGATCTTCACTTCAAAATAAAAGTTTCAGATTTAATAAGTTATCAGTTTTGAACAAGTTTTAGTGAATTCCAATAAGTATAAAAGTTCTAATAAGTAAATTTTGGTTAGTTTAGTTAAATTGTAATAAGTGATAACATCTTATTAATTAAGGTTCAATAAGCATCATTTTATTTGAGGAAATAGAGTCGGAAAAGACTTTTATAGTTGCCAAATCATAGTAAAAATAATAAAGACATTAATGCAAATAAGTGTCCAATTTAGGAAGGTGATCGAGTATTGAATGACTGCCCATGATACCCAAAGTTTTGGAATATGTTACGCTTAGTTCCAATAAGATCTGCCAAATTCAAGTAAGTTCAAATTAAATGTAACCAACATATCAATGTTTGCGACGACATGAAACCTTGAAACTTTCTCTCCAAGTTTCTCTCGGTGCATGTTAGTTTAGCGTGCACCGTCGCTATGGCAAGGAAGGCGGCTGAGAAACCTCAAGGTAAATCCGGTAAGCAGAAGGTAAAAGTAACAGGACCTACGTCTAATTCTCAGGCGTTACATACTCGATCAATGGATGAAATTCTAGGTGTGGAAGCACTAGATTTTGGGCTAGGAATAGGTGAAGTTCTTACACCAACTTCATCTATTCAGGTTTTGAAGCAGCAATCTGAGGTGCGACACACATTTAATGAATGGTTGCAATCCATTTCAAGGAATGGAGATTCAAATTCTCATAAATCAACGAAATCAATGGAAGGTATTCGCCTTATTCCTATCTTATATGAGTTGAATGATGATGTTTCTGTGGAGCAAAATGTCGAACATGTAGCGGATGTAGAAGTTGAGCATGATGTTCATGATGATTTGAATGAAATCGTGAAAATAGAACTGGAGGATATAGAAGATTAGATTCAATTTTGGAATTCTTCTGTTGTTTGTTATGTATTGGGAGCTAATCCTCCAATACAAGTGATGGAAGGATATTTTAGGAGAATTTGGATAAATTATAAGGTTGATAAAGTTGCATTGATTAAGAAAGGTGTTTATCTAGTTAGATTTCCAGCTATGGATTCAAGAGACAAGGTGATCAATGGACATTACTTCTTTGATAAGAAGCCATTGATTGTTAAACCTTGGTCTCATGAGACTGATTTCCAAAAAGACGAACTCAAAACCATTCCAGTTTGGGTTCATCTTAAGATAGCATTGAAGTATTGGGGGGAAAAATCTTTGCATAAGATTTTTACACAACTAGGGGATCCTATCAAGAGAGATGAAGCCACAAGGAATCGTGATAAGTTGCAATTTGCTCGTATTTTGATTGAGATGAATGTGGAAGAAAAATTTCCTACACAAATTCATTTCCTGGATGAACATGAACAAAGAGTAGCAGTACCAGTGGAATATGATTGGACTCCTATGAAGTGTAATGTTTGTAATAAGTATGGGCATGAATCAAAGGAATGCAAAATGCAGCAAGTGAAGCAGGTGTGGATGCCTAAGAAAGTTCAACATCATGTTACACCTCTAGTAACTGATGTGAACACTACAGCACCTGAGTTAGCTAATGTAGTTAATGTTGCTACTGTAGCTGAAAAACAACCATCACAGCAGCAGAATGAGGTGGTGCAGGGGAATAAATCACAAGAGATGGATCCTGATGGATTCCAGAGGAATCTGAGGCCTATCAAAGTTAGAGTTACTAATACTAAACCTATTAGTATTGGTAATTCATTCCAGACTTTAGAGCAATCTGGAGCAGCAGATGGTGATAGAAGGGATCAAAGGCTTGCAAATGAAGACACAAGAGGTAACGATGCTATGGGAGAGGGAACTTTCCCAATCCAAAATGGATAGATTGATTTGTTGGAATGTAAGAGGGATAAATAACGCTAAGAAGCAGAGAGATGTGAAAGATTATATTCACAGATTCTCAATTAGCATTGTTTGTCTCTTGGAAACAAAGGTGAAGATTTCTAATCTTGGGAATCTTTATCAAAAACTTTTTACAGGATGGTGTTTTACTTCAAATGCATTTTATAATAATATTGGAAGAATTATATTAGCTTGGAAGCCTAGTAGATTTAATGTTAATATAATTAGAGGTAATAGT
Source organism: Beta lomatogona (assembly GCA_947646795.1). Classification (NCBI taxonomy): domain Eukaryota; kingdom Viridiplantae; phylum Streptophyta; class Magnoliopsida; order Caryophyllales; family Amaranthaceae; genus Beta; species Beta lomatogona. The sequence continues at coordinate 118,385 of CANSNZ010000560.1, forward strand.
CAATTTTTACGTTGCTACATTCAGCCTACAAGTGGTGTACAGGGCTTTTTTTGTTCATTTGTATATGCTATATATGAATGAAAGAGATGGCAGAGAGGCATTATGGGAAGATTTGAAGCAAGAAAAAATAGCTGAACCATGGTTACTCTGAGGGGATTTTAAATTGTGTGATGAATGTGGATGAAAGGCTAGGATCATTAGTAAGAGAAGCTGAAACTAGAGCTATCAAGGAGTGTATGGAGTATTGTGATGTTCAGGATATAAAATGTTCAGGTAATTTCTTTACCTGGAACAATAAGCAACTTGGAGCAGATAGAGTTTTCTCCAAATTAGACCGGATGCTGGCAAATCAGGCATGGCAAGATGCTTTCACTTCAGCTGAAGATAATTTTCAAGCTGAGGGGGAGTTTGATCACTCTCCAGCCTTACTCACTGTATTTCCTATAGATACAGGTGGTAAGAGACCATTTAGATACTTTACCATGTGGAGAGGAGCCCCACAATTTGAAGACATTGTGAGACAAGCTTGGAACACCCCTATTCAAGGTTCCAAGATATTTGTAGTTTTGCAGAAGTTGAAGCAAGTGAAGATTGGGTTAAAAGAGTTGAACAAGTATGGGTTTGACAATTTGCAAGCTGATGATACACAGACTTATCAAACCATGATTGAAGCTCAAAAGAAAATGCATTCATGCCCGAGCAATATTGAACTTGCAGAAGCTGAGTTGGAAGCTGTAAAAAAGTATAAACTGAAGCATGCTGGATACATTTCTTTTTTGAGACAGAAAGCTAAGCTTGACTGGATAAGGGATGGAGATGACAACACCAGATTATTCCATCAGAGTATTAAAGAAAGGAGGGTGAAGAATCAAGTCTACAATATTAATGATGAAAATGGTGTATGGCATGATACATCAGAAGCTGTTTCAGAAGCCTTTTTAGCATACTATAACATGTTATATATTAGGGACTAATGTCACACAAAGACTTGAAGTTATTCAACAGATCATCCATACTGGACCTGTTGTTACAGAAGAACACAGAAGCATACTGAATGCTCCTTATACAAGTGAAGAATTAAAAGCTGCATTATTTTCTATTCCAGAGGTCAAAGCCCCTAGACCTGATGGATTTGGGTCTTTCTTTTATAAAGATGCCTGGAACATTATTGGAAGGACATTGTTGCTGCAATCTTGGACTCTTTACATAATGGTGTGATTCTGAAAGAGCTTAACAACACATCTATTACTCTGATACCTAAGACTAGGTGTCCTAGTAATGTTACATAATACAGGCCTATAGCTTGTTGTAATACACTATACAAGTGTATAACTAAGGTGATATGTGGTAGGCTTAAGAAGGGGTTGCCTGATTTAATTGTATAACATCAAGGGGGTTTTGTGCATGGGAGATACATTGCACACAACATCATGATTATTCAAGACATGGTAAGGCATTATGGCAAAAAGCAAGTGACTCCTAGCTGCTTACTCAAGATAGACCTGCAAAAGGTCTATGATACTGTGAATTGGGCCTTTCTACAAGAAATGCTCACTCATCTTGGATTTCCTGCACATTTTATCACATTGGTTATGACTTGTGTAACTAGTCCTATGTTCTCATTATTGTTGAATAGGAAAATGGAAGGCTATTTCAAGTCAGCTAGGGGATTGAGACAAGGAGATCCCATGTCTCCATTACTCTGTGTGGTGTGTATGGAATATCTCTCCAGAATACTACACAATATTGCTTTGCCTCAATTTCACTTTCACCCTAGATGCAGAGAAGTAAAATTGACACATATGTGCTTTGCAGATGATCTCATATTATGCTGCAAAGGTGAGTTTGCATCAACTTATCTCTTATTAAAAGCTTTTAAGCTGTTTTCAGACTCATCAGGCTTGAAGGCAAATGTTAGCAAGTCAGCAATTTATATTTGTGGAGTACAAGAGACAGAAGCTCAGAGGATAGTTGATGTATCTGGATTCATGAGAAGCAGGTTACCATTCAGGTATCTAGGTGTTCCCATCTGCTCTAAGAAAATCACAAAAGCACAGTGTGATGTCATTGTAGAAAAGATGGTAGCAAGAATAAGGGTATGGAGTACAAAAAATTTATCCTATGAGGCTAGATCACAACTGATTAATTCAGTATTATTAAGTCTTCATAGATATTGGGCTCAGGTATTTATTATACCTAAATCTGTTCTGAATGAAGTGGTGAAACTATGTAGAGCATTTTTATGGAGTAGTAATGCTTATACTCAGAAAGTTGGTGCTGTTGCCTGGGATTCATTGTGCTGGAGCAAGTCATGTGGTGGACTAGGATTTAGAGAAGTGCTTGCTCGGAATAAAGTTTGTTTTGGAAAGTATGTTTGGGCAATTGCTTCCAAGCAGGACAATATGTGGATCAAATGGATTCACTCTGTCTAGATCAAGCAAGGCAGTTGGTGGAACTATACTCCCAAGTCTGGAGATAGTTGGTATTGGAAAAGCATCTGCAGAGTCAAAGAGCAAATTAAAGAGCATTTTTCTGAAGCAAAATTTAGTGCCATGCCAACTTATTCTATTCAAGTAATATATGACAAGTTGAGAGGACAAAAGACAGCTGTTAATTGGGATAAAACTGTTTGGAATAGATTATCTATTCGAAAGCATAGATTTATATGTTGGTTAGTTGTACAAGAGAGACTGCAAACTACAGCAAGGCTTGCTAGATTGGGTATTGCTAACACTGATAAATGTTTGATATGTGATGACAGAGAAGAGTCTCACTCTCATCTTTTCTTTCAATGTCACTTTAGCTCTGCTGTACTTGCAGAGATAAAGAGTTGGCTGGGAATTTTAGCAGCTAGTACTTCATTACCTGGGATTATCAGATGGATAAAGAATTGTCATCAGACGAAATTTAGAAAGCAAGTTATGTCAGCTGGTATTGCTGCAATAGTATATCATGTTTGGTAAGGAAGGAATCAGAATTATTGGCAACAATGCAGTCCTAGCATTCAGCTGAGTGTGAAACAAACTAGAGCTCAAATTAGAATGAGAATTGGAATTGTTCTTCCAAAGAAAATCAGTAGGAAAGACTATGCTTGGTTTATAACTCTGTAATGGCTTAGTTACAAATTTATGATGAATAGATTATGTCAGCTCTAAAGTTGTTTGAAGGATGTAATTAGTGTTGTGCTGCCTTATTTCAAGGGTCCAACCTAGTTGGTTCGTTAAATTTGGCTTGGACTTAGGTGTAATTTTGATGATGATGCAATGAAATTTACTTACTTAGCAAAAATAAAAAAAAGTAAGTTCAAATTTCAGATAAACCTAATAATTTCCAAATAGTATGTTCAAATAATTAAATTCAATTCAGATAAGTTTATAAAAACAAGGTGAAGAAAAAACTCTTTAATAGAAATTACATGAAGTTGTATCATAAAATTATATGTTGAGACTAATTCGACAACATTTTACTTCATTTAACAATTTTAACTATAAAAAAAGTAGGAAAAATGAATCAGAATACCTCCAACTTTGGCCCGTCCGCTTTTAATACCCCCAACTATGGGTTATTTTTAAATACCCCCAATTATCGAGGAGGTTCGCCAAAAATACTCTATTTACCTATTATGACCGGATGAACTGGTAAACCAATACTCCCACCACCCCACCATCAACACCAAAAACCACGAAGAGGAGTGAGAAGACGCACACAGGGGAGAGAAACAGGACCGACCGCACCGACAGCGAGGTCCAATCGTGGCAGCAGACGCGGGGAAGGAGAAACAACACCTAGGAGGTGAGGGAAAAGGCTGGGGTGGGGGGTTGCGGCGGTTAGGGAAGAGGGGGTTTCTAAGGGGTTGGGGGAGGGGGTGGGGAGTGGGGGGCTCTTGGGGTGGTGGGAGTGGGGGAGGGGGCCTGGGGCGCGGGAGGGCTGCGGCGGTGGAGGGGAGGGGGAGGGGCTGCGGCGGTGTTGGGGAGGGGGGAGGGGCTGCGGCGGTGTTGGGAAGGGGGAGAGGGTGGCTGAAATGGTGGTGGATGGGAGTAGAAAATGAAAATAAAAGAGAAATAAAAAATAAAAAAAATTACCTTGCTAACAGGTTACAAGTCATCTGTATGCATTTTTGGTCCCCAATATTTAGGGGTATTTAAAAATAACTCATAATTTGGATATTAAAAGCGGAAGGGCTAAAATTAGAGGTATTTTGATCCATTTTTCCTATATATATATAAAACAGTTACAACTATTGAGAAACAGATAGAACTATAGAAGTGTATATATAATTATTGTTGTTCTTGACATGATTGAACCCAGAATGTATGGTCTTGCATAGTTGCATGTACCAAAACTTGACGACAACTAACAATAAATTTCATACAACTAGTGAAGAACAGACTTAACAGTATCAGTGAAGAAGAAAATACAGTTTTAGTACTTCCAAAACTCTATGATTGATAAGGATGGCTATATTATTTTAAGCTGTGTATAGAAGACACTTGGCCGCCTTGGAGTAAAAGATTTGACATCAGATCACAAGATTCCGACAATAATTCCAATGAATGCCTTCCTCCTCTATTTAATGAAAAATAATAATTGTCTCCCTTCTTGTTAAAAAGTATAAATTTTCTGTTTCCTAGTGTTAGAAAATACTACATTTCTCCTTTTTCTTTTTCTTTTGTAACTCTTCTTACAGTTAAAGCTTGCATTTTCTCATTGCATATACATATAAGAAAATTTTACCATTAAGTATTTATGTGTCAACTTAACATATATTTTCATAAATAAAATACAATATTGGAGATATTGTGAAAATGAAAGACGATAGCACAAAAAACAAGAAGTATTATTGTTAAAATTTGTCCTATAAGTTTAAGGTGGTCTAACATTTAATAAACAATTAGAAATTTTTTTATTAGTTGGGTTGGAGCCTAAGTCACTATCTTTTTAAGCTTGTTACAAATGATGAGTAATCTAAATATTAAAGGTTAACCAAGCTTTTCCGTCGCATCTAAATAATATATATAGAAAAATATAATTGATCAAACTAGTATAATTGTGTCTTAAACCCAAGTCCTTTATATATGAAATTGATTGTGGATGCCATCTAGCTCAGTTGGTAAAGTCTTGTGGCTGTGAAGGCATTCAATACTTGGGATCGAATCTCGTCTATATTATTGCACTTAATCGTTCATTTACATCCAAAAAATATATAAAATTGATTGAAGTATTACTTTTCGGCGAATTTGCAATCGAGTATACTTTCAATAAATGGACCTACCAACCATGAATCCAGCAGTATTACATATTTTACATCATGTTTTTATAATCAAAGGAAGGCCCAACCAACATAAACTATTCACTTGTAATATACTACCGACTCCTTTCACGATCTTTTGCAATATATTTTCACACTAATTTCCAGAATGCGGCAAACAAAAAGAACTTTGCCTTTTGTCTGGCTAGTGGACGGCTGACCATAGATTCATATAGACGAAACAGTGTAGCTAATGTTTGGATGCGGAAATTAAGAGAAAGAAAAGAATGAAATGGAACATTCTTTTTTATTACTCGGAGGCTAATCAAGCCACATCACATAAGCTAGAATTGTTATATTCATATCAATTTTGTAAGTTATTGAAAGTGATTTTCTTAAAGAAAAAACTATCGATAATATACATGCTGTAAGATAGAAATAAAATATATATTGATATCCTCATCAGTGGCGTATCCAAAAATATTAAGTAATGGGTTCGAAAATAAACATAACTACATAAGTTGATATGACCAATGAATTTGGTATAATAAAATCCAAATATCTTTGTCTAAATTACAGATTGCAAATATTATTTTTTTGACATATTACTTTGAGGTGGCGAGTAGTAAGGAATTTATGAATATTATGATTACTTTATTGGATCTGAAAATCTATTCATGTAGATTAGTTGTCGAGAAAATGTGTTGAATAAGATGAGATCAAGATTTTGGAAATTAAAAGATTTAAAAGAAGATATTATTGAACTTGTTTTGCCACGGCTTCTATACATTTGTTAGAGTATCAATTGACTAATTAGAGTTTACAATCAAAATTATTAAATAAGTAGCTTTGATCCCTATCATGCACTAGCTAAAAAATAATGAATAGTAGACAATCAGACAAGGAAAATGAATCAAACAAAATAAAGGGGAAAAATGCAATCAGACAAGGAAAATGAATCAAACAAAATAAAAGGCAAAAAGCAAAAGAAACAAAGTAAGGAGGAAAGTTTCTCTGAAGCGGATTCGATCTCATGACTACACTGTACTACATGGTTCTTTTCAGTGCCAAAAGACCACTGGGCCAACTCCATTTTGCTTGTAACTTTTTTCGCATTTTTCTTATATGGGAATTCACTGGGTTCAACTGAACCCAGTGAACCCATAGTAAATCCGCCCATGATCCTCATTCGACGAGTATATTTAGGAAAAGTTAACTCTAATGACATGAAGTCCAGACTATATACATTATACAATCTTTGACACGAACTTGACCGTCTTTGTACTAACACTATATACAAGCGATGCGTGCGACAACACATTAATATTATTAGTAACATCAAAAAGTGTTAAAGAACTAACTTAAGAGCGTAATATTTATGGTGAATATTGATGAGCATTATGGTTTTTTTTTGCATTGTTCTAGTGTAAAAAGTAATGTTTTCCAAAGGACTATGTCGATGTAGGATATGTTATCTTGTATTTGGTAGATAATTCAACAACTCTCCTTTTAAACAATGATCTAGGTTATGTTTTTATTTATTTAGAAAATACATATATTTTATAGGCGTATTTTATGAGTAGTAGTTTAATTTAATTTCCTTTGGATAATTGAGATTTTTAGGCCTACTATGGTGAGTAGTGCTTCAATAAAAAAAAGTATATCATAAATTGATATTATGTGATGATGTAAGTTTATCTCTTGAATTATTTATTATCCCAACCGATTGTGAGCCCAAAAATAAAAATAAATGAATATTATCTAAGTTACTTAATTCTTTTATGGTTTGTTAATGCATGTTATTTGAATTTGTTATTACAACGAGAGTTTAGATAGTAAGAATCTCTGTAAATCTAGTTATCACTTTATATTTTCAATTGTGAGTTTCCTCTTTTTACAATTCATTTAGTCATCACTTTATATTTTCAATTGTGAGTTTTCCATTTTTACACATTTTTATGTATTTCTTTTTGGTACTATAGAATTTTCCTTATTACCCATATTTGTAAATGAGGAAAGAATTAAGAAAATCTTTTCTTTATTATTTTTTTGTAAAATTAAGGGTATATAAGTCTTTTTTAGAGGGGACACCGTTGTCCCCCTTGACTTATATAATAGAGATTAGTTTTGTCATATAGTTAAGTTTGTGTCAATTATTAGACGCGACCTAAAAGTTCATGGTATTTGAAGTAATTTCCAAAATTTCACTTATTATATTAATATAATAAGTCAAATTTTGGAAATTACTTCAAATACCTTGACCTTTTAGGTATAATAGAGTAAGAGAAACGAAATAAAAGGCGAAACAGGTTACAAAGATGTTTTAAATCAATGGATTGATGAGATATGGAACTTGAAGTATTATAAGTTTCGTGCAAATAAATCGGCAAGAAACTCAAATACTCTATCAGTTTTATAAAGATCTTTTTATATATTGTAGCAACAGAAACCAAAGCAAAGTGGAGATAAAAGTGGATTCTTTATGTTTATTTAAAAAGGATAAATATTATGGTTATGAGAGAGTGCAGATTTATGAAGTTTCAATAGGTGGAGTAATACAATATAGAAATATAACAAACTTTTACCAAATAAAGAATAAAGTAAAAATAAGTAAGATTTTTTGAAGATAAACTTTATCTGAATAAAGTAGGAAAATCATAATAAAATAGAAGGAGTATTATTAAGGCTTTCAAGAATGACAATGAAATCTCAACCAAAAAGATATACAGCAAGAAACTCAACTAGTTTAAGGAAATTTATAATGGGTTTATGTAAAATTTGTGGTGAAGTCTCTAAGGGGAAAAAGTTTGTTTCATTGGAGAAAAGGTAGTTTTTTTCGTTGTTAAATTTGCTACCATCTTTCGTTATTTGTAACTTAACTTGGTTTAAGATATTCAGGATTATTCAGGTGGTGTTTACATTGTAGAGGCTGTTTTTGATGTTTTTTTCTTAAAAAAAAAAAAAAAAAAAAAAAAAAAAAAAAAAAAAAAAAAGTTTAAGTTATGTTAAATTTGCTACCTCGTTATAAATTACTTGGTTTAAGATATTCAATTATTAGACATTAGTGTGTTCTTTTCACCTTAAAAAAAATTATCTTAGGTATTAAGTACAAAAAATAAGTTCAATAGATCTAATAAGTTCCAATAAATGAAGATAGGATTCAATAGGTTCAATAAAAAATAATAAGTTCTATTAAACTAATATAAGTATTAACACTTAATAAAATACTCCATTTGTCGTTTATTATCTTGCGGGTTTGCTTTCATAATGGAATAGCTGGTAAAAAGTAAAAAAAAAAAAAAACAATAATCTAATGCTACACATCGAGATAAAACCCCACACGAGTACGGTTTTCCATATGTGAAAACCACTAAACATGTAACTTTCACTAGAAAATTTCAAATGAACAATATAAAAGATTACACACCACGAATAAATTTAAAATGTTTCAATAAAATTTCAAATAAATTTCAATAAATTCTAAAAAGTTCGAATAAGTTGAGTTTAACTAAGTTAAAGTAACAAACAGACCCTACATAGAATATTTTGTACTAGAGGGAGAGGTGATAGCTCAGTGGAGTACCACTCCGAATTCCAGGACATTGTCCAGGGTTCGAATCCTCATCCCAACAATATGTTGGGCATTTACTTCTGGGATGTTTAGCCTTGTACCTAGTATCTGAGCTGGTGTGCCCTGCAGACTAGTAGCCTAGCAAGGGTTGGTCATCGGACCAATTATGTTAAGGTTTTGTGAAGCGGAAAAACTTATTATGTTCTCATTAAACTGTAGGAATATATATACAACCTATTATCATAAAACCTTACTGAACTAGATATCCTAACACTGAACTAGATAGGAAATATAAAACAAGACTCCTAATAAACATAATACTCCAATACTCCCCCTCAAGTTGGAGCATGAATGTCATAAATGCCTAACTTGCGGAGTAGAAAACCAAACTGACGCCGGCCCAAAGCTTTAGTTAAGATATCTGCTAATTGATGTCCAGTAGGAACATAGGAGGTAGATAAATTACCAGAAGTCAATTCATCACGAACAAAATGACAATCTACCTCAATATGCTTCGTACGATCATATGGAAAACTGGATTCTTTGAAATACGAATAGCAGATTGACTATCCGAATACAAGCTTAGGATGTAAAATACCAAGAGAAGACAACAAATACTTCAACCACTTTAACTCACAAGTAGTAACAGCCATAGCCCTATACTCAGCCTCTGTAGATGAACGAGATACAATAGGTTGTTTCTTAGTCTTCCATGAGACAAGAGAACGACCCAAAAACACCAAATAACCAGTAATAGAATGGCGAGTCAAAGGACAAGCAGCCCAATCACTATCACAAAATGCAGTAAGTTGCATATTACCCAAAGGACGCAACACAATACCCTGACCAGGACTTCCTTTTAGATAACGCAAAACACGAAGAGCAGCATCCCAATGACAAACCTGTGGGGCAACAAGAAATTGAAATTGAGTATGCACATCATAACTTAACTCAGGACGAGTAATAGACAGATAGACCAGGCGTCCAACTAAGCGCCGATATCTGTCAGGATGCGCATAGGGCGAGCCTTCAGCAGAGGCGAGACGATGATTCTGCTCCATAGGTGTGTCAATAGGTTTACAACCTAACATGCATGCTTCTGTTAACACATCCAACGCATATTTACGTTGTGACAAAAAAATACCATCCTTGCTCATAGCAACCTCAATGCCTAAGAAATATTTCAATATACCCAAATCCTTCATATGAAAATATGAACTCAAATATTTCTTCAAGCGAACAATAACATCATGAGATGAGCCTGCAATAATCAAATCATCAACGTAAACAATAACATGAAGAGCAAATGTCCCTGAATGTAACTGAACAAAGAATAATTTGCAGCAGACTGTTTAAATCCATAGGACTTCAATGCCTGAGACAACTTTGCAAACCACTGTCGAGGTGCCTGTTTCAAACCACACAATGATTTTCTTAACCTGCAAACCTTTCCTGGAGGAGCACCACGATACCCAGGAGGAAGTTTCATAAAAACGTCTTCATGCAAATCACCATGTAAGAAAACATTATGAACATCCGTCTGATGCAATTCCCAATCAAGAGATACAGCAACAGCTAAAAATAAACGTACAATACCCATTTTTGCAACAGGAGCAAACGTTTCATTATAATCAACACCTTCTATCTGGCGATTGTCATGAACAACTAATCTACCTTTCAAGCTTTCAACCTCACCAGTTGAAGTATATTTGATACGATACACCTAACTACTACTAATAGCCTTCTTACCTACTGCGCTCAAGAGCCGCAAGCTCCTCCTCCATAGCCTTGCGCCAACCAGAATGCTTCACGGCCTCCACGAAAACTCGAGGCTCCTTTCCTTTAGTAACGGCTGCCATAAAACCTCGATGTTTTACCGAAAAATTATTATAATCAACACAACAAGCTCTATAAAAAGGACTTACTAGAAGAACGAGACGAGAGAAGGAGACGCAGCGAGAGGTTTTGGAGTCGGTATTTTCACACACCACAAGATCGAGTCACAAAATCACATAGTTTACAAGATTGAACTTTAGTACGGTGTCCACGCCCTAACAGTTCACCAAACGACGACAAACTCCCCCTCAAATCAAGAGGCGTAGAGGTGTCACACATAACCTCACCAATACGCACATGAGTCGAAGAAGCATCACCAACGATGCTTCGAGTGGGGCATGGAGGCGTGGTGACCACACCATCCGCACGCACGCCAGCTCTGTCAACACCAAGAGGCGCACCAACATCATCAAGAGGTGCATCATAACCACCATCATCAAACAAATCATCCGCCCAAAGAGATGGTTGGGAAAAATATAAATCCCATTGCTTTCGCGCCACATTAGGAAGAACAATAGGATAAGGGAATTAATCCTAAAAAAATGTGACGTCTCTACTCACAAAAAATTCACAAGTTTCAAGGTCATAAAGCCGCCACCCTTTCTTACCAAACGGATACCCAAGAAATAAGCAACGACGAGATCTAGAATCGAGCTTATCCTTCATACGAGAACGATTAACAGCATAGCATAGACAACCAAACACACGAATTGCATCATAAGAAGGTGAAACTCCAAACAAACATTCATAAGGTGTTTTACCTTTCAAAACAGGAGTAAGGGTAATATTTATAAGATGAACGGCTGTAAGGACACACTCCCTCCAAAAAGATTTAGTTAACTTAGCTGAAACCTAAGAGCTCGAGCTACATTAAGAATGTGACGATGTTCACGCTTTACTCTACCATTCTGTTGGGCAGTATCAACACAAGATGTCTGATGAATAATACCTTTCTGGCTAAAGAAAGATGCAAGACTTAAAAACTCATGTCCATTATCACTCCGAAGTACTTTGATTTTCTTATTAAACTGGGTTTTAACCATGGCATAAAATTCTTGCAACAATTGTTTTGCCTTAAATTTTCCAATCATCAAAACCCAGGTAGCACGTGAATAATCATCAACAATGGTAACAAAATAATGAGCATTGCTAGTAGACACAATACGATTAGGTCCCCAAATATCACAATGAATTAAATCAAAAATTTCCGTAGCTTTATTATTACTTAAAGGAAAAATGTTTCTGGGTTGTTTACCTATAAAACAAATGTGGCAATGAAAGGAACGACCCTTATTAGAATGGCTACACCAGGAAAAGAGGAAATAACTTGCATAGAGGGGTGACCTAAACGTCGATGCCATAGGATACCCAAATCCGGAGCCTGAACAAAATTTGCTTGCAAACTACGAACAAGTGTGAAAATACAGACTCCATTAAACCGTGTCCCCGCTCCAATCAGGTTCTACAAAACTTGTCATTGAAAATAATAAATAGTTTATGATGCTCTAAAAGCTGATAAACAGACAATAAACTGCAAGTAAGAGCAGGAACATAAATAACGTGATCCAACAAATAGCCATCTGATAATACAACTTTTCCTTCCTTAGTTGCGGTAGCTTGTTTACCATTAGGCAAACTGATAGGAGATGAGATAGGCACCAAATCAGAAAACAACTCCAAATTACTCGACTTATGATTTGATGCGCCACTATCAATGATCCAATCACTAGAACAAAACATACCCGAAGAACGTTCTGAAGTCGCAGACACCTTCGAAGACTTCAAGGCAGAAAGTAATTGGGTCCATTGATCATCAGTTAAGGTCGGAACAGTGGCTAGATCACCATCCCCAACATTTTGCGAGCTTCACGTACGAGAGCTCCCAACATTACCTGCAAAATTTCCACGAGACCCACGGCCTCCTTGCCGACCACCACGGCCACCACAACTAGACTTACCACCATGACCACCACGAGGGCCACTACCTTCAGGCCATCCGACAATTTCATAGCAGGTTTCCTTTTCTTGGCCACGACGTCCACAGTGGGAACATTGGCGAGGAGCATCCCCGGCCGAAACCGAACGAGTAGAAGACACACCAGATGCAGCGAAACCAATTGCGGCGCTGGGTGTCATGAGATTCGGAAACAGATTGTTGTCTCTCATCAGAGACAATCTTGGCATAGGCAACATTTAGAGAAGGGAGGGGTTCCATCATAAGTAAAGCAGAAACAACAATACCAAATCTTTTACTGTCAAGACCGTTGCAAAATTGATAAAGCAATTCGGTTTCTTGAAGTTTTACATAAGCAGCAGCAGCAGTCGAGCAAGTGCAAGCAAGAAGCTTGCAATAACTTAATAATTCATCCTATAGACGGCGTAATTCGCCATAATACACAGCCACAGGTCGTCCACTTTGTTGACAATCTCGAATTTGGTTCTTTAATTCAAGAATACGTGGTTCGTTTCCAAGAGAATATCGATCCCGTAAATCGTCCCATAAAGATTTTACATGAGCAGGAAACCTCATTGTAGAACGAACAGAGACATCAAAGTATTAAAAATCCAAGCAACAAGCATAGAATTTACAATACCCCATTGAGCGTACTCGGGAGATTTGGAATCGGGTTCTTGAATGGTACCGTCTATGAAACAAAGCTTTTTTTTTGCACGTAGATAATTGCGAAGAGACCTTTACCACTCTTCATAATTGTCACCTTTGAGAAGAATCGAGCTGATGACGGCACCAGTACTAGGGCTCAATTAGGTCGGGTCGGGTCGGGTCAAATTCAGGTCGACCTGTTTACATAAACGGTCAGCACCTCCAAACCCGAACCCGACCGTTTACCTAAACAGGTCAGAAATTCCTACCCGAACCTGACCTGTTTATAAACTGGTTGACCTGAACCCGACCCGTTCAACCTGATTTTTAAAAATTTCTTCAGCTATTCAAGAATAGGTGGGCAAGTTTTCTATGGCGAGAATTATGTAAGATGAATTAAATTATTTTTGTATAGTCTCCATGTCTCTTCTTCTGTTTCTTTAGTACTTGAAACTGCAACAATGACTTCCATTTTAAATTATATGAATTAGGGTAATATATGAGTTTCTTCTTCCCACTTTCTCTTTCTCACAATCTCTCTCTTCGTGTGTCTGGCTTTACAATTAATTTAAACGGGTTAGGTGGGTTATTTTTGGGTCGAAATTTTCAACCCGAACCTAACCCGTTTAGTTTTCAGGTCGGGTTCAGATCGACCCATTTAGTTAAACGGGTCGAAAACTTCAACCTGAACCCGCTTATTTCGAGTTAGGTTCGGGTCGGGTTCTCGGGTTGGGTCAACTTTTACCAGCCCTAACCAGTACCTTCACATGGGTGAAGGTAATACGGGGTGAATGGTTCATAACGAGAGCTGGTGAACGAAGCGTTGGCAGCAGCTTCAGTCATGATGTATCAGGCGAAAAAAAAATCGAACCAGAGAAGATATACGTTGGATGAAAGAACTGATCTTTGAAAAATAAAATTCTCTAACTCAGAGAAGATATACGTGGGATAAAATAACTGATCTCTGAAAAATAAAATTCTCTAACTCAGAGAAGATATACGAGGGATAAAAAAAACTGATCTTTGAAAAATAAAATTCTCTAACTTAGAGTGGTTATTGATACCATGTTAAGGTTTTGTGAACCGCAAAAACTCATTATGTTCTCATTAAACTATAGGAATATATATACAACCTATTATCAGAAAACCTTACTGAACTAGGAGAATATTTATAGTACACTTGGGTGTACCATGCTCATGGTACACCCAAGACTATTTTCGCCAAATAAGCAAAATGAGGCAAATGAGCAAAATGAGCAAAGGAGCAAACATTTCTACTCATTTAAGAAAATGAGCAAACACTTTTATTACAAAATGAGCAAAATGAGCAAATAAGCAAAATGAGCAAAATGCTCAAATGAGCAAACTTGGTGTCAAATGAGCACTTGAAATTCTAATTTATTACAAAAATACCTCTGGGTGTATCATGCTCATGGTACACCCGGGTGTACCATGAGTGAACTCCTGAACTAGATATTCTAACACTGAACTAGATAGGAAATATAATGCAAGACTCCTAATAAACATTATACTCCAGTAAATTATCTTTCCTAATAAAAAAAATAGAATACTTTGTACTCATGCAAAAAGAAAATTCTAAATTATGACAATTTCACAACTCACGTCTACCATTGTTATGATCACATGAATTACAATCAACAAGACTACAAGTAGTTTGTGATAGAAATTATGAAAATAAATAAGCTAGTACTAGAGTATATCATAATTTCATACAAAGCTTGATTTAAACATTCAGTAATACAACTTATTTTTCATAACTGGTGGAAATTCACTTATCTTTCCCCTTGACTTTCAATGAACCTAACCTTAAGTTGGATTAAGTTGATAAAGATTTCGGTCAAATATGACAATTTTTCTAAAATAAATTAAGAAAACAAATATTGGCTGATAGCTAGTACTGTTAGAGTATCAATATATGTGAAAACAATAATCAAGGTGGGCGACAAACAGGCAGACACGTGGACAAATGAAGGTCTGTGATCTGGGTCCCACTGGTTTAGCCTGAATTTTGTTCATGTGCAGCGAAAAACAGCGGCGCAACCTGAATTCTGAATCCTGGTTTGGTCGAAACCATGGACTGCAAAGGCCACGTCATTCACTGTCTTCTTATTTTGTTATTTGGGATGTCTTATATATGCACAGTCAAAATGGGCTTGGAAGTTGTAAGAATATTTTGGGCTTCAAAGTCATATCCGAGCCCAATCATTTAGACCCAATGATATTATGAAATCTTATGTTAATTTGTCATTTTGGGCTGCCCTACATATAGCATGGATGACACTGGGCCATGCTGGTCCGGAGTACAACACGACCCAAAACGAAGAAGTACTACAGGGCAATAGGTAATAACAGTATTGTGCATGCTGGGTCGTGGGCCATGCTTGGGCCGCATTATGGTCGTGCCTTGCTTTTGGATTTTAGTTGATTTACTTTGACTTTTACGTGTTCAACACACAAGTTTGACTATTGATAATTTGATATACTTTCTCAAATACTTGATATATACTTCTCCTAGCATACTTGCTAACGCATATTAATATCTCTAATTCTCTACATATAAATATTATTAAAAGTTGATATTATAAAAGTATATATTGAATCGAATCAAATAAGATCCACATGACTATATTTTTCCTTACATAAATATCACAAAATAAGGTCAAATGAGAGTGTGTAAATAATGCAAAAGTCAAATCGTGTCATTTATACTTTGAAACGGAGGAGATATATGATCATCCATTAGTCAAAATTATATATTGAGATAAGTCCACTAACATATCATATGGAGTAGTAATATGCATATTTATTAATTTATATATATCCATTAGTAAAAAAGAGGGTCAAAATAAGATTGTAAATAATACATAAAGTAAATATATAGTGACTAAATTTAAACTCAGGAAGCATGTAGTTCTTGGTATAATCCATATCAAACTGTAAATACTACCTCCGTTTCTATTTAATAGTTACACTTTACTTTTCATTAGAACCAAGACAAAATGGGTAAAGTAGGAGAGAGAAGTTGCATAAAGTTAAAAATTGGCATCAACAAGTACAAATCAACAATAAAAAATTATAGGAGAGATAAATTTTTAGCATGTGGGAGACTTTTGTGGGACCACATGGGGGGACCAATAGTGGGAATGATGATCGATATTTTACCTTATATAGAAAAAGCAAGAGTGTAACCATTAGAAAGAAACGGTCTAAAAAGAAAAGTGTAACTATTAAATAGAAACGGAGGTAGTATAATGCAATATACTTTCTCTGTTTCAAGATACTTAACATAATTCTCTGGGCACGCTTGCCAACAGATGAGGTTGAGATGGTGGAGTATTAGTATCACTTCTCATCTCATATCCCTGAGGTATATGCATCAAACCTCACGGGACTCATTTGAGGAATTCCTCTTATCCCCCTCAAGTGAGCCCCCTTCATTTTACCTTAAAAAACGCTTACCAATTTATAAGTTGATATTCTGAAAGTATATATCGAGATGAATATAAAATCACAAAATATGGTCAAAGGAATGTGTGTCTTTGTGGAAATAGTGCAAAAGTCAAACCGTATCATATATTTTGAAAAGGATGAAGTAATGTGCTTCAGTCTTTGGTTTTTAACGCGAATGATCATAGATAAGTGCAAAGCAACTAATTCTATATTAACCTTGAACAAGGAAAAAAAGAAAGAAGACAGACGAGTTAGGGCCTGTTCTCTTCGGCATATAACTACTGAACTGAACTGAACTAAACTGAATTAAATTATAACTAATTAATAGTAATGATTATCATTTAGGAACTGAACTGAACTGAATTGAACTGGGGAGAACAGGCCCTTAGGCCGTCGCTGGTTCAAGCATCACTTTCATGAACATCCCAATTTGATACTTCGTCAGATTCAGACATTTGTGGGCCTTTTGGCTACGATTAAAGTTTATTGTAAAATATATTATTCTAGTAGCATATTCTAATGTATGTTCGGGCTTACCCATTCCATTGACATATATATATATATATATATATATTTTTGATCCATATGAGTCACGAAGGCAGTACAAAGTACAAAGAAGGGTAAGGGGGATTCGAACCTGTGACCTATTGTTCACAGCACCTCAATCTTAACCACTAGGCCAAGACATCCTTGGTATTCCATTGACATATATCATTGGGTTATTGGGTATGATTTTTCAAAAATATTTATAATTGGAATCTTCACTTATTGTCTAAACATTGTTAGTCCAACAAATACTCTTAATTATGATGGTTATTTAATGAATTTTTGATATGCCGAGAAAATGATTGATCGAGCTAGGGACCATTACATAATACATACACATATATTTTACTTGCATTTATCTCTCAATCGTGGACCGAAGTGACATTCATGCAATATTGGATGTATTGCTACTTGCTAGAAGTTGACGACGCCGAGATTAAAATGCAAGAATTCTCAAGTATTGAGCAGGGGGAGGGAGGACTTGTACAAATTAGTTTAAGCACAGTACAGATAAGTTTTTGTAACTTAAAAATAATTTTAATTTTGAAAATAGTAATTAAGTATCAATAGATATGATTATCATATTATAACATATCAAGAATTAGTAATCAAAATATAAATCTTATCAGCATTATCAACTAATTCAATTTATAATTATAAAATTGGCTGAAGAATATAAGGCCTATTATAAGTTTTTTTTGGATTATCTAGTGACAAGGTCGGGCCCATCTTAATTATATACTAACCATTATATTTGTCAAGATAATGTCTCAATTCATACTAGCGTTTAAACCACGAAATTAATAAATAGAGTATATGAGAAAGCAGATAATATAGAAGAAAAAGTTTCATTAGCCACTCTTATTTTTAGAAGATTTTTTAGGGTTTTAAGGAGTATTAACCTCCAAAAGTTCTTGAGCAAAAAAGCATGAAGAGAGAGAACCAGTTAGAGAGAGAAAGTCTGATGCGAAAAATTAAAACTCGAAAAAGCCCCAATTTCCAAACCCTAGCCCCAAAAGCAAACCAGTAAAGCTTCACCTAGTAAAATTATCTCCTTCCCAACACATCTCCACTGCTAAATTCTTGATTTCGTCGGCTATAATCTGCCTAATTATTGCTATTAGGACAGAGAGTAGGTGGTATGAAAGCCTATTCCCAAAATTTTCTTGCGCCGACTCAAATTCAGATTCTGAAAAAGATGATTTCCTACAAACTCGAGTATGCTTGAGTTGTGCTATCAAGGGTAGCTGTAAAACTTTAAATTTTAGGAGAATTAAGTTCCAAGTCAGTTATTCGAAGGTAGCTTTGTTTATTTTCCGTTTTAAGTACAAAAATTGCATAGGGGCTAGAAATTCTGGTGGCAGTGCATTAATGGCGAATGTGAGTGTTCATGGCTTCTGGTGGAGTATTGGTAATCATTCTGGTGTGCTGGCAAATTTTGTTAGCTCAAGAATTAGTTTTTCTCAATCAATTTCTGACAGACAAAAGAGTTTAGTGAAGACAAAGGAGATTCTCTCTCCTAATTCAACATTTAATGCGATGGGATGTTGGCTTGGTAAGGGAAGATTGAAGTTTTCTTTCTTTCCTTCTGGTAAGCCTCTAAATTGTTTCTATATAAGACAAGCTCATGTATTTATTTCATCCACACCTCTCTTCCTTTCCTTCTCATTTAATGCAAATTCTCTAAAGTGTGAGTCCTTATCTGCTGATTTCTTTCTATTTATGATGGAAAAGCCAAGTCCTTTAAGTCTATTCTTGTTTCTAGTCCAAATGATACTAAAGAAGTAGTTGATAGTGATTCTTCTACTAATATCATTGAGCCTGAAAACCCCCCTCCTGTTGCTGTTATTCCTGGGTTGGGTGTGTCTGACCTTCCTAAGGAGAATTATGTTGATTGCAAAGATCCACCCCCTCCTCCCTCTTTCCCAGAGGCGGTCGTGTTAGACGACCTACCTCAAGATAAGTTAGACATTGTAGAGTTATCAAAATCTTACCTCTTAGGCAAGATGCTGTCAGCCCCTGTTGATATTCGTACCATTGTTGCCAAGTCTAGGGCAGAT
Organism: Beta lomatogona; assembly: GCA_947646795.1. Lineage (NCBI taxonomy): Eukaryota > Viridiplantae > Streptophyta > Magnoliopsida > Caryophyllales > Amaranthaceae > Beta > Beta lomatogona. The sequence goes on from CANSNZ010000560.1 coordinate 137,719, forward strand.
TGGAGGTTTTGTGAAAGGTGAGGTAGAGTATCTTGAGATGGGCAATGGTTGGATTTTGTTGCGTTTTGCAAACCCTCAGGATCTCTCTCTTGTGTGGAGTGATTGACCTTGGCATATCCAAGGTGATTTATTTGTGATTTATCCTTGGAAACCCTCATTTGATCCCTATCTTTAGGAAATCAAATGGGTGGATCTTTGGGTTAGAATCCCTCGTCTACCAACTGAATTAATGAATTTTGATTCAATTGCCAATCTTTTGGCTGCTAATGATGTGGGGGCTTTGATCAAGCTTGATCAAAGATCCCTTTTGAGAAACAAAATCAGGTTTGCTAGAGCTTGTATCAGAGTTGATATTCAAGGCCCTCTCTTGGAGTTTGCTGAGGTAAGTAGGGTGGGTGATCTAATTCAAGGCTATATTGTGTGGTAAGAGGACTTTTCCTCAGGCTGTTCGTTTTATGGTGATTCTGTGCATTTGATTGATGCTTGTCCATTGTTAAATTCTCCAAAGAAAGCTATTTCTGTCCAGTTGATTAAAAATCCAAAGTAAAAATCTCTCTATCAAGCCTTAGCCAAGGCTGTTGGACAAGAATGTCATGCTTCCACTGCTGAGGAAGCAAAAGTGGTGCATGTTCAATCTAAACATCTTGGCAAAAAGGCAAGTCAACCTGCTGTGGTTCCATTCAAGAAAAGATTTGGTAATGGAGGAAAGGGTATTCTTCCTAAACCTCCAAGTAAATGTATTGTCATTGCTGAAAATGTTGATGTTACATCTACTGTTTCTAAGAAGAATGCTGCTAGTGCTAATTTGATTTCTGCCTCTGAAAAAGGTAAAGGAAAACTTGTTGTTGCTTCTCCTTTGATAACCAGTGACTCCTCTGATGATGATGAGGAGGATTATAATGCTACTCCTCTTGCCACTCTTCCTAAGCTTCCAGTAAAGGGTAAGAATGTTCTTGTGGAGGAATCTGTGGATCCTCCTATTGATGCTTTGCCCCTGAGAGTCTTTGCTGCTGAAAATCTGGTTGATATTAACCAGTATATGCCTATTCAGTGTTCTGTTGATCAATTTTTCATGATTGAAGATGAGAATGCTTATGATGATCCAACTCTCTTATTGGCTGATGATCTTTGTGATCAATTGGAGGATGATATCCCTCTGCCTGAGAGTTCTTTTCACTCCTTAAATTCTGACAATTCCATTATCCATCACATTGAGAATATGGGTATGGATCCAAAGCTCCCGGTTGAGGTATCTTCCCAAACTGGTTCAGCAAAGAGAAGGGCAGATGGCATGGAGGAGGATGATGCATCCTCTGCCCTGAAGAGGAATAGGTTCTAGGCTATCCCCACCCCACCAGATTCAAGTGCCTTGGTATGGCTTGCTGATGTCTATAATTATAAATAATGATTGCGTGTTGGAATATTAGAGGTTGCGGAAGGAAAAATGCACTTTGTGAAGTGAGGGATTTTTGTTTGAGTAACTTTATTAAGATATGTATGCTTTGTGAAGTCAAGTTACAATCCCCCCCTCTTTAACGTGCATTAGAAAATGTGGCTTTGAGCATTTTGACTATATTCCTACCGTAGGGTATTCTGGTGGTATGTGGTTAATGTGGAAAAATTGTAATAGAAATCCGTTTAATCTAAATGTTGTTTTTAAGTCTACTCGTTTTATGGCTTGTTCTATCAATATTCTAAACCAAAATGTTTCGTTCATTATAGTTTTTATTTATGCTCCTGCAAATAATGCTTTCAAATCTGAGTTTTGGGAAGAATTAGTTCTTTACCTTGGTTCATTATCTTCTCCATATGTAGTGTTGGGTGACTTTAATGAGCTAAGTAGTTCTCAAGACAAAATGGGAGGGGCTGCTTTCTCCATAAATAGACTAAAGTATATGAATTTTTTATTTGCTAATTCAGCAGTAAACGACATTCCTTTCAAAGGATTACGGTTTACTTGGAGAAAAAAAATTGACAGCATTGATAATGTTTATGAAAGACTTGACAAAGGAGTGGCTAATTTGCCTTGGCTAAATTTGTTTCCTCAAGCACATGTTCAGCATCATAACTTCACATCTTCTGATCATTGCTTTATTTCGTTAAATATTATCCCCTCCTCTAAAGCAAAATCCCCCCCTTTTTGATTTGAGAAGATGTGGTGTCTAAGAAAAGACTTTGTTAATTTAATTGTCAAGACTTGGTGCACTAGATTCGAGGGCTCTAATATGTATTGCTTGGTTAAAAAATGTAAACTTTTAAAATCAAAAGCTAAAATTTGGAATCAAACACAATTTGGCAATATTTTTAGACAATTGAGAATTGTAGATAATCAACTTCAAAAAATTCAAGATAAAATTACTTCTAATAATCAGATGAGTGATAATCATATCAAAGAAAAAGTGCTTATTAGAAAAAGAGCTAAGTTGCTTTCTTTCCAAGAAGAATACTGGAAACAGAAAAGCAAAGTAAATTACTTATCTAAAGGCGATGTTAACACCAAGTATTACCATGCCCATGCAACGATTAGGCGTAGTAGAAACCAAATCAAAGAGTTCACTACTATCACTAATATAAAAATGACTAAGCCAGAGGAAATTGCTTCTTAAATGACAAATGAGTTTAAACAACGTTTTATTTCAAATCCTGGATGCACTTTCAATATAAATTCGGATTTTAGCCTTCTAACTTCTATTATTTCGGATGAAGATAATAATTGTCTTACCCAGGAAGTTCTGAGTGAAGAAATTAAAACAACTGTTTTTGAATTAGCCCTGAATAAATCGCCGGGTCCAGACGGTTTCCCCCCTTATTTTTTTCAAAAGTACTGGGGTTTGGTTGGAAACTCAGTTATTAGGGCGGTTAGAGCGTTTTTTCATTCAGGAAATATCCTAAAAGAAATTAATCATACTTTCTTGGCGCTCATTCCTAAATTTGATAATCCTACTACTTCAAACCATTTTAGGCCAATTAGCTTATGCTCTACGATATACAAAATAATTTCAAAAATTATTACTTCTAGACTTAAGATGGTTTTAGGGAAAATTATTCACCCTTTACAAGGAGCCTTTATTCCAGATCGTCTAATCCAAGATAACATTCTTATTGCTCATGAAGTTTTCCACTCCTTTAGGAAGAAATCGGGTAAAGAAGGTTGGATAGCTATTAAGCTTGATATGGAAAAAGCTTATGATAGGCTGGAGTGGAATTTTATTTATACGTCTCTTAGGAAACTCGGTTTTTGTCAAAAATGGTGTGATTGGATTTATACTAGTATCTCGTCTGTTTCTTTTTCAGTTCTAGTAAATGGAATTCCTGGTGACAGGTTCTTTCCTTCTAGAGGTATCAGACAAGGTGACCCCTTGTCCCCTTATCTCTTTATCCTTTGTGCTGAATTATTGGCAAGAGAATTAGCTGCTGCAAACTTACAGAAAGACAAGCTTATAAGGGTGTCAGTTGGTAAATCTGGTGTTAAAATCCCTTTTTTAACCTTTACTGATGACACAATGATTTTCTCTAAAGCTTCAGATCAAAGTTGTTTTCGAATCAAACAAATTCTCGACAAGTATTGCTCAATGTCTGGGCAACTTGTAAATTTTCATAAATCTGCTTTCCAAGTGTCAGCTAATATTCCCCTGGAAGCCAAAGTAAATTTCAGTAGAATTTTGGGCATGTCTGAATCTTCTTCTTTAGGGGATTATTTAGGTTGTCCTATTATAGATAGTAGGGTTACCAAAGAGACTTTTGGGTCAGTACTTTTGAAATCAGTTAATCTACTTCCTAAATGGAAGGCTAATTCTCTCTCTCAAGCAGGAAGAGCTGTCCTTATTCAGGCTAATTTGGCTACCAAAGCTAATTTTCAGATGCAAAGCTTTAAACTCCCTAAAACTATTTTGAGCAATTTAGACAAAACTTATAGAAATTTTTTCTGGAATAAAAATGTGGATAGCAAAGGGGGTAATCTTATTGGTTGGGACCGTATTTGTACCCCTAAGGAGAGGGGAGGACTAGGGTTCCGTAAAGCCGAACCTCATAATGTGGCTCTCCAAATGAAACTTTTTTGGAAATTAGCTAAGAACCATCCTAGTTTATGGGCAGAGCTTGTTAAAAAGAAATATTGTAAGAACAAGAATTTAATGTCTCATAAGGTTTCCTCGGTTGCTTCTTGGCAATGGAAAAATCTAATGAAGCTTAGACCCATTTTTAGGCAAGGGCTTAGGTGGCAGTTAGGTAATGGTTATAGTATTAATTTCTTTTCAGACAACTGGGTTTTCCCTTATCCCCTTAAGGATCTTGCCCTCCCGGGTACTTTCTCAGATCATTATGTAGTGGCGGATTTTATTCTTCCAGGTGGTCTGTGGGATAAGATCAAACTCGAGGATGTCCTTCCCCCTAATATAGTCAAGAGTATTAGTGAGCTTTATATTCCAAGGAATCCTTCTCAAGATACCCTTGTTTGGAGTCTTACTGCTAACGGGGAATATTATGTCAAATCTGGTGCGAGATTAGCTCAAGGAGATTTTAATGCCCATCAGGATGATGTTGAATTTAAATGGATTTGGAAATTAAAAGCTCCCCCTAAGATTAAGAATTTTTTATTGAAGGCTTGTAATGATGGTTTGCCTACTAAGACTAGACTAGAGAAGAGCCATGTTTTTCTCCCTAAAGAATGTGTCTTCTGTAACTATCATTCTGAGTCTGCTACTCATCTCTTTTTTCTTTTTCCTTTTTTCCGAGATGTTATGACTTCTCTTAACAATTCTTTTTATTGGCCTCTTCTTCCTAACTATGAATTTGCTGAGAATTTTTCTTTCCGGCATTCTATTAACCTTTGTTTTCAGGCTCTATCGCCTGATCAGCTTATCTCCTTTGCTATAACTTGGTGGTTTATTTGGTTGGCTAGAAATAAACTGATTTTTAACAATGAAAGTTTATCGTTTAGAACTTTGAGTTCTCTTATTTTTAATTATGATAAAAATTGGGCGAAGGCGAATTCTATGAACAAATCCAATCTTGATTTGTTGGTTCGCTCGTCCCCTCTGTCTTTTAAGTCCCGTCCTAGGTCTGGTATTAATATTCTTTGCCCCCCCCTCGGAGGGTTCTTTCAAATTAAATTTTGATGGTTCAAAACTTTCTAATAACATGGCTTCCTTTGGGTTTGTAATTCGTAATGATCTAGGTGAGGTGACTTTAGCTGGTGCAAGGAGTTTGGGCTTTTCTGTTTCCATTCTTCAGGCTGAAGCTTAGGCTTTAGTAGAAGGCCTTAAAGGGGCGAGTCAAATTGGTGTTAAAAATATTGAGATTGAAGGCGATAATTTAGCTGTGATTAATGCAGTTAATTCGGTTTGGCAGATCACATGGGAAATTAACAATATTATTGGTGATATAGGTGTGCAGTTGTCTCAGTTTGAGGATTGGCGCATCTCTCATTGCTTTCGTGAAGCTAACAAGGCGGCGGACTACATGGCTGCCAAAGGCCACAACTATTCAAATAATTTGTATTGGTTTCCTCCTTATTGAATTGATTTTTCCCTTATCATCCGAAAGGATGTTTTAGGTTGGCCTCCTGATTAGGAGTCTGGCCTAAGTTTGTTTTCCTCATCAAAAAAAAAAAAAAAAAAAAAGATAATATAGAAGAAAATGTAGGTAGTACCACCAATCATATTAATATAGTAAGGAGAATGAATGAAGAACCCTACCAAGATGAAATTTCTTGCAGATAAATCTAGTTCAGTTTCATAGACTAGTTCCTTAGTGTTGACTTCAAGCTATCCGTATCATACTACAAAGACAATATTGTATGGGTATACCTAAGTTCACTGTCGGACACATCACTTGTGGCCGACACTAATAAACATGAAACGCGATCTCATCAATAGAATCAAGGCCGTTTCTAGTAAACAGTCCGAGATGGCGTTCACGGCCACATTAAAGGACAATTTTTCCTCCAGTCAGACTCATCGTAGTCATACACGTGTCAAAGGATTACGCATCCTGTCAGATGAACAGTACTACTATAAATAGCCAAATGGTACTATTCTACAGGTACACTCTCTCACACTCATAATTCTTATCTTTCTCTCTCTACTTTCTCTCTCCAAAATCCTTATCGGACACTTACTGACTTGAGCGTCGGAGGGGGTTTCCTCGCATCCCCCCCCGAGGGTAGTTTACGTTTGTCTTCCTTGCAGACTTCCAGTCTCGGACGTCCACTCGCATATTGTCGGATATATTTGTGTCCGCCACCGTTTTAACACCGAAACAACTTGGCGCTAGAAGGATGGGCCTCCTATCCTTGCGAAGCAGTCATGGAAAAGACAAACGATACAAGTAGTGGTCCACCAGGATTTGAGATCGGCCAAGGATCTTCTCATCCTGCTATTACCGGATCCATCGGTGCACCCCAGTTCCATCCCAGTATGCCCGAGAGCAACAACGATCAGCGCACTCCTGAGAATAATGTAACTCAGGTAAACCCTGGTGGCGTCCCTTTTAATTTGGCTCAGTTGAGTCAATTTTCTCCTGATCAACTGCAAACCGTGGCATCCTTCATTCAAATGTTACAAGGCACTCCTCAGCCTAACAACATTCCTGCACCTAATACCAAAGGCGTTCAGCACCGTAAACGATCACTGGCTATGGACGGTAGAAACGTTGACGGTACGCCAGTAACGAGGATGCGTACGTTATTGCAAGAGGAACGCCAGATGGAAAAGCAAATCGATGACCCGGAGTACGAGGAAGTCGATTTGGAAACTGAGGATCTTAACAACTCAGACGAGAATCACAACCGCTCATACCGAGAGTACAGCACCACTGGTGTTAGTAACTACTCGGGTGGCGGACATCTGTTAATCAAGCCCAAACTCTCCCCATTCGTGCCGGAGGTTTTGAATCACCCAATGCCGAGATTCAAAATGCCATCATGCAAATTTGACGGCAGCTCAGATCCCGACGATCATGTCGCAGCCTACAAGGGGCACATGTATCTATACACGCAGGTAGACGCTATCTGGTGCAAGGTTTTCCCGTCCACTCTTACTGGCATAGCTCAAACTTGGTTTAAGAGTCTCAAACCTGGTAATGTGTCCAGTTTCTCTCAACTTTCATCTATGTTCAGTACTCACTTTGTAAGCAATAGACGTCGTGAGCGCACTACTGGGGAATTATTGTCAGTCAGGCAAGGGGAAACCGAATCTCTCCGGGATTACATTGGGCGTTTTAATGTAGAGGTCGTATCTATTCCTAGGCTGCAGCAAGACGTAGCAGTCCTAGCCTTGATGACGGGATTAAGAGAAGGAACTGCGTTCTAGAGTTATCTCGGCCGAAAATCTTTCACGTCGTTAGGACCAGTGCTTGGCAAAGCAAATGATTTCATAAGAGGAGAAGAATTTGACAAGGCAGCTAGCAGCCAACATCGTGAGTCCGACAAGAAGAAAGAGGATAAGTCACGAAGGGATAAGGGTCGTGAAGTTGACTGTGGCCGGGATGAAAGAAAATAATCTAATATGGTCAAAAAAGGAAACAACCGAGAGCGAGATGGCCGGGAAAAAAGTGAACGTAAAGACAGATTTGATGCGTACACTCAGCTCACTACTTGCCGGGCACAAATATTCACCATGAACAAAGAAAGTGATAAATGGCAGAGACCGAAAAAGATGTTTCACAAAAACCGTGATAAGACTAAGTGGTGTGATTTTCACGGAGATCACGACCATGTAACTGAAGACTGCCGGCACCTAAAGGACAATCTGGAAGATCTTGGCCCTGTTCTTTTGAACTTATTTTGGCTGAACTGAACTGAACTTATTTTATTTTGGCTGAACTGAACTTATTTTGGCTGAACTGAACTTATTTTTACTTATTTCTGCTGAACTGAACTTATTTTTACTTATTTTTGCTGAACTGAACTTATTTTGGCTGAACTGAACTTATTTTGGCTGAACTGAATTTATTCTGGCTGAACTGAACTTATTTTTGCTGAACTAAACTCTATTAACATAATATTATCAATACTTATTATTATAATAATCAATAAATATTAACATAATATTATCAATACTTATTATTATTATTTTATTATTTTATAATAATAAATAATAAATAATAATAAAAATAAATAATAATAAAATAAATAATTAATAAAAATAATAATTAATAATAATAAATAATAAATAATAATAATAAATAATAATAATAATAATAAATAATAATAAATAATTATAAATAATTATAATAAATAATAAATAATAAATAATAAATAATAATAAATATAAATAATAAATAATAATTAAAAAAAATAATAAATAAATAATAATAAATAATAAAAAATAATAATAATAATAAATAATAAAAAATAAAAAATAATAAATGATAAATAATAAATAATAAATACTAAATAATAAAAAATAAATAATAATAATAATAAAAAAAATAATAATAAAAAAATAATAATAATAATAAATAATTACTAAATAATAAATAAATAAAATATTAAAATAAAAATATAAAATAAAAAAATAAAAATAGAAATACAACAAAAAATTAAAAAATTAAAAAAAATTAAAAAATTAAAAATTAAAAAAAATAAAAAAATTAAAAAATAAAAAATAAAAAAAATAAAAAAATTAAAAAATTAAAAAATTAAAAATAATTACAAATTCAGCGTTATTATAATTATAATATTAATAATAATAACAATATTAATAGTAATATTGAAATCAAATATACTAATTACAACATTATAGTATACTTGAACTTATTTTTTGCGAACCGAACTTATTTTGGCTGAACCGAACTTATTTTTTGCTTGAACCGAACTTATTTTTACTTATTTTGGCTGAACCGAACTTATTTTTACTTATTTTGGCTGAACTGAACTTATTTTGGCTGAACTGAACTTATTTTTACTTATTTTTGCTGAAAATAAGTCCAAAAGAACAGGGCCCTTATCCGCAGAGGGTACTTCAATCAATATAAAGCTCAGACCAATGGAGGTGATTTGATGAAACCTAGAGATCAGAATGTTCAATCTCGAATAGGAGAAATACATGTGATTAGTGGCGGCCCAATCCATGGCGGAAGTATTAGTGGGGCGAAAGTAAGTCTAAAGGAGTTCCGGCATCAAGTAAACTTTAATGAGAGTTGTCAGTGGAGAAAGCCACCAGCCATGCCAGCCATGTCATTCTCATTAGAGGATGCCAGACATGTGATTTACCCTCATGACGACCCACTGGTGTTCACCTTGAAAGTTGCAAACTGTTTGATTCATAAAATTTTGGTGGATGGAGGAAGTTCCGCTAATATTCTATTCCTATCTACTTTCGAGAAGTTAATGATAGGCCGGGAACACTTACAGCCAGTCCGATACCCAGTGATCGGATTCACTGGAGCATCCGCGATACCAGAAGGGATTATAAAGCTACCGGTCAGGGTTGGCGAGAGCAGCGAAGCCAGAGATGTGATGGCTGAATTCCTGGTAGTAGATGTTCCGGGAGCATATAATGCGATAATAGGAAGACCACTAATTCACGATGTTCAGGGGGTGGTATCTACTTATCACTTGACCATGCTGTATTTATCCAATTCGGGTACGACAGCGAAGATCTGGGGAAACCAGGAAACAACAAAATCATGCTATTTAACGGCTTTAAAACAGCCGGCAAGAAGAGTTCCTGTTGAAGAATTATGTCCGCCAACAAGGTAGGAAAAAAGAGCTAAGAAGAAGACCTTGGCAGAAGAAGAGCAATCTGAGAAGAATGGAGATGCTGTGGACGTAGCCATGGAGGAGCTTGAATCTCGGCCAGAGGATTTGCCAAAGCCCAAGCCTGAGGGGGATTCCAAGCTAGAAATGTTGGCGGATGATCCGGAGAGGACTGTTTCTGTCGGAACGGATATGGACCCAGTGGTCAGGATCAACCTGATAGCTCTCCTACGGGAAAACGCCGATGTATTCGCGTTCTCGGCGGATGAGATGCCAGGGATAGACCCGACCGTGATGGTCCATCGTGTGAATGTCGACAGTTCAGTTTGTCCTGTAAAGCAAAAGAAAAGAAACTTTTCAATAGAAAAGAATAAGGCCGTTAAGGAGGAAGTTGATAAGTTGCTGGCAGCTAACTTTATTGAAGTTTGTGATTACCCAGAATGGTTAGCAAATGTGGTTATGGTAAAGAATGCAAATGGCCAATGGCGGATGTGTGTCGAGTTCACAGATCTCAAAAGGGCGTGCCCGAAAGACTGCTATCCCTTGCCAAGGATTGACCAGCTGGTAGATTCTACTAGCGGACATGCGCTATTGAGCTTTATGGACACATTTTCGGGATATCACCAAATCAGTCTTCTGGAAACTGATAGGAAGAAAGCTGCTTTTATCACAGATTGTGGAGTTTTTAACTATAAAGCAATGCCTTTCGGCCTGAGAAATGCCGGGGCCACATGCCAGAAATTGGTCGACAAAGTGTTTGCCGACCAGAAGGGAAGAAACATCGAAGTCTATGTAGACGATTCAATCGTCAAGAGCAAAACAGAGCGCGAGCACATTGATGATTTAAAAGAGACTTTCAGTACTCTAAGAAGATACAAGATGAAACTCAACCCAAAAAAGTGTGTATTCGGGGTAAGAGCAGGATAATTCCTGGGATTTATGGTCAGCAAGAGAGGGATTGATGCCAACCCAGACAAAGTGCGTGCAATCATGGACTTGCCAGAGCCGAAAGGGGTCAAAGACGTCCAAAGGTTAACCGGAAGAATGGCCGCGTTAACCCGTTTCATCTCCAAGTCAGCCGACAAAGCCTTACCCTTTTTCGCACTATTGAGAGGAAATAAAAAATTCGAATGGGGCGAGGAGCAAAACCAAGCTTTCATCGCGGTCAAAGAGCACCTGAAGACTCTGCCGACAATTACTAGGCCAGAAACGGGGGACACACTACAATTGTATATCTCGGCCTCGCCGAAACTGTCGCGGCTGTTTTATTGGTCGAAAAGGAAAAGAGGCAGCGACCGATATATTTTGTCAGCCATATCTTGAACGGTCCAGAGAGCCGCTATCAACTGGTCGGGAAGATGGCGTTGGCTGTGATAGTTGCCGCCAGAAAGCTTAGACCATATTTCGATTGTCATCCTATTCAAGTCTTAACTAATCAACCGCTGGAGAAAGCATTGCAAAGGATGGATAGTTCAGGACGCCTCTTGAAAAGGGCAGTTGAGTTGTCCGAGTACGACATCTAGTACAAACCTAGGACCACGATAAAAGCCCAAGCATTGGCGGATTTTATCGTGGAGGCATCCTACGAAGAAGAAGAGCAAGCAGAAAAGAGCACTTGGATGTTGGAAGTGGACGGCTCGTCAGCAGCTAGTGGCTCAGGGGCCGGCATCGTAATGACCAGCCCAGAAGAAAACACTTTCGAGTATGCCATCAAGTTCACCTTCCCGGCTTCAAACAATGAGGCAGAGTATGAGGCAGCAATCGCTGGACTGAGGATGTGCATGTCCGCTGGGGCCAAGAGCGTATCTTTGAAAACGGATTCGCAGCTAGTTACTGGCCAGTTAAAGGGAGAGTTTGAGGTCCGAGAAGCTAATATGCAAAAGTATGTGGAGAAGGCCAGGGAATTGATTGCCCAGTTGACTCACTTTGATATTCAAGCCATTCCAAGGGCCGACAACACTAAAGCGGACGCACTCTCCAAACTGCCAAGCTCCGATTCTTTGAGCATAGAAAGATCCGTTATGGTGGAGGTTTTGAAAGAAAAAAGCATCACCGAAAAAACCGTGATCGTGAATACAGTAAATCAGCAAGGCGAATGGTTTAGTCAATTAGTGGCTTACAAACTTACAGGCTCACTCCCTTCAAATGCTATGGAAGCTAGGAAGTTGAAGCGACATGCTAGTTGGTATGTCATTTACCAGAATGAGCTCTATAAAAAATCGTTTAGCTTACCGTTGCTAAAATGTGCAACGGCATGGGAATCCGGAAAGATATTGGAGGAAATATACGAAGGGATCTGTGGGAATCACATTGGAGGAAAAGCGCTGGCACTGAGAGCGTTGAGAGCTGGATTTTATTGGCCGAGCATGTTGGCGGATGCACAAAGTTATGTCAAGAAATGTGACAAGTGCCAAAGATTTGCACCCATTATCAATAGGCCCGCGAACGACCTCCAGCCCATAATATGTCCGATACCATTTGCGCAGTGGGGTTTGGACATTCTCGGATCGTTCACAACGGCCACTGGCGGTCGTAGATTCTTAATTGTTGGTATCGACTATTTCACAAAATGGATTGAAGCAGAGCCGACAGCAAAAATAAAGTCAAAGCAAGTCAAAAAGTTCATTTGGCAAAATATAATGACAAGGTTTGGTATACCAGCTGCAATAGTCTTTGATCACGGCGCACAATTTGATTGTCGACCAATCAAGAATTTCCTGTCTGAATTTAGGGTGAAGTTTGCATTTTCAGCAGTATGTCACCCGCAGAGCAATGGGCAAGCTGAGGCCGCAAACAAACAGATTCTCGCAGCCTTGAAAAAGAAGTTGGATGAGTTCAAGGGAGCTTGGGCCGATATGGTCCCAGCAGTATTATGGGCTAATAGAACAACGGAAAAGGAGGCAACGGGAGAAAGTCCATTCAAGCTGGCTTTTGGGACTGAAGCAGTCTTGCCAATAGAAGTGGGTTTACCGTCCTACCGGATCAAGTACAAAGATCTAGAGAACAATGATCAGGCCTTAAGAGAAAATCTAGATTTTCTACCAGAAACAAGGTTAATAGCGGAACTCAAAGCTGCTGCATACAAAGATCGTGTCAGTAAAGCCTGCAAGGCTGCAACAAGAGAGTTTAGGAAAGGCCATTAGCACTGGGAGATCTAGTACTGCGAAGGACGGCAGCCATCGGAAAAGCTCACACTGAAGGAAAGCTAACAACCAACTGAGAAGGACCATATCAGTATCTAAAGAAATTGGTCCCGACTCTTTTGTGCTGAAAACGATTGATGGCACTGAACTGAAGAATTGCTGGAACACAAGTGTTTTAAAGAAGTACTATGTTTAGATATCTCATGTAAAAGGCCAAGAGCCATTACTTTCTCGTTTTAATAATACAACTTTCCGTGAGTGTTCCATTAATTATCTGATTATATTTAACATCTTATGTACGCTATAGAAATCCATAACGACCATATAACAGGTCAAATATAAACGCAGCCATATAACAGGCAAAGTACCTAGAGGACCATATGACAGGTCTGGTACAAAAACGACCATATGACAGGTCCAAGTACAAAAACGACCATATGACAGGTCCGGTACAAAAAAGACCATATAACAGGTCTGGTACAAAAAAGACCATATGACAGGTCCAAGTACAAAAACGACCATATAACAAGTCAGGTACAAAAACGACCATATGACAGGCCCAAGTACAATAACGACCATATGACAGGCCAAATGTAAAAACGGCCATATAACAGGCAAAATACCTAAACAACCACATAACAGGTACAATATGCTTCAAGGATCAAACAATAGACTACAAAGCCAAATCACAGGCACAATATATGCTTGATTAATTTCTTCGTAACAGGAAGCAATGTCCGAGATACGACAGGTAGATAAATTACCTCAATATAAAGCAGCAACAGGAGAAAACAAAAATTTACAAAAACTAAGCTTTATTACTAATTACTGGCATGGCGGCCAACTACAAGCGAAAACGTGGGCAGCCATCAAAAAGGCATTAAAAATTTATAGCAGTAATTGCAATTGTAAGCTTATCCAAAGTACATGCCATATTGGGCCGAATTCAAAGTTTACAAAATATCGAGAAAACAGAAATTTAATAGCTATTAGAATCAACTGAAGAGCCTGGAGATGACCACCAAAAACATCAAGGGAGAGACACCTCTTCATCCTGAGTGACGGGGAGAACGTTGGCAATCACATGCTCCTCGCAAATGAAGGGCTCACCCTTAAGAGGGCGTGTGTGAACACCTTCTGCAAAAGCGGTGTCCATCTCCTCCCAGTTGAAGGTGGGGTGAGAATGGCAAACACATCTTTTAGCAGCTACCCAGCCGCCGTCATATCTCTCTCTTAACAAGCCGACAAACTACTCAAATTTCTTGAAGTTTGCAACAGCTTGAAAGCCGGCATCATCCTTGGCCTTAGAAATGGCGGTGGCCATCTCGTTCTTAGCAGACGCCAGGGCAGCTTCAAGCTCCGCTGATCTCTTCTCAGCCTGCTCAACTTTGCCAGCCATGACTCGCAAATCCGCCAGTTCCACATCAATCACTGCCCTTGACGCCTTCTCGGCATCAAGCTGCTGTTGTATAGAATCAGAATGAACTCGGGCAGCATCAAGCTGGGCCTGAAGCTCATCCAAGGATTGCTTATGCTTATCAGACTCAGATTGGTAATGGACGAATTGATCAATAAGCTCGATGAAAAAAAAAACAAGTATATATATATATATATATATTTTTTTTTTTTTTTTTGAGGATGACGGCGAATTGCTTACCACGACCAAATCATGAGCGAGCTGAGCCGCTGGAGCCACTAGCTTGTCGGCCGGGCAGTCAATGGGTAGCTGGAGTCCTTTCAGAAGACGATACCCAAGAGTACTGCCATTAGCTGGGATATCAGCATACAAAGACTCATCCTCTCTCACATCCCAGTTGGGTTGATAAACTTTCCGGGAGTAGTAGGAGGACGGGAGAAAGCGGCCTTCACATCAGAACTAAGGATTATCTCCTTATGCTCTATCCACTCGTGCATCCGAGAAAATATTCCCGGACCCAGATTCGACAGAAAGTTTGGACCACTCAAGATGTCGTAGATTTTCTGGCGCATGGAGGATCCGGGTCCAAGTGTTATCCCGATGCTATCAATGGCTGCGTTAAGGGGAGAAAGGCGATTATGGCCAGGAGCGGACTCACGTACCGGGCTCTCGTCCGGGATATTGATGGCGGACCCCATGTTGAGAGGCTCTGAAGTATTAACATCCAAAGGCGGCCTCTTCTCGGGGCTTTCCTCAACAGGGGTGGCTTCGCGGGGTCGCCTATGCCCAAGACTCCCGCCACCACGGCGGACCGGCACTCCGCACAACGGGCCGTGGAGAATCCCGATCCCCACGACCGGCGGTGCGACCCGAAATACGGCCAGGAGTACGGCCGGCTCGTCGAACACTTGCCCGACCAGTATTCCGGCCACCACGACCGCGATCAGCACCACAAAGGCCGCCAGTGAGACCATGAACAGTGTCATAATCAAAGATGGGCTCCTCAGGAGTTTGAGACATTGGCGTTAAATCCTCGTTGAGACCCAACTCCTCAAGATCTAAACTGATAGGACCTGCAATAGCAAAGCTGAAGGATTAATATCACATTAATTAACAAAAAAAAAAAAACAGAGCCACAAGTCCTATGTCGGACCATAAGTCAAGAGGAAAAACCTTTTGGGTGGGTCCGGCAGAGAAATAAAGCCGACAAAGGTTCGTTTCCCAGTATGTACTTTGCATGGGGGAGCCATCTGCAGGGGATCCTTCCCTCGGTATCTTCACCGACAGCAGCAATAGTCCCAACCTCGGACTCGAAATAATCAAAGGCCTTCTGCTCGGCCACAGAAAGACTATAGGAGGGGACATCTTCCATCCGGGTAACCGGCTTAGTAAAGTGACGGCGAATAGGGAAATTATTCGGCACTTTGACCCAATAAAAAGCGGGTTGCCAACCTTTTAACCCGGTCAACTTAGGGTAGACGGTAAGTTCATTTTTGGCCGTCATTAAGCTCCACCATCCCTTCTCAGTGGAGCCGTTCCGTCGCAGCCAGTGAAGCCGACGGAAAAGGTTGAGTGTCTCAGGAAAACCTAAGTAGCGACAGGTCCAAATATACGCGACCTGGTTCCTAACGGCCAAGGGTGTCAGCTGAGCCAGGCAGATGTTAAAAGCCTTCAAAATCCGTACCAAGGTCAAATCTAAAGGAAAGCGCAACCCAAACTCGAAATGGTGCGCATAAACAGCTATGTGCCCTGCCGGGCAATCAGTCACCTTTGATCCCTTGTCCGGGATTATCAATTTATATTCCGATGGGAAGGCATACAACTTCTCCGCAACCTCGTAGTAGTTGAGATCTATGGCGCATTGCCGCCAGGATTTACAGATGGCCGTGGATCTCGGACCACTGCTATAATCCACTGGTAGCCATATCCCAGAATACTCATTGTCATCGCGGTCAGGAATCGGCTCGGGCCGAGAATTAGGAGGCATGCTGGAACTTTCCCCCAAAGCTATCTCGGTTGGACGAATACTTTCATCCCGGCCAGAAGTAGAAGAACCATCAGTCTCGCCCATTGTAGCAATAGAATCGTTGTCGGAACCTAAATCAATAACAGGTGGATGAGAAGGGCCGGTTTCATGAGCAAGGCGGTCATAAAAATCATCCGCCACTACAACCCCAGCATCTGCTAAGCTATCTAACCAAGCATGTTCCCTTAAGGGTAGAACATCAAGTCCGGGAACAGCATCAGGGGGAGGATTTCTAACGGTCCGACGAGCTAAAATTTGATGTCTTAGTTCTCGAAGTGTTTGTCTATCACCACTCATCCTCGCGGACAGATATTGGGAAGTTAAATTTTCTTGCTCAGGGGTAGAGCGGTCGTTAAGAAACTTAGATCTGAGTTCCCTATCGCTATCAGCAGTGAGGGGTAGGTCCGCTAATAAACGAGTCCTCTCTTCCCCAGGGCTGGAAGTGGACGAACTATGTCCGCCATGGAGGGAGGAAGGAGACGAAGGTTCGCTTTCAGACATGAATTTATCACTCAAAGTATTTTGACTGTCTGAACGGTCCGACATAGTTCCAAAGAAAGAAAGAAACAGAAAGAGCAGTTGAAGAGAAGTGGTAAAAAGGTACCTGAGAAAAGTTGACGAAAATTGACCGAAAAATCAAGCGGATCCCCAGAAAAGCGCAGCAAAAGGCCCCAAAAGCACGAACAGAAGAATTCCCAGAGTCAAATAAGCGCCGGAGAAAGCAATCTCCCCGGAAATTTGAAAGCTTTGAAGTAAACCCAGGCGAAAAGAGGCGAAAAATGTTGAAATTCTTCAGTGGTAAAGGGCGAAAAGTAACTCAGAATACTTTTGAGGAGATTTGGTCGCAAAAAGGCAAGATCTTGGCGAGAAAAAGGGAAGTTGAAGTTCTTGGAGAAATCGCACAAAACCAGAGAAATGTGGAAGGTTGAAGACGAAGTGTAAGGAAAGAGAAAAGGGAAACTGACTTTTCCTTACAAATGCGGGATTGAACGGCCAGGATGAATCGACCCATCAACTCCCCTCATTGATGCATGCCAAGTGTTGCTCGTTGAGCCAACCCTAGTAAAGAATAAAAAAAAAGAAAGAAAATGAGCGGGATTTCATAAAAATGTCATGATTGCACTTTTCGAAATACGAAGTTCTCCCAGGACAACACGTGGCAACAGAGAAAAATCTGGAACATGCAAAATTCACTCACGTCCTCAATATAACATCAATGCCGGTCACGACCCCCAATGATGCTGGGGGGGCTAGTTGTATGGGTATACCCAAGTTCACTGTCGGACACATCACTTGTGGCCGACACTAATAAACTTGAAACGCGACCTCATCAATAGAATCAAGGTCGTTTCTAGTAAACAGTCCGAGATGGTGTTCACGGCCACATTAAAGGACAATTTTCCCTCCAGTCAGACTCATCGTAGTCATACACGTGTCAAAGGATTACGCATCCTGTCAGATGAACGGTACTACTATAAATAGCCAAATGGTACTATTCTGCAGGTACACTCTCTCACACTCATAATTCTTATCTTTCTCTCTCCAAAATCCTTATCGGACACTTACTGACTTGAGCGTCGGAGGGGGTTTCCTCGCATCTCCCGCGAGGGTAGTTTACGTTTGTCTTCCTTGCAGACTTCCAGGCTCGGACGTCCACTCGCATATTGTCGGACATATCTGTGTCCGCCACCGTTTCAACACCGAAATAAATATAATTTGATTCTTATAAGTCTCATCACCTCATCTTGCTATAGCTATGATTTTGTAAATTTATATAGGTCTATCTTTTTCAAATAAATTATTGGGAAAATGGACAGGAATAATCGCACCTTTTGCTCATCAGTCGAAAATAATCCCACCTTTGGATTATTCCATAATAATCCCATCTTTCTACCCTCGCTACTCATTTTGGTCTGTGACCTATTGAAAGAAGTTGGTAATCGGTACAACAACCCACGACCACCACGACCCACCCAACAACCCCAACCATACCTACGACCACCCACACAAATGACCACCACGATCCACCCGACAACACCCCCACCACCACCACTACCAACAACCCCATTTCACCCCACACCACCACCAAACAACCGCACTGCTACCAACCACCAACCAAACCTCGACCAGCATCACAGCGGACCTCGAAACAGGCGCTGCAGATATGGCCTTTAGAGAAAGTAGTGCTCACCCCGACAGTGGCTTTACCGTAGTCGGCCTTCTCCAGGTCGCCAAAGTCGCAGGTGGCGTCGATGATGTCGCGGGTCGCTAGAGGCGTAGTAGGTGGGCGACCGATGTTCCGGTCGGAGAGGAGGGTGGACGAGAGAAGGGATAGGTGGCGGGGGTGTGACGCCGTGCTCGCGAGTAGATCGGAAATGGTGATGAACTGGGTTTGAGTTGTTCTCTAACCTATTCAACTGGTTACCGATCATAGAGACCAAAATGAGCAGATAGGGTAAACAAGTGGGATTATTAAGGAATAATCCAAGGGTGTAATTATTTTCGGCTGATGATGAGCAAAAGGTGGGATTATTCATGTCCATTATTCCTAAATTATTAATCAAGTCCATAGATTAACTTAAATTTTTACTATAAAATTGGATGTAAGGGATACATCTTTAGTGCAAAGAAAAGAAAAAAACACCAAGGATTAACAAATATAGGAAAGAAAAATCTTATGTACCATTTAATTGTTCCAATCATTTTTATTAGATCATATCAATTATATCTTTTTATTTATTTTCTTTAAAAAAAATGGAAACAAACTGATAAGTACACATAGATTCAATGGCACATTTGATGATTACAATGTATGAAAGAAATAGTTGTATAGGTTTTAATATATACATCTCTCACTTACTTATCCAAAAAAAAAAAAAAAACGAAATAGTTTTATGAGATTTTATTAGAATCATCTTTATGCTGGGGCGGGGCTGCGCCTGTGCGACGTGCGCGACGGAATAGGGCCCCCGAATGTTAAGGGCCCCAAAAAAATCATATTCACTGTTTTTGTTACAAGAAATTACGTTGGAAGGATATGGAGCAGTGGTAAAGTTTTGGGCCCAAAACCAAGGAACCCGTGATCGAACCTTGTAACATCATTTAGGAAACTAACTAGTAAACTAGTATTTTGGCTCGAGCGATGCCTCGGGTCAGTTACAATGCTTTTCGTATTTTTTTGTCCATTAAGAAATTGAAATATTCACGTCATGACGTGATAAGTAAAAAAATCTGAAAGGTTTGAGTTTGAAAATAATAGCTTAAAAAGAATTGTGGTAAGATAATATGACATCAATAGTCTCTTGTTAGTTACGTAAAGAGATCTATATACTTATTTAAGTATTTTTAGTTAAATATAGTTATTAAAGACTTTATCATATTGTCTTTGAAACATTTCACAATAAAGTCATAGTGTATTGATGGTTAAGCTCTTACTTTTCATTTCAAAGGTCACGGTTCGATTCCTTCCAGTTACACAATGTTTATATTTTTTTAATTGAGGGGTACACATGGAGATAAAAGCATTTGCATTAGAAATTGAGGGGGGAGTGCCACGTGGCACATTGACTTCCTTATGCACGCCTTTTAATATATTTGTATAGATGTGGAAAATGCCATTGGTTATTAGTGTGGTACTGTAAAGAAACCTCTAAATATTTTGGTCTAATTACACTTATGAAAAATAAAGGAAGCTTTTGTATGTTATTTAATGCACTTATCAAAGCCAATTCCTTCTCTCATCAATTGACCAATTCTCACCAATTCACCATAGGGTAATAAAGTCTAATTTTTTTTTATAGAAATATGAGATTTAAAGGGCCTCTTTACTAAGAATTTTGTTAGAGTATGTAATATATTGTGTATATTAGCATCTCTGTATATTAGTAAAGGATAGATTAGTTTCCTTGTTTGTAGCCTAGATTATAGGCTATGATTTGTATCTTATTTAAACCCTTTTGGTTAATGAAACAATTATGGGATTATTCTCTTTCATGGTATCAGCCTAAAATCTCGATCTCCTTTCTTCTACCTTCCGTATACCCCTGTGCCTCGTCCCATCACACGGCTCCACCATGGTCGACACCAAGGGCTCTTCTTTCCACCCTGCCCTAGCCGTTTCCAACATCAAGAACAACATTCCCATCACTCTTGATCTGGAACATGTTCAATATGGGACTTGGGGAGTGCCACGTGGCACATTGACTTCCTTATGCACGCCTTTTAATATATTTGTATAGATGTGGAAAATGCCATTGGTTATTAGTGTGGTACTGTAAAGAAACCTCTAAATATTTTGGTCTAATTACACTTATGAAAAATAAAGGAAGCTTTTGTATGTTATTTAATGCACTTATCAAAGCCAATTCCTTCTCTCATCAATTGACCAATTCTCACCAAGTCACCATAGGGTAATAAAGTCTATTTTTTTTTATAGAAATATGAGATTTAAAGGGCCTCTTCACTAAGAATTTTGTTAGAGTATGTAATATATTGTGTATATTAGCATCTCTGTATATTAGTAAAGGATAGATTAGTTTCCTTGTTTGTAGCCTAGATTATAGGATATGATTTGTATCTTATTTAAACCCTTTTGGTTAATGAAACAATTATGGGATTATTCTCTTTCATGGTATCAGCCTAAAATCTCGATCTCCTTTCTTCTACCTTCCGCATACCCCTGTGCCTCGTCCCATCACACGGCTCCACCATGGTCGACACCAAGGGCTCTTCTTTCCACCCTGCCCTAGCCGTTTCCAACATCAAGAACAACATTCCCATCACTCTTGATCTGGAACATGTTCAATATGGGACTTGGGCTGAACTTTTTAAAGTTCATGCACGCTCTCATCGTGTATTACCACATATTATCCCTACCGAGCAGGCCACCACGCCATCTACGGATGCGGAGAAGGAGCTATGGGCCACGCTTGATGCGACGGTATTACAATGGATTTACACCACCATCTCCACCGACCTTCTCCACACTATAATTGGACCAGATTTGACTGCCATGGCCGCTTGGAATCGCTTGCGGGATATATTTCAAGACAACAAAAATTCGCGGGCCGTTGCTCTTGAACAGGAGTTTTCTCATATCTCCATGGCCGACTTCCCTAATGCGTCGTCCTATTGTCAGCGCCTCAAAGAGTTGTCGGATCAACTCAAGCAAGTCGGCACCACCGTCTCCAATGACCAACTGGTTCTTCAGCTTGTGTCGGGTCTCACACCCGCCTACAAAACAGTGGGTACGTTCATTCGACAAACTAGCCCACTTCCTCCCTTTTATCAGGCTCGCTCAATGCTCACGCTGGAGGAATCCGGCCTTGCTAAACAGGCTGCCAACGACGCCTCCGCCATGGTGGCAGCGTCGTCCTTTGATGCTGAAGATTCCCCTCCAGATTCGGTCCCTCCTCATCTATCTCATGGAGGGAAAAAGGCTCATAATCGTCATTCCGGCAAAAAGCACGGTGGGGGTCGTGGTGGCGGCAAGGGCCGCGGCAGTGGAGATGGTCGGCGCGGTGGTGGTCAGCAGCAGTCGACCGGCCAGCAACCCGCTTGGGGCCAGCAGTGGCAAAATAACAGTAGCGGGGGTCCTTGGCCTTGGCAGTGGCCTTGGACTCCCCTTCCTTGCCCATATCCAGCCAGTTTTCAGTATTGGGCTAGGCCCAATATGATGCCACGTCCACAGCAGCAGGGCTCAGGCGTGTTGGG
Source organism: Beta lomatogona (assembly GCA_947646795.1). NCBI lineage: Eukaryota > Viridiplantae > Streptophyta > Magnoliopsida > Caryophyllales > Amaranthaceae > Beta > Beta lomatogona. The sequence continues at coordinate 159,717 of CANSNZ010000560.1, forward strand.
GCCTCGGGCCTCAAGCATATGCCGCAAGTGGGCCACCTCCCACTCCTACTGATATTGAGGCAGCAATGTACACACTTGGCATCACTCCTCCGGACTCCAACTGGTACATGGACACTGGCGCAACATCTCATATGACTTCCGGGCAAGGTAATCTTTCGTCTTATTTTCCTTTGAGCAAAAGTAGTGGCATTCTAGTTGGTAATGGTAATTCTATTCCTATTTCTGGTTATGGTCATGCAACGTTGCCCTCCCCGAACCCACCTTTGACTTTAAAAAATGTCCTTCATGCCCCCCAACTGATTAAAAACTTGGTGTCGGTTCGGAAATTTACAACTGATAACTCTGTTACTGTTGAATTTGATCCTTTTGGGTTTTTTGTGAAGGATTTTCAGACGGGGATGTGTCTCATGAGATGCAATAGTAAGGGCGAGCTTTATCCTATCACCACCACCATCTCCTCCACTACTGCTCAACCATCTGCTTGTGCGGCTTTAGCTTCACATTTATGGCATGATCGCCTCGGGCATCCGGGGCACTCTATTCTTCGTTCTCTGCATCAAAATAATATCATTGAGTGTAGTAGTTCTAGTACTTCAAATTTTTGTACTTCTTGTCCGCTTGGAAAACATATCAAATTACCTTTTGTTGCATCATCTTCTACTACTATGTTGCCATTTGACATCATTCATAGTGATTTATGGACTTCACCTATTTTGAGTTCTTCGGGGCACCGTTATTATATGTTGTTGTTGGATGATTACTCTAATTATTTGTGGACCCTTCCCCTCTCCAAAAAGTCTGATGCTTATGCCACATTCACGTCTTTTAGAACATTCATTCACACTCAATTCGAGCGAAACATCAAAAACTTTCAATGTGATAATGGTAAAGAATTCGATAATGGGCCTTTTTGGGATTTCTGTAAGCTTAATGGTATCAATTTTCGTCTCTCTTGTCCTTATACATCATCACAAAATGGTAAAGCTGAACGCAAAATTCGAACCATTAACAATATCATTAGAACAATTATGGCTCATGCATCTCTTCCCCCTTCCTTTTGGCATCATGCCTTGTCCATGCCTGGCCCCGCTTCAACTGAGGGGGTGTGTTAGAGTATGTAATATATTGTGTATATTAGCATCTCTGTATATTAGCAAAGGATAGATTAGTTTCCTTGTTTGTAGCCTAGATTATAGGATATGATTTGTATCTTATTTAAACCCTTTTGGTTAATGAAACAATTATGGGATTATTCTCTTTCAAATTTGAACAGGGCCCCTAACATCCTAGCCCCGGCCCTGTCTTTATGTATAGCTTAAAAATATCACATTTTCATAGTTTTTACTTAGCTTATACCGTAATTAGAATACTAATAATAATAAAAAGTATGATAGAGGGAGTCTAGAATATTGTGATTTGTGAGAGAAGATTATATAGACTCAACAAATGAACAAATTCGATCATGTATGCACCATGAATAATGATGAATGCATTAGTAGGAGCTGTAACAATGTAAAACAGTTTATGTGGTCATACAATCAAGATGATGAATCCTTTGCGGCGGGTAGTAGACAGGGCAGTTCGGAACATGAGGCTAAGCGAGTGTGTATGGGTGACTTGCGAAAGCCTCAGTATGAAGTTGGGGAGTGTAGTCGTAGGATGGGATTGGTACACATGGACTGGGAATGTACTGTAGGCAAGGATTTGGGATTGATGAATCATGGTGTACGGAGAGGGAGTAAGAATAAGCCGGCTAATATTTCTAAGGTTGGGAAATTTAAGAGAGGGATTAATCATGGGGTAGGATTACATAGAATTTTAACACATGCCGGTGCTCTTGTAAAACGTGTGAGAAAGATTAAAAGTGGGGTAAAAAAGCATAATCATTATTACGGTAGTAAAAGATGTAGGATGCTCTTATCTAATAGTAATAAATGCACTGACAAGGAAATTATGTTGTATGAGGAGGGAAAGATATTGAATAATAGTGAAATGGGTTTTGAAAGAGTACGTGGGCTTTGTGGGGAAATTTTGATCAACTGTCTAAATGGTGATACTAAAACCCAACAAGTCATAAATACTCCCAATCCTCAAAAAGTATCTCTCATGCCTTCTTCTCTCTCCTCATTTACGGATAGCATTGAATTGGAAAATAGTATTTCATCTCAAATGGATGAGCAAAGCAAGTTTTTGTCAACAAGTAATCCAGTCCAAACTACTTCGGATGAGCGTGAGCCCCCAAACCAAAATATCCTTACAGCCCATCATCGCTGAAAGTCATGTTATACAAGCCCACGAAGATCAGGATGTTCACGAAACTGATTCATTTTGGGCCACAACGTTTGAGTCGGAATCTTCGTATGCAATGAATCAGTGGTCTGAAATTTGGAGTGAATTTTCAAGTGAGGATTTTAATAGCGATCTTCGAATGTCACCTACAACTCACTTAAACTACCCCGGATCTAATCCTTCTCTTCGGAGTGGTTCCTCCTCAACCTATTACTCCACGGCCGAAGGCGTTCCAGATTTTGAGTTTGAAAGCTTCAAGATCTTTCCATACCTTGGGGTTTTAGTGAACAGCCTGTCATAATGAAGGATAGTCTTAAGAAGGTTGAGCAAGATGAGGCTGCGGAAGACTCAAAGGCTATGGAAGAAAAGAAGACAAATGAGATTGAGGATTCATCTGAAATTGCTGAAAAGAATGTACGAGTTGAGGTGTTATCTTCAAAGGAACCGGCTATTAGTAAGAACACAAAGAAGCGTTCAATAATCAAAGGTAAAAGTGTAGTGTGTAATAAAGTTTTAGATGAGGCATATTGGGAGGCTTATTTGGACAAGAAGAAGATTGGGAGACCTCTTACTCCACCTATAATAATGGTGCAAGCTTTGCCATGTGTAAACAAAAGGAAGCGAGTTGAAGATGATTCTGTAATTGATGATGATATTGCAGATTTTTATCTATGGATGGATGAGAAAAAAGAAGAATATGCTGCTAGATTAAAGAAGCGTAAGAAGGTTAAGGATGATAATTTGGGCTTGGAGACTGAGCCTAATCAGTCTCCAAAGGCCAAATGAGGATTTTAGCTTGGAATTGTAGGGGTTTGAAAACGGTGGACAGCCCTACAATTCCGTTTCTGATGTGGATGGTCCACAAATTTGCTCCTCATATTTTGTTCTTAATGGAAACTAAGGCTTCTAGAGATATAATAGATAAAGTTGCTAGATGGATAGGGTATGTGAATGTAATATCTTATGATGTTGTAGATAATGCAGCGGCCTAGCTTTTATTTTGGTGTAATGATGTTAATTTAGTAGTTCGAGTAGCTCATCTAATCTTTTGACTTGTATCATAACCGATGTAAAATGCAATGTTTTATATGAATGGATGTTGGTTTGCTTGTATGGATCGCCTTATTCTCAGTTTAGACAAGCGGTTTGGGAGGAGTTGTATGATATTGTTAAATTGCAGAGGAATGATTATGTTGTGATTGGAGATTTTAATCAAATTGAATTTTTAAGTCAAAAAATAGGTGGAGTAGGATGGTTGCGAGGGCAGAACTTGTTTACCAATTTACAAGTAGAGTTGGGATTAATGGATATTCCTTATCATGGGGTACAGTTTACATGGTGTAATAATCGTAAGGGTAATGCTAGAGTTTATGAACGACTTGGTAGAGCATATGGTTCGGATGGATGGATGCGAGAGATATCCAGAGGCCATGGTATTTAATTTACCAATCCTAGTATCCGATCATAGTCCGATTTTATTCCATACTGATCCGGGGAGAATTAAGAGAAGGCAACCCATTCGAATAGAATCGTGGTGCTTAGATTCAGGAGGTTATGTCGTTAATTGATAAGAATTGGAATGAAAAGGTAGTGGGCTCACCTATGTTTAGGGTTGCAAGAAAATATGCTAATATACGATTTCAGTTGTTTAAATGGTGTAAGAAATTTCAGAGGCAACATAATATGGTTTGGGATGATATAATGGAAACGTGTAAGCTTTCACAGACAGTTTTAAGTGAAGAAATACCTAATGGTTCAGATTTTGGGGATAAAGAAGATATGATTAGAATGGACGAACTGCAAAAAGTTAAACTACAGCTGGAATATTGGAAGCAGCGTGCAAAGGGTAAGCAATTGTTGTTGGAAGACACAAATACTAGGTGGTTTTTTAGGAAGGCAAGGGCACGGAAAAGAAAAAATGAGATTTTAATGCTCAAAGATTGCACTGGTACTTGGAAATCGAGTAAGGAAGACATTAAACAAATTGTCGTTGATCATTTCAAAAGTATTTTTGAATCTAATCGAATAATAGTGACGCCTTCGGCGGGTTCCTGATTTAGATGATGAGTTAATTCCGATCTTACATGAACATCATGTTAATAATTTACAGAAGGATGTGAGTAGGGCGGAGGTGGATAATGCAATTTTCCAAATTTCTGCGCTGAAATCACCAGGGCCAGATGGTATTCCTGCTAGATTTTATCATAAGTATTGGCCGAAAATTGGTAATGAAGTGTTTGAGGCAGTTAAGCACTTCTTTGATAGAGGATATATTTTGAGAGAATGGAATCATGCGCATATTTGTCTCATTCCAAAGGTGGAGAGACCAGAGGAAGCTACTCAATTCAGGCCTATTAGCTTGTGCAATGTGATATATAAAATCATTTCTAAGGTTATTACAAATAGGTTAAAGCCAATCCTTAAGGAGATTGTTGGGCCGATGCAAAATGCCTTTGTAGCTGGAAGATTGTTAGCAGATACTTGTTTAATTGCTCACGAGGTGATGATGAAAATTAATAGACAAAAAAGTGGGAAGACTTATTATGCTGCTATGAAAATTGATATGTACAAGGCATATGATAAGGTCAATTGGAGGTTTTTGGCATGGTTGCTTAGGATGATGAATTTCCCGGAAAAATGCAGGAACTGGATAATGCAATGTGTAACCACAGTGTCGTATGCAATTTTGATAAATGGGGAGCCAACTGAAAAGTTTATACCCTCTTGTGGCCTATGACAAGGAGATCCGATGTCACCATATCTATTTATCCTTGTTATGGAGATATTGTCAAGATTGATTAGGCGAGCTGAAGAGTCGGGGATGTTGCAAGGGGTCAAAGTATCACGTTTTGCACCGTCGATATCGCACTTATTTTTTGCTGATGATTCACTATTGTTTTTTAAAACTAATATCAATTCCTGTCATGTGGTTCAAGACATATTGCGAAGATTTAGTGCAATTTCGGGTGAGGTCATTAATTATAAGAAGTCACTAATTAAGTTTAGTCCTAATACCTCTCCAAGTGTTAGGAGTCAGTTGCGAGAGGTGGTGGGTACTCCGTCTGCAGAAGAGTTAGGGCGATATTTGGGGTGCAATGTGGAGATAGATGGGAAGAGCTCTACTAAGTTTTTGGGTTTATTGGATAAGGTTCGTAGAAAAATTGGGAATTGGCAGAATATAGTGTTGTCTCATGCTGGTCGTATTTTGTTAATTAATAGCGTATTGGCTTCATTATGTCGGCACCACCGTCTCCAATGTCCGACTGGTTCTTTAGCTTGTGTCGGGTCTCACACCCGCCTACAAAACAGTGGGTACGTTCATTCGACAAACTAGCCCACTTCCTCCCTTTTATCAGGCTCGCCCAATGCTCACGCTGGAGGAATCCGGCCTTGCTAAACAGGCTGCCAACGACGCCTCCGCCATGGTGGCAGCGTCGTCCTTTGATGCTGAAGATTCCCCTCCAGATTCGGTCCCTCCTCATCTGTCTCATGGAGGGAAAAAGGCTCATAATCGTCATTCCGGCAAAAAGCACGGTGGGGGTCGTGGTGGCGGCAAGGGCCGCGGTAGTGGAGGTGGTCGGCGCGGTGGTGGTCAGCAGCAGTCGACCGGCCAGCAACCCGCTTGGGGCCAGCAGTGGCAAAATAACAGTATCGGGGGTCCTTGGCCTTAGCAGTGGCCTTGGACTCCCCCTCCTTGCCCATATCCAGCCAGTTTTCAGTTTTGGGCCAGGCCCAATATTATGCCACGTCCACAGCAGCAGGGCTCAGGCGTGTTGGGGCCTCGGCCTCAAGCATATGCCGCAAGTGGGCCACCTCCCACTCCTACTGATATTGAGGGAGCAATGTACACACTTGGCATCACTCCTCCGAACTCCAACTGGTACATGGACACTGGCGCATCATCTCATATGACTTCCGGGCAAGGTAATCTTTCGTCTTATTTTCCTTTGAGCAAAAGTAGTGGCATTCTAGTTGGTAATGGTAATTCTATTCCTATTTCTGGTTATGGTCATGCAACGTTGCCCTCCCCGAACCCACCTTTGACTTTAAAAAATGTCCTTCAAGCCCCCCAACTGATTAAAAACTTGGTGTCGGTTCGGAAATTTACAACTGATAACTCTGTTACTGTTGAATTTGATCCTTTTGGGTTTTCTGTGAAGGATTTTCAGATGGGGATGTGTCTCATGAGATGCAATAGTAAGGGCGAGCTTTATCCTATCACCACCACCATCTCCTCCACTACTGCTCAACCATCTGCTTGTGCGGCTTTAGCTTCACATTTATGGCATGATCGCCTCGGGCATCCGGGGCACTCTATTCTTCGTTCTCTGCATCAAAATAATCTCATTGAGTGTAGTAGTTCTAGTACTTCAAATTTTTGTACTTCTTGTCCGCTTGGAAAACATATCAAATTACCTTTTGTTGCATCATCTTCTACTACTATGTTGCCATTTGACATCATTCATAGTGATTTATGGACTTCACCTATTTTGAGTTCTTCGGGGCACCGTTATTATATGTTGTTGTTGGATGATTACTCTAATTATTTGTGGACCCTTCCCCTCTCCAAAAAGTCTGATGCTTATGCCACATTCACGTCTTTTAGAACATTCATTCACACTCAATTCGAGCGAAACATCAAAAACTTTCAATGTGATAATGGTAAAGAATTCGATAATGGGCCTTTTTGGGATTTCTGTAAGCTTAATGGTATCAATTTTCGTCTCTCTTGTGCTTATACATCATCACAAAATGGTAAAGCTAAACGCAAAATTCGAACCATTAACAATATCATTAGAACAATTATGGCTCATGCATCTCTTCCCCCTTCCTTTTGGCATCATGCCTTGTCCATGGCAACATATCTTCTCAACATCCTTCCAAGCAAATTACTAGACTACCAATCTCCACTCAAAATTTTATATCAACGGGATCCTCTCTATTCTCATATTCGGGTGTTTGGGTGTTTATGCTATCCTCGTTTTCCATCTACTACAATTCATAAACTTCAACCTCGATCCACTCCGTGTGTGTTTTTGGGCTATCCGCCTAATCATCGGGGTTATAAGTGCTATGATATTTCATCCCGTAAAATCATTGTGAGTCGCCATGTGTTGTTTGATGAGACCCAATTTCCATTTGCCAAAATTCACACCCCTACTCCTACTACTTATTCTTTTCTGGATGATGGTCTCTCTCCTTACATCACTCATCATTTGGCCCAAGATGGCACTTCCCAGCCGCCCATTTCCTCACCTGCCACACCGGGGCTCTCCTCTCCCCGGCCCAATCTCTCCTCAGCTGGGCCAGCTCCTTCAATGCAGCCCAATGCGTCTGCCCCGCAGCCCTTCCCTCACATTCCCCCCTGCATCCCCTCCTACTGGGCCGGTCTCTCACCAGCTCACATCTCCTCCTACCCGTGCCAACCTCCTGCCTCCCTTACTGGACCAGCAGCCCACCTCTCATGAGACCAGTCCTCACACTCCCTCCACTACTCCCTCATCTCCTCCACCAGCCCAAACACGCCCAGGCCCAGTTACACGCAGCCAATGTGGCGTTTTTAAGCCCAAACCCATTTTTAACCTCCACACATACTCCACCATCTCCCCTACTTCGTACTCCTTTAGCGGCTTTGCGTGACCATAACTGGAAACTGACTATGGATGCTGAGTATGATGCTCTTATTGAAAATAAGACGTGGGAGTTAGTACCCCGCCCCCCGGGAGTTAATGTGATTCGTTCTATGTGGATTTTTGCTCATAAACATAATTCTGATGGTTCTTTTGCGCGTTATAAGGCTCGTCTTGTAGGTGATGGCAAAACTCAACAGGTGGGTGTCGATTGTGGTGAGACATTTAGTCCAGTGGTCAAACCGGCCACCATCCGCACCGTTCTCAGTTTAGCTCTCTCTATGAACTGGTCCATTAATCAGTTAGATGTCAAAAATGCCTTTTTACATGGGGCTCTCAGTGAGACAGTTTACATGCATCAGCCTTTGGGCTACAGGGACCCGGCTCATCCTGATCATGTTTGCTTATTGAAGAAGTCTTTGTATGGCCTCAAACAGGCCCCCCGTGCCTGGTATAAGCGCTTTGCTGATTATGTCTCCACTATCGGGTTCTCTCACAGCATTTCCTATCATTCTTTATTTATTTATCGCCATGGTGATCATATTGCTTATTTGTTGCTATATGTGGATGACATCATTTTGACAGCTTCTTCTGATGCATTACTCAAGTCTATTATCTCTCGTCTCAGTTCAGAATTTTCTATGAAAGACTTGGGTGCCTTGAGTTATTTTTTGGGTATTGCTGTTACCCGTCATGCAGGTGGCCTCTTTCTTTCCCAGCGCCAGTATGCTTCTGAAATAATTGAAAGGGCGGGGATGTCTGCTTGTCAGCATTCCCTTACTCCGGTTGACACTAAGCCGAAGTTGGGTGCTGCCTCTAGTGAGTCTTATGCAGATCCATCTCACTATCGTAGTTTGACTGGGGCTCTTCAGTATCTTACTTTTACGAGACCTGACATTTCTTATGCTGTGCAGCAGGTCTGTCTTTACATGCATGATTCCCGTGAGGCTCATATGCATGCTCTTAAGCGTATTATTCGCTATCTCCAGGGTACATTGGATCATGGCTTACATCTTTACCCTTCCTCCACATCCACTCTCATTTCATATACTGACGCTGATTGGGGTGGATGTCCCGATTCCCGACGCTCCACATCTGGATACTGTGTTTTTCTTGGTGACAATTTACTGTCTTGGTCTGCTAAACGCCAACCCACTCTCTCCAGGTCCAGTGCAGAGGCCGAGTATCGCGGTGTGGCTAATGTGGTTTCTGAGTCGTGTTGGCTACGTAATCTACTACTCGAGCTCCATTGTCCTATCCGTAAGGCTACATTGGTGTATTGTGATAATGTTAGTGCGATCTATCTTTCTGGGAATCCCGTTCAACATCAGCGCACTAAACATATAGAGATGGATATACATTTTGTTCGCGAAAAAGTGGCTCGTGGTGAAGTACGAGTTTTACATGTTCCGTCCCGGTATCAGATTGCAGATATATTCACTAAGGATCTTCCCTTAGTCCTCTTTGAGGAATTCAGGAACAGTCTCAGCGTTCGTGAACCTCCCGCTTCAACTGAGGGGGTGTGTTAGAGTATGTAATATATTGTGTATATTAGCATCTCTGTATATTAGCAAAGGATAGATTAGTTTCCTTGTTTGTAGCCTAGATTATAGGATATGATTTGTATCTTATTTAAACCCTTTTGGTTAATGAAACAATTATGGGATTATTCTCTTTCAAATTTGAACAGGGCCCCTAACATCCTAGCCCCGGCCCTGTCTTTATGTATAGCTTAAAAATATCACATTTTCATAGTTTTTACTTAGCTTATACCGTAATTAGAATACTAATAATAATAAAAAGTATGATAGAGGGAGTCTAGAATATTGTGATTTGTGAGAGAAGATTATATAGACTCAACAAATGAACAAATTCGATCATGTATGCACCATGAATAATGATGAATGCATTAGTAGGAGCTGTAACAATGTAAAACAGTTTATGTGGTCATACAATCAAGATGATGAATCCTTTGCGGCGGGTAGTAGACAGGGCAGTTCGGAACATGAGGCTAAGCGAGTGTGTATGGGTGACTTGCGAAAGCCTCAGTATGAAGTTGGGGAGTGTAGTCGTAGGATGGGATTGGTACACATGGACTGGGAATGTACTGTAGGCAAGGATTTGGGATTGATGAATCATGGTGTACGGAGAGGGAGTAAGAATAAGCTGGCTAATATTTCTAAGGCTGGGAAATTTAAGAGAGGGATTAATCATGGGGTAGGATTACATAGAATTTTAACACATGCTGGTGCTCTTGTAAAACGTGTGAGAAAGATTAAAAGTGGGGTAAAAAAGCATAATCATTATTACGGTAGTAAAAGATGTAGGATGCTCTTATCTAATAGTAATAAATGCACTGACAAGGAAATTATGTTGTATGAGGAGGGAAAGATATTGAATAATAGTGAAATGGGTTTTGAAAGAGTACGTGGGCTTTGTGGGGAAATTTTGATCAACTGTCTAAATGGTGATACTAAAACCCAACAAGTCATAAATACTCCCAATCCTCAAAAAGTATCTCTCACAGCTTCTTCTCTCTCCTCATTTACGGATAGCATTGAATTGGAAAATAGTATTTCATCTCAAATGGATGAGCAGCAAGTTTTTGTCAACAGTAATCCAGTCCAAACTACTTCGGATGAGCGTGAGCCCCAGTCCAAAATATCCTTACAGCCCATCACTGCTGAAAGTCATGTTATACAAGCCCACGAAGATCAGGATGTTCACGAAACTGATTCATTTTGGGCCACAACGTTTGAGTCGGAATCTTCGTATGCAATGAATCAGTGGTCTGAAATTTGGAGTGAATTTTCAAGTGAGGATTTTAATAGCGATCTTCGAATGTCACCTACAACTCACTTAAACTACCCTGGATCTAATCCTTCTCTTCAGAGTGGTTCCTCCTCAACCTATTACTCACAGGCCGAAGGCGTTCCAGATTTTGAGTTTGAAAGCTTGAAGATCTTTCCATACTGGGGTTTTAGTGAACAGCCTGTCATAATGAAGGATAGTCTTAAGAAGGTTGAGCAAGATGAGGCTGCGGAAGACTCAAAGACTATGGAAGAAAAGAAGACAAATGAGATTGAGGATTCATCTGAAATTGCTGAAAAGAATGTACGAGTTGAGGTGTTATCTTCAAAGGAACCGGCTATTAGTAAGAACACAAAGAAGCGTTCAATAATCAAAGGTAAAAGTGTAGTGTGTAATAAAGTTTTAGATGAGGCATATTGGGAGGCTTATTTGGACAAGAAGAAGATTGGGAGACCTCTTACTCCACCTATAATAATGGTGCAAGCTTTGCCATGTGTAAACAAAAGGAAGCGAGTTGAAGATGATTCTGTAATTGATGATGATATTGCAGATTTTTATCTATGGATGGATGAGAAAAAAGAAGAATATGCTGCTAGATTAAAGAAGCGTAAGAAGGTTAAGGATGATAATTTGGGCTTGGAGACTGAGCCTAATCAGTCTCCAAGGGCCAAATGAGGATTTTAGCTTGGAATTGTAGGGGTTTGAAAACGGTGGACAGCCCTACAATTCCGTTTCTGATGTGGATGGTCCACAAATTTGCTCCTCATATTTTGTTCTTAATGGAAACTAAGGCTTCTAGAGATATAATAGATAAAGTTGCTAGATGGATAGGGTATGTGAATGTAATATCTTATGATGCTGTAGATAATGCAGGCGGCCTAGCTTTATTTTGGTGTAATGATGTTAATTTAGTAGTTCAGAGTAGCTCATCTAATCTTTTGACTTGTATCATAACTGATGTAAAATGCAATGTTTTATATGAATGGATGTTGGTTTGCTTGTATGGATCGCCTTATTCTCAGTTTAGACAAGCGGTTTGGGAGGAGTTGTATGATATTGTTAAATTGCAGAGGAATGATTATGTTGTGATTGGAGATTTTAATCAAATTGAATTTTTTAGTCAAAAAATAGGTGGAGTAGGATGGTTGCGAGGGCAGAACTTGTTTACCAATTTACGAGTAGAGTTGGGATTAATGGATATTCCTTATCATGGGGTACAGTTTACATGGTGTAATAATCGTAAGGGTAATGCTAGAGTTTATGAACGACTTGATAGAGCATATGGTTCGGATGGATGGATGCAGAGATATCCAGAGGCCATGGTATTTAATTTACCAATCCTAGTATCCGATCATAGTCCGATTTTATTCCATACTGATCCGGGGAGAATTAAGAGAAGGCGACCCATTCGAATAGAATCGTGGTGCTTAGATTCAGGAGGTTATGTCGTTAATTGATAAGAATTGGAATGAGAAGGTAGTGGGCTCACCTATGTTTAGGGTTGCAAGAAAATATGCTAATATACGATTTCAGTTGTTTAAATGGTGTAAGAAATTTCAGAGGCAACATAATATGGTTTGGGATGATATAATGGAAACGTGTAAGCTTTCACGATACGTTTTAAGTGAAGAAATACCTAATGGTTCAGATTTTGGGGATAAAGAAGATATGATTAGAATGGACCAACCGCAAAAAGTTAAACTACAAACTGGAATATTGGAAGCGGCGTGCGTGCAAAGGGTAAGCAATTGTTGTTGGAAGACACAAATACTAGGTGGTTTTTTAGGAAGGCAAGGGCACGGAAAAGAAAAAAATGAGATTTTAATGCTCAAAGATTGCACTGGTACTTGGAAATCGAGTAAGGAAGACATTAAACAAATTGTCGTTGATCATTTCAAAAGTATTTTTGAATCTAATCAGAATAATAGTGACGCCTGGCAGGTTCCTGATTTAGATGATGAGTTAATTCCGATCTTACATGAACATCATGTTAATAATTTACAGAAGGATGTGAGTAGGGCGGAGGTGGATAATGCAATTTTCCAAATTTCTGCGCTGAAATCACCAGGGCCAGATGGTATTCCCTGCTAGATTTTATCATAAGTATTGGCCGAAAATTGGTAATGAAGTGTTTGAGGCGATTAAGCACTTCTTTGATAGAGGATATATTTTGAGAGAATGGAATCATACGCATATTTGTCTCATTCCAAAGGTGGAGAGACCAGAGGAAGCTACTCAATTCAGGCCTATTAGCTTGTGCAATGTGATATATAAAATCATTTCTAAGGTTATTACAAATAGGTTAAAGCCAATCCATAAGGAGATTGTTGGACCGATGCAAAATGCCTTTGTAGCTGGAAGATTGTTAGCAGATACTTGTTTAATTGCTCACGAGGTGATGATGAAAATTAATAGACAAAAAAGTGGGAAGACTTATTATGCTGCTATGAAAATTGATATGTACAAGGCATATGATAAGGTCAATTGGAGGTTTTTGGCATGGTTGCTTAGGAAGATGAATTTCCCGGAAAAATGCAGGAACTGGATAATGCAATGTGTAACCACAGTGTCGTATGCAATTTTGATAAATGGGGAGCCAACTGAAAAGTTTATATCCTGTTGTGGCCTATGACAAGGAGATCCGATGTCACCATATCTATTTATCCTTGTTATGGAGATATTGTCAAGATTGATTAGGCGAGCTGAAGAGTCGGGGATGTTGCAAGGGGTCAAAGTATCACGTTTTGCACCGTCGATATCGCACTTATTTTTTGCTGATGATTCACTATTGTTTTTTAAAACTAATATCAATTCCTGTCATGTGGTTCGAGAGATATTGCGAAGATTTAGTGCAATTTCGGGTGAGGTCATTAATTATAAGAAGTCACTAATTAAGTTTAGTCCTAATACCCCTCCAAGTGTTAGGAGTCAGTTGCGAGAGGTGGTGGGTACTCCGTCTGCAGAAGAGTTAGGGCGATATTTGGGGTGCAATGTGGAGATAGATGGGAAGAGCTCTACTAAGTTTTTGGGTTTATTGGATAAGGTTCGTAGAAAAATTGGGAATTGGCAGAATATAGTGTTGTCTCATGCTGGTCGTATTTTGTTAATTAATAGCATATTGGCTTCATTATGTCAGCATGTGATGTCAATTTTTTTACTTCCCAAATATGTGGTGGATAAAATGAATGCTTTATTTGCAACATTTTCGTGGACATCTTCAATCGGTATCTATCCAATTCATTGGAAGAAGAGGGAGATCATTGAGATGCCTAAGGGAATGGGAGGATTGGGGGTGAGGAATGTTTATTGGTTAAATAGGGCTCTCTTGGTCAAGCAGGCGAACCGTATTCATGCTAACCCAGATCTTTTAGTTGCTCAAGTGTATACAGCAAAATATGGTGATTCACCTGTAGTGTGTGCTATGAAGGAAAAAACGTTATCAGTTGCATCATGGGGTTTCAGAGGTATGGTCAAGGCGGTGAAGAGCGAGTAAGGGAGGGGTTTATTAGGACGATTGGGAATGGATCCAGGGTGCATGTTTTGAACGATAAATGGGTAAGTGGTAGTGCATTGAGGGTGAAGCAAGGAGTTAATCTATTGAACCGGGGAGTCGGTATGGTTAATGATTTGATGCCGACTTTGGAAGGAAAAAATGGAATGCCGATCTTGTGTGGAAATGTTTTGAAAAAGATTCCGCTCAAAGGATTTTAGCAACATATCTTCCGCAATCAAGTGAGGATGATAAGTATGTTTGGGATTCTGCATCTACTGTGAATGATCTTAGAACAAAGGATGTTTATGCATTTCTGATGGAACAGGTGTATGGTGGAAAAGTGCATCTTAAGGAACGTATGTTTTGGAATAATTTCTGGAAGCTGGAAATACCACCTAAGTGGAAACTATTTTTATGGAGACTAATCCACCAGGCTTTAGCTACATGTGCAAATTTGAATAAAAGAGGTGTGAGGACTAGTAATGTGTGTTACTTGTGTCATGGGATGACAGAGACAGATGCACATTTATTTCGTGATTGTGAGATTAGTAAGCACGTTTGGTTCGCATCTGAGCTAGGTCTTAGGGTGGAGCATGACTCCATGATTCCAATGGCAGAGTGGGTAAAAAATATGTTTCATTATTTCTGGAACATTGATGGTAAAGATGGGTATCGGAGGTGTGTGCTTGCAGTTATTCTGTGGTCAATCTGGAAGTACCGGAATAAAGTATTGTTCCGTGATCAGAAAGTTGACCCTCTTGAAATTGTGACAACAGTTGGGAGAGAAGTACAGGGCGCACAGCAAAGAAGGATATTTAAGGAGACGTTGCAGAATCGATATAATAGGAATATGAGATGGGACAAGAATTGTTATAGAAATGGTGAGTTGACAGGAGAAGTGTGTACAGTTCAAGTGAGTGCGATATGGAGAGCGAATGGAAGATCCAAGTGGATAGCTGATATTGCCTGGATTGGGTCGGGTGCAACTGTGAGCTTCTACGGGAAAGACAAAATTTTTGCTACGTCATCATTGCAAGCAGAGGGTTATGCTTTCCTCAGAGGATTGCGGAAGTAAGTCGAGACCGAGAGGTTGCCGTCATATTAGGATGTTAACTGATTCCAATCAGCTTTTCCATGTCATTGTAGTTGGTAAGGAGGTGTGTGATATTGCTGGTATTGTATTAGATATTCAAGCAATATGTAAAAAGTTATTATTTTTTGAGTGTTGTAAGGTTACTAGGGATTAGGGGCGACAAGTAGTTCGTTTTGCTGCATATGTAAGAAAGAATAAGTTGTAATAGTACTGGATCTTGTAAGAAAAAATAAGCTGTAATAGTAGTTTCTTATTGCCGAAAAAAAAAAAAAAAAAAAATCTTACAAACGGGTCCCTCAAAACCATAATCGGACCCACTTATGTCAAAGTCAACCCCACTCTTATTATCCACCACATTTTTCTTCCCTATCTTAAAAACTCTCTCACCATTAATTCCTTCTCTCAACAGTCAACACCACCCCCCCTCTCTTTTCCACCCTAACAAGGAGTGGGCATGCCTTGGACTTCCCCGGCCCATTATCATGGCTTTCTTCTGGGCCTCCTTCTCCTCCTCCTCCTTATAGCACCAATTACGGCCCAACAACAACCACCTGATGATGACCAATCATCCAAAAAAAACTACAACTCCCCTATGGCCACTGCCCTCATGGTAATGATCATTGTTTTCTTCTCCATTGGCTTCATCTCCGTTTACCTCCGCCACGTACTTGCTTGCCTCGGCATCCGTAATTACAACGGAAGCCGACGCGGTCTTGGTGGTGGCGGAGGAAGATGGACAAGGGAAGGCCCGCGTGGGCTTGACCCAACTCTAGTCAACTCTTTCCCTACCTTTTTATACTCCGACGTTAAAGTCCACAGAGTTGGCAAAACGACACCGTTGGAGTGTGCAATTTGCATAAACGAGTTTTCCGACCATGAGATACTACGACTCTTACCCAAGTGCAGCCACGTGTTTCACCCTCATTGCATCGGCCCTTGGCTTGCTTCCCATGTCACTTGCCCGGTGTGCCGGGCTAATCTCGAAACTCAAGTCTACAATAATAATGATCAAAGGAGTAATACTAATACTAATACTAATACTAATACCTTTCAGATACACCAAACGTCTGAGGATGAATCAGAGCCGTCTGAACAAACCATAAACCATGTTGATGATGTGATCGTACGGGTGGAACCATCTCCAGAAGTGGCGATCAAAAGTCCAACACAAGAGCTTATCAAAGGGTTGAGTGAGAGCGGGCGCATGGGAATGGGATTATTACCCAGGTCACACTCAACGGGCCATTCATTCGTGGAAGATTGTGAGAGGTTTACGCTAAGGTTACCGGAAGAGGTACGTAACAAGTTGGTCAATGTCAATCTTTTAACTGGTTTACCCGCTGCTATCGTTAGTCCTCGGGTCGGGTACCGGGCCAGGAGCTTGGGCTTTACAACCACGCAATCGAAGCCCGACGGGTGGCGGTTTTCGGCGAGCCCGCCTTTTATTTCCCGGCCCGGGTCTCCTAAACTTGAAGCTACTAATATTGGTAACGGTAAAAATAGTTCTTCTCATGTTATGTCAACGGGAATATTAAGAAGTCCAAGAAATATATTTAATCTAATGAAATCACCAAATAAATCACCATTGAATCGTGTTGTTAGTTGTAATGACATAGGTGAACGATCATCAGATAGATTATGGGCTAATAATCCAGTGTCTCAAGAGCATAATTTGGAGGGTCGTTAGCAAATTGGTTGGTGGGAAGGGGTATAGAACGAATATTGAGCGTTTATAATTGACTTCAGTTCGAGTTTGTTTTATTTGTGGAGACTGGAGAGATGATAATTATTGGGCGACTTATTTTGTTGGTCCAAAAGGGAGAAAATTGTAATTTTTACATGTCTTATTTTCTCCTTTCATTTTCTCTTATCATTTACAGTTACGTGATGTTCTTGTATATATCTAAGTTCAATTATCACACTCAAGTAGTCAAGTGCAATTATTGTTTGTTCATGTTAGCCACTTCGTTTGTTAGGTAAGACTACTACCTCAACCACTTTATCATTGTCTTTTTTTTTTTTTTGTCATATTAATTGCATAAAGAAAACCACATGCGAGTTTTCTCATATTGAGTTTAACAAGATAAATCATTTTGTGAGTTTAAGAAAAAATTGTCGTATTCTTCTGTTGATCGATGCGGCCCATTGCTGGACTGATAATAGACACAATTTTACTAATATGTCATAATATATACACTTCACACTAGCTAGCTTCTTCATTTTTTTAGGTGACACTTTACTCTAGATACTTATTATCACATGTAGATTTGACAATTGTATCATTTGAATTGGGTCCCAATTATAGAGAAAAAAGTAAAGAGATTAATTTTTTTAATAGGTGAGAAGAAATCCTTAAGTTTTTTCCACGCATGGCCCCCACCCGTAGTTCCCATTATAAACCATACACCCCCTCCCCCCTCAAATCCCAAGCAAATGCTTGGGGTAGGAATTGATGAACACTAGGCTTTGTTAGGTAAGATGGGAAAACTCACCACTTGGGCCAACCAGAAATCCTAGTAAAGACATCAATTGCCAATAGAAATTTTGTACTAAATACATTAGGACAACCTAAAAAAAAAGTTGTGGCTATTAAATCTTGACCGAGGAAAATTGGAGTATATATAGAAATATATAGGGGGAAAATTCAGTCATGTGATATTATTTTGTTATATTCATATCAATGTACTCCCTCTATATTCTTTTATCTTTCTCACTTGAAATATTTACACTATTGATAATTAGAGACAATCTTGTAAATTATTTTGAATATACAAGAAAAAAATCATAATCATGCGAGGTCCTATTTGATTCATCTCAAGGAGTACTTTATTAATATTCAATTGTTATAATTTTTACTAATATGTAATGAAAGATATTTAAGGTCAAATAAGTGCATTAGTAAACGCGCACAGTCAAAGTAGAAAAAATAAAAATATACAGAGGGGTATATTACTAGGGTATTAATTTTTTTTCTAGGTACTACTATATAACTATAGATATTAATAATAATAATTAACAAAAACAAATATCTTACTTAGTAAAAAGAAAAAGAATAGATAACAAGAATAAAATAAATTGCGTGCAAGAGTGATTTTCACATAAAAAAAGTTCCTAAACCCAAAATCAGCATACAAAACCCCATAATATAAAGGGCTTTAAACTCTAATTCTTCTAATTAGTTATTAGATTGGATAAGTTTTAATCAGATCGGAAAAGTAAGTTTAGATCATATTAGAATACAAAATAATTTCACATGAGATCAAACTTAAAGAGAGATGTAAGTTACATGGACCTAATCCAACATCCAATTTTATTCAATCCAAATTACTAGCTTGATTTGAATATATTTTACAAAAAATTAAATTAGAACCAAGTTTTAGAAAAAAAAAAGACAAATCAAACTTTTGAGAAATGTTAAACTTACTGAGGAATAAAGGTACTTTCTTCATTTTGAAATAAGGGAAATACTTCTCTCAAAAAGTTCTCATATAAAAGAGAGAAGTGTTTCACTTATTATTTCAGAAAGGATGAGTTGAAGTATATTATTTTAATTCATGTTGATCTAATCCAAACTAATCCGATGATGCACTTTTCCTATCTCACATCCAAATGGTCCCTAATTGTAATCCAACATGCTCATTAGTAGTAGAACATGTTGCTTCGATGTGCCTCTTGTTTATTAAATTAATGACAACTTCTCCTACATGTTTTCTCCCTATTTCCTTATCTTATGTAGTCTCACCACGTCCATCCCAATTCACCCCTCCTTGTTTTCCTCCTTTCCTACTTTGATCTCCACTCCTTAATTCTTCAAAAGGAGTGGCATGCCTTACCAATCCCATAATCATCGTACTATTGTTCATGTATTATCCTTGATAGTCACCTTACTTTTCCTCAACCCATCCGTTACAGCCCAAACACCACCACCTCCGAGCGATAATTACGGCTCACCGGTTCCGAACTCCGCCATCATCATCGTCGTTATCTTCATCGGTGTCGCCATCGTTGCGTGCTACACCCGTCAACTCTATGCTTGCTTCCGCGCCTACGTATTCGGCGGGGCCGATGGCGGCGGCGAAGATGAAGCTGAAGTGCGTAGGAGAGAGCATGGTGGTGGACTTGATCCTGCCATACTCGCTTCTTTCCCTACGTTCTTATATTCGGACATCAAAGTCCACCTAATCAATAAAACGACACCGTTAGAATGCGCAATATGCTTAAGCGAGTTCGTTGACCATGAGCAACTGCGTCCATTACCCATATGTAACCACGTGTTTCATCCTCATTGCATTAGCCCTTGGCTTGCTTCCCACGTCACCTGCCCCGTGTGCAGGGCAAATTTGGAAATTCAAGTGGACAATGAAAAACTTCCGGAATCGCTAGCACAGGTTTTCCGGCAACCGTCCGAGGATGAATCAGGACCGTCTGATCAAAATACGCCGCCTCGACATGATGATGTAGTTGTTCATGTAGGATCACCAGAGACTAGGATCAAGAGTCCGGTGGTACACAAGAACAATGGTGTGGGTGAGCGTACGCGAAAGTTTCCTAGGTCACATTCTACCGGTCATTCATTGGTTGAAAATTGTGAGAGGTTTACATTAAGGTTACCGGACGAGGTACGCAACAAGTTGGTGAATGACAATAATTTAAATGTTCTAGCAACATCAACTAGAGTTAGTCCAAGGACTAGCTACCGTGTTCGGAGTTTGAGCATTGCTACTATTTCGGTAAAATCGGAACCATGGAAATTTACTATGAGCCCGCCTTTTATTTCTAAGTCCGGTTCTACTGAAATGGCAGAAAGTAGTAATAATAATAATAACAATAATAATTCAGCAGGGATTATGAAAAGTCCGAGGAGTTTTTTCAAATCGCTCAAATCACCCAATAATAAATCACCATTGAACCGGATTGTGCGGTATGATGACATAGGAGAACGGTCGTCGGATAAATTATGGCCTAATAATCCCACGTCTCGAGAGTTAGAATTAGAGAGTCAGTAGCAATTTGGTCAACCGAAGTTTGAGTATATTGTAATTGATTTGTTCATTTTGATTGTGATTGATTGGGCGGCTGATATGTTGTTTTTGATAGTTGATTTTTTTGGAGTTTATTATTGTGATGGATATATGAAGAGGATAATATACCCGGACAAACAAAGAATGTGTAAAGGGGGTAAATTGGTCATCAGGCAATTGTACATAATAAGCAATTAACTTTCTGGAGTCGCAAGTATTTTATCTATTAGCAATAATGGCCTTTGCCTTCTTTATAAGTTGTTATTGCTTTGGCGTTGGTACTTGGTAGATATTTAGATAATTGTCTAAATTCTAAAGCGCATTCTCCTTTCTGTCCAATTCGAGTATGTAAATGGCATCATGGAGAAGTAATTAAAAATTTTGGTCAAAGTTCTTTCAATCTAACCACATAAATCCTAAATAGGTAAAGACAAATTAAAAATACCGATGCACTAATATAATATGATTAGTTAAAGCTGGAAATTAGTTTTACAGGGTGGAATATTGTTCATGCAAGAATGTAAAACATTTTTTCTTGCAAGGATGAAAAACAATTTCTTTTCTTATATTTCCTCTAAGTTTCTTACTTTCGTCTTTTTCTTCTCTCATCTATCTCCCCCCTCCATATCTCATTTTTCCTTCATTCTCTCTTTGACTTTTCTTAAAATGAATCAAATATAAATGAAAATTCATTTACAATTCTATTTTTCTTTAATTTGCAAAATATTTTTCACATGAAATATCAATTTTTATTGGGAAAGTGTTCGGTTGGGCAGTTTTCTCAAAAGATATTTTTTCCTTTTTCTTTCTGTTGGAACACAAGGTGACACTCAAGAAAGGGGGGGGGTTGAATTGAGTGGCTAAAACTAATCGATTTTCGCAAAAACACTCTTATAGCACAGTGCCATGCATTGTGTTATTCACTCGTAAATTCTCCGATTGATGTTTTTGCTCGAACTAAATTGTATCAAACAATAAAACAATGAAATCAAATAATAAGACACAGGAATTTAACGTGGTTCAATCTCACCTCTGAGATCTACGTCTACACAAACTACTCTTTTATTATTGGAATCGTAAAATACCAAACCCTTGATATAATTCGATTCCCCCACTACTAACTCTAGTAGTGCTCCACAATACTTAACCCTAAGTGTTGCTACTCTCTATAATATAAGAATTACAGAAAGAAAGATTCCTCACAAGCGTGCTTCTTATTCAAGCAAATAGAGGATCGTTACAATCGTTGTTTAGAAACCTTAACTTACTAGATCTCTGTGCCGTACACTGTGCTGTAGGAGTCCGTTTTCAGCTCTCAAAATCCTATTCTCACCAAATCTGAAAACTCGATTTGCTATAATGATTTATATCCCTTATATAATTCAATCAACTGAATAAGAATCCTTCTCCAAGATGTATTATCTTTTTGAACAATTTTTATTCCTAAAATAAAGGGATAGAATTCTTTTCCTATTCAAAATCCAATTTTATCTTTTATAAAAACTGAATTTTTTTTCCTTATAAGATAAGGATTCCTACATATCTTATGCCAACTATAAATCAGATTTTAAATCAATTTTTATCCAAAAATCTTTATCAAAATCGTTTTCTTTAAATATCAGTTTTTCTTTTTATAAAACTTTTTATCCGAAAATCTTTACAATAAATATTTTCCTTTCAAAACTAACACTAGTGGAGAAAAACGGAAGGGCTGCGTTTTTGGCCAGCAGCCCT
The DNA here is from genome assembly GCA_947646795.1 of Beta lomatogona. Classification (NCBI taxonomy): domain Eukaryota; kingdom Viridiplantae; phylum Streptophyta; class Magnoliopsida; order Caryophyllales; family Amaranthaceae; genus Beta; species Beta lomatogona. The sequence goes on from CANSNZ010000560.1 coordinate 181,788, forward strand.
TTCCGTAGCAGCCCTTCACTACAGCCCTTCACAACGAAGAGTTGTGGTTTTGACCATAACCGCAGCCCTTTTGACCCAAAAAAAGTAATTTTTTTTTTGTGTGCATTTTTTTACTCCTAAATATATCGACTTCATGTTGATATTGTTTATTAAGATTAGTATCAAATCTTAACTCTTAATTATACAGCGTATTAATAAGCACAAAAAAAAATAGAATCATGGTTTCTGACAAAAAGAAAATAATGGAAGTCATGCCAGTTAACCTTGCTGCCAACTGTCATCCCAGAAAAACAAAATCAAACAAGTGATTCCAACTATGCAGAACAATCCAAAACAGAAAAGATTGAAGTATATATAGAACACAATTTTGGAACACACATTGCCCCACTATGAAAAGCTTATGCTAAATAGCATGATTAACTTTAATCCATACATGAAAATCATAAATCTGAGCCATTGAAACGCAAACCCTCCCAACTGAAAGTCCCAATATCAAAACGAAAATGAAAAAAAGGAACGAAAATAAAAAAAATGAACGGAAATGAAAAAAAAAAGGAACGAAAATGAAAAAAAATGAATGAAAATGAACAAAAATGAAAAAAAAAGAACGAAAATGAACAAAAATGAAAAAAACGAACGAAAATACAAAAGAGAAAATTTATAGATCTGAAATTATATGAACATTAATCAAAACAAAGATCAAGAAATCATAGATCTGAAAAACGATAAATCATCACTTGTTGATGTCGTTGCTTAAGCGGAGTTCGACGATGACGAAAAGATGGCCAGAGTTCGACCGACAGAGAAAAGGACGAATGACGAGGAACAGCGCGGCGCGGCAAGGCGGCGCAGGTCAACGAACAACGAACCCTCGTTGAGAGGAGAAGGAACAAATATTCGCTGCCGCCGAAGGGTGAGAGAGAACGAATATTTGTTGTTGTGGAAGGAGGGAGGAGGAAGAAGGGTGAGAGAGAAGGGAGAAGGAAGGAGGGTGAGGGAGAAGGAAGGACGTGAGAGAGGAGAGAGAATGAGGGAGAGGAGAAGGAAGGAAAATGAGCCCGCTTAATATGTTAAGCCCGCGATTAATTCCTTTCAAAAAAATTTTTAAAAAAAAGCCCATAAAGGGCTGCGTTTTCCTTTATTACTTATAAGGCTACGGTTTTTTAAAAAGCAGCCCTTCACTAAAAGGGCTGCGGTTTTTGCATTGACCGCAACCCTTCGTAAGTGAAGGGCTGCGGTTTTTGCATTGACCGCAACCCTTCGTAAGTGAAGGGCTGCGGTTTTTGGGCTAACCGCAGCCCTTCACTAAGAAGGGCTGCGTTTTTCAAAAAACGCAGTCCTTGCAGTGCAGCCCTTCCGTTTTTTTCCACTAGGGTAATTTTTCGAAATTAAAAACTCCCTTTTTTATATTCTTTAAATATAGACACATGAAATTAATATAATTACCTATTTTCTTAACTCTAAGAAAATAGTTAACCATCCTAATTTCATTTTTCTAATTTAGCACAAAGTTCCAATACGTTAATTACATTGCATAAACATGACTAAGAACATAACTAGACCTAAGCTTCCATATCTTCAAGTTCTTGATCTTTCATGAACATCCAATCTTGATAGCTTTCTTAGATCACTGTTACATACATACATGATATAGCATAAAGGGTTTATCATCATGAAAATAACATTGACTTAGAGTCACAACAATTTCCCCCTTTTTGATGATGACAAACAAATAATACTTCCCCCTCAAAATATGCACCATTAATCACATTAGGGAAAAATAACTCAACATCATTCACAAGTAACATGGTAACCAAGATAACCAATTCATTAGTCTAAGTATTATACCCATCTTCCCCCTTTGACATTATAAAAAAGGAGAGCATCAACATGTTTCGCGAGTCAAAGTGAGATATAGTCAGCAAAATAATGCAAGTAGCTCAAGCAATAAATACTAAGGATGATGGTGCTATGTCATAATCCAACTCACAATCCGAAGTCATTAAGCAAAAAATAATCCAACTCACAATCCGAAATTATGAAGCAAGAAATAATCATGAAGGATCATGTTGATAGCTAAGAAAGTAAGATAAAGAAAAGTAATGCAAGCTTGAAGATTTGAAATGGAAATTGGCTCAACAAGTGCTTAAACCTTTCTTTTTAGATTTTCAACTTCCGCAAATAAACATCATAGGACTTTCTTCACTGTGGCACTGTGTGTCTTTTTGTGCCACTGAACAATCTATTCCCTTCCAAACATAATTGATCTTCGGATATACTATAATCCAAAAGGATGATCTACAAAACTTTGATAATGTTTTTCATCTGTGAATTGAACTCTAAGATTTATCTAACACAAGTATCTTACTCTCCTTGTCTTCTTTATTTCTTTTCTTTTCTTTTCCTTTTCATTCTTTCTCCTTTCTTCTTCTTTTTTTTGGTTTTTTTTTTTAAAAAAAAAGGAGAATCAGGCCATACAATAATACTAGAGTCAATCAATAAGAGATCAAAGATAATAAGTTAATTCGGACCTCATTTTCTTTTAGATACATCTCGTGGCATTATGCCTTGCACAGTGTGAATCAGTATTTTTGATTCTTTCATGTATTTGTGTTTCATCCCAACCTTTTCATGTTCCCCCTTAATTGATGCGTCTTTTTTCTTCCATCATTTTATCAAGATGTTCTTTCCCCATAGATTATCATGAATCAAGATTAAAAGGACTTGTTGAACTTTGGAGCAATGGGTGAGGAAAAGAAGGATAATAATAAGGAAATGAAGATAAGATGAGACATATGAAAGAAAGAAATAATGAGGCACAAATGTCAAACTCATAAACGGAAAATCATAATATCGGGCTAAAGATCAAGCTTGCCATAGGAGAAAGAATTAACATTTCATAGCTCAATAATTCGGCAACTTAGGATTATAAAAGCTCATTAGTTCGGCAACTTAGGATCATGACATTAGGATAGCATCATTAGACCAATGCGAGTCCTTTTTATATCAAGTAGACCTTTACTCACAAAGCTTCACAAAGACATGCATCAACACTCTAATTAACATATTTAAAGGAGGACAACAAGCATAATACTCAACTAATTTCCAGAAATTAATCCCAAAGCCACAAATTATCTTGTAAAATATTCATGCATGAAATTCAACAAAATTACCTTGATCACACAATTGGGATATGCTTAATAATTTTTTTTTCAAACCATTTACCATCACATTCTCTATGGAGCGTGTTAGGGATTTGCCAACATTTGTCAATACCAAATATTTCTCCCTTTTTGTTGTCACCACATGTAACACACCCTCCATGGTGGGCTACTAGTGAGAGGCATTGAGTTTTATCACCAGTCATGTGTCTTGAGCAGCCACTGTCGAGATACCATAGGCTGCTTCCTCTCACGTTTTTCTGCAAAAAGATCACTTGTTAGTTTTAGGAACCCAAATCTGTTTGGGTCCCTTTTTCTTTCGTTGAACTTCTAACAAGTCTTTTCTGACTCATATTTGAGTTACATACTTTACATTTTTCGCAACACTCTTTTTCTTAACATTACAGTTATCCATAAGGTGTCCATTCTTTCCACATAAGTTGCAAATCAAATATTCAGGTAGATCGACATATTTTCTTTTACAAAAGTCTCTTTCAAATTTTTTAGCAATGTGCCTTACACTGTGTCTCTGGTCTGTATATCCTAAACCAATTCTGTTTCGATTGCTAGTTGTACTGGAGATATAGTCTAAGGCTTTTTGACCATCTAACCATTTTTCATACATTTTCCGAGCAATAGTCAATTGTGATTCTAAGAATTCAACAGAAGTGTTTAGATCGCTATTTCTTTTTCTTGAAATTTCCAAATCTCTTTTAACATTATCAAGTTCATCACTTAACTTAGCATCATGAGGTAGCATAAGTGGAACAATTCTGAATCTTTGTCTTGATTCTTTCAACTCAGTTAACTCATGTTTTAAGGATTCAATTTGATTTTCAAGATCCAAATTTTTAGCCTCTAGCACAGTGTATGGCACAGTGTTATTAACAACTTCTTTTGCGAGAGACTTTTCATACCTTAAAGCATTTAACTCAACATTTTTCTCTTCAATGGTTTTTTCAAGTTCATCAGTCTTCTTCATCAGTTCTTTACAGTCCTTTAATAAATCCTTATATTTCAATTCCAACCCAATCTTTTGCTTAGTTAAATTTTCTACTTCCTTTTTCATGATTGAAAAATCATCATTCATTTCTTGAAAATCATCATTGATATTTCCAAGCAAAGTAACAAGTTGGTTTTTTGAAAGAACATGTATTGAAGGTTTTAGAGAAAGAAGACTTACCTCACTGTCTTCAGTTTCATCTTGGGAGTTCTAACTTTTCGCCATTAGACACAAGTGAGAGTCATCCTGGCACTGTGCCTTCTCTCTGATGTCTGTACAGCATGCAGACATAATTTTTCTTCATGGCACTATGCCTCTGACCTGTTCTTCATCAGAATCCGAATTTCCCCAAAAGGCAGCTATCATAGCCTTTTTGAATTCTTTCTTGGATTGCTCCCTTCTTTCTTTGGGCTTCTCATCATCCCATAAGGGACAATCCTTAATCATGTGATTGAACTCTTCACACTTGAAACAACCGGAGTTAGTAGCACTTTTCTTAAAATTAGAGGTAATGCTCTTACCTTTGAAATTTCCATCTTTTTTATGATTGTTGTTTTTGTTCTTTTTGAGAAAATTTTTAAATCTCCTAGTAAGAAGATGAATATCATCATCACTATCACTACCTTCATTTTCCAATTTAGTTCTTAAAGCTATACCCTTAATTTTGGTTCATTAGTCTTAGAATCTAAAACAAGTTCATGAGTCATTAATGATTCAATAAGTTGTTCTAGTGAGAGTTTTTTCAAATCTTTAGCTTCTTGATTAGCAGTTATTTTAGGGAGCCAACGATTTGTTAAACTTCTTAACACCTTTATAACTAAATCTTCAGAAGTATATGTTTTGCCTAGAGAACGCAATTCATTAGTGATTAGTGTGAATCGGGTAAACATCTCTTTAATAGATTCTTCCTTATTTATAGTAAACAGTTCATATTGTTGCACAAGTAAATCAATTCGAGATTGTTTTACCTCATTCGTACCTTCGTGGGCCAATTCTAGAGTATCCTATATCTCCTTTGCTGTAGAGCATGCCGAGATCCTTGAGTTTTGATACGCTCAAGTTATACGGTGTTTATATTATATTTTGGGTGCTTTTTGCTAAGAGTCTTGATCATAATTGTTAACGTTTGCATTTTATTTAGCTCTTAGCGGAAGTTTGGAATTTTGTATATTAATTATAGTTAAGGCTATAAGTTCCGAGCTCCTAGAAGCATTAGTGTTTGGAACGACTCAACATCGTTATACTTGCCAAGCATCGCCACATGTTCCAATCAAGCATCGCCGCAAGCCATAGCCGAGCATAGCACCAAGCCTACCAAGCTCTCGTGCACGTTCACCAGCCGCATCGCATGCTCGCCCAAGCAGCAGCCAAGTCGCCCACCTCTCGCGCATGCTCGCCCAGCACTCTCGCATGGCACGCCCAGCAGGTCGCACCTCACGAGCTAGGTCGCACCTCGCGACCTGCTTGCTCGCGACTCGCGATCTGCTTCGCACCTCGCGACCTGCTTTGCCCAGCCAAGTTTGCGGAAGACAGAGTACTCTTCGCACGGTGCGACCAGACTCGCACCTCGCGACCCCTAGGTCGGTGTAATTGTCGGCTGATTTTTGAGCTTTAGTATAAATACTAAACTCTATTTTTGGACCTAGGGGGCAGCAGCCACAAGGAGAGGGAGTCTCCAAAACTCCACTCCTCTCTTGTTGTCTTCTCTTTTTAGTTTTTATTTTCTAGTTTAGTTTTTGTAGATTTCAATTATGGGATTGGCTTATGCTATGCCGATTGTAGCTTGAACCGTTCTTGAACGAGATTAATATGGAGCTTCAAGCATTATTGTGAGATCTTTCCTCTCTATTTAGTTTCTTTGATTATGGTTTAATTTCTATGATTGCTTTCTATGGTTTTTGCATAATTATGCTAGGAACGTTACTAGTTTGATTGTGTAATTAATCAAATGCTAGATTTAAGAATAGAATCGGATTGTTTTATTCTTTTATCAATTGGTAGCAAACTAGGGAGTAACTTAGATGCAGATCGTCTTGGTTATTTCTTGGGGAAATTGAATCAACTCGTTGAATGTTTATCGCTTGTATGACGTTAGCGTGTCTATTGGTTCTCCTCGTGTTTATTGTCGCTATTGGATTGAACTTAGACGCTATCGGACTAGGTTATCCTTTAGTTAGGGTTTTATAGTCACGCCGATCGTGCTATTCAACTAAGAATAAGGAGAATGCGAGATTAATTCTCAACAATAGATAATTATGGAAATAATTAGAGTGGAGGTTCAATGTTCGATAATGAATTGAAGTGGATGTTAATCGGATTCATGATCTTCCCATATTGATTTCTCATTTTATTTATATGCTAGTTAGTTTTAGTTTGTTCGTAAATCTACTTGAAACCCCCTTTTGTAATTAGGTTTCTCGGCCCTTAGCTCAATCTAGGTTTTGAATCCCGCCGAATATTAAACTCGTCCCTGTTTCCCTCTGTGGATACGACCCCTACTTCCATTATACTTGCTTAGTGTAAAAGAGAGTAGGAGAAATTTTATCTTTGGCCGGGTGCGGTGCACGACGACACATCCGCGCCCGCCCAAATTTTGGCGCGCCGTTCTTGGGAAACGGTGTTACTTGTTAATATTTAGCGTGATTTTTGAATGGTATTGCTTGTGCTCTTTGTTTTTGGTTGCCCACTTATATAAAGAATTCCCTTTTTGTTTTAGTTTCTAGTTTTCATCTTCCATTGAACTCTATGTATTTCACTTTTATATTTTGGACAAGAAGCATGGAACTTGTTGCTTAAACTCTCTTGGGAATGGTTGATTGACTCATACTTTATATCTTGGTTATTGTCTAGCTTTAAACATTTATATTAATGGTCATGACTTGGATTAGCTAGGAGTACTACTAGTTGATGTTTGTTGTTGCCTTAATGATAGGTTTGGGATATAATATGATGTTATATGCTCAACCATGTTGTAGTAAGCTAGGTATTAATGATGCATTGCAAGAGTTCTTCTCAATCAATTTTGCAGGTACTTGAAGTGGAGATTGACATGGAACCACCATTGTCACACATGGAACACAACCCAATGATTAAGCTTAAGGTACTAAGTCGAGCTCACGACTTTAAACAACAACGCTTCTCGGGAGGCAACCCGAGACCCCTCTTTATTTTCTTTCTTTTCCTTTATTTTCTCATCAAATTTCCACCACCACAAAAAATTTTCTTTCACCCACCGCCCACACACTACAAAAGATCCACAACCAATCTTAATTCACTTGGAACCAAAAATCCACAAAAGAAAACCCGTTGGGAAGAGTTCAATAGCTAGGAGTTGGTAACACTAGAGGATTGAGATTGTTAATGAATCTTTTCGATCTCTTGAGCTGGGTGAAAATCTCACAAATTCAAAACTTTTGAACTTGTCATTTGTTTGAGTGATTCGAGGGAGAGGGTTGTGAGTTGAGTTATGAGATTTGAGTTGGTGTTGTTAAGAAATTTGAGTTTGACGGATTGCTTTTCATGAGTTTTGAGAATTCGATCTTCGATTTACCCGATTTTCAAATTTCCCCCCCCCCCATTTTCAGTTTACGTTTTCTTTTAATTGTTGACACATTGAGGACAATGTGTAGTTTAAGTAAGGGGGAGGGTATTCTCATTCTCATGTATCTATGTATATATTACTTTTAATTTGAAAAATGAAAATAAAAAAAAAATAAATAAAAAATAAAAAAAATATCAAATAAAAAATAAAAAAAAAAGTGATGATGTGAATCCCGCTGAGTTGAAAACCCGCAAGGGCGGGCAACTCGGGCAAAAATTGGGGGCTCGGATAGGTCGAAAACCCGAAAGGGCGGCCTATGCAAAAAAGGGCTTATATTGAGCGGGTAAGATGGTGAGATGAAAAAAATGTGAGAAGCTAGGATGAAAACCCGAAAGGGCTCCTAGGCGAAATGAGAGATGAAAGAGAGAATTATATAATTTGAAAACTCATTTGCCGGAGATGGTGTCATAAGGTGGAAAGCGTTTTCGGGTTGGGTTGGTTATTTCATCCTTGATTTTGTGAAGATTTATTTTGGCTTTCACATTCTTTTGGTTTATTGTTTTTGGGGGTAAGCATGGAATTTTTTTTTTTTTGTCTTTGTTCCATGGCTTGCTATTTTAAATTAGTTGTTGTAGTAGTAGGTCATCTTTTGAGGTTTGGGAGAGCTGATAGTTTAATATGTCGTGAGCTGACATTTTGATCTTTGTTGGTGTTGCTGGTTAAACTTGTTGGTGTTGCTGGTCATTGTTGTTGTTATGCCTTTATATATTTCAGGTGAGCTTGAATCTAAGTGTGGGGGAATCATCGTCCCTTACGTTTAGGTTTTGAGCGGATGTTGTTAAGATGTGATGATGATGATATAGTTGATGGAGAGTGTAGGTTGGTGTCGATAGCTTGGGTGATGATTTATTTGGTGATTCTCACTTTTGAGTTTACTCGAGGTCGAGTAAAGTTCAAGTGTGGGGGTATTTGATACGCTCAAGTTATACGGTGTTTATATTATATTTTGGGTGCTTTTTGCTAAGAGTCTTGATCATAATTGTTAACGTTTGCATTTTATTTAGCTCTTAGCGGAAGTTGGGAATTTTGTATATTAATTATAGTTAAGGTTGTAAGTTCCGAGCTCCTAGAAGCATTAGTGTTTGGAACGGCTCAACATCGTTATACTTGCCAAGCATCGCCATAAGCCATAACCGAGCATAGCACCAAGCCTACCAAGCTCTCGTGCACGTCCACCAGCCGCATCGCATGCTCGCCCAAGCAGCAGCCAAGTCGCCCACCTCTCGCGCATGCTCGCCCAGCACTCTCGCATGGCACGCCCAGCAGGTCACACCTCGCGAGCTAGGTCGCACCTCGCGACCTGCTTGCTCGCGACTCGCGATCTGCTTCGCACCTCGCGACCTGCTTTGCCCAGCCAAGTTTGCGGAAGACAGAGTACTCTTCGCACGGTGCGACCAAACTCGCACCTCGCGACCCCTAGGTCGGTGTAATTGTCGGCTGATTTTTGAGATTTAGTATAAATACCAAACTCTATTTTTGGACCTAGGAGGCAGCAGCCACAAGGAGAGGGAGTCTCCAAAACTCCACTCCTCTCTTGTTGTCTTCTCTTTTTAGTTTTTATTTTCTAGTTTAGTTTTTGTAGATTTCAATTATGGGATTGGCTTATGCTATGCCGATTGTAGCTTGAACCGTTCTTGAACGAGATTAATATGGAGCTTCAAGCATTATTGTGAGATCTTTCCTCTCTATTTAGTTTCTTTGATTATGGTTTAATTTCTATGATTGCTTTCTATGGTTTTTGCATAATTATGCTAGGAACGTTACTAGTTTGATTGTGTAATTAATCTAATGCTAGATTTAAGAATAGAATCGGATTGTTTTATTCTTTTATCAATTGGTAGCAAACTAGGGAGTAACTTAGATGCAGATCGTCTTGGATATTTCTTGGGGAAATTGAATCAACTGTTGAATGTTTATCGCTTGTATGACGTTAGCAGGTCTATTGGTTCTCTGTGTTTATTGCTGCTATTGGATTGAACTTAGACGCTATCGGACTAGGTTATCCTTTAGTTAGGGTTTTATAGTCACGCTGATCGTGCTATTCAACTAAGAATAAGGAGAATGCGAGATTAATTCTCAACAATAGATAATTATGGAAATAATTAGAGTGGAGGTGCAATGTTCGATAATGAATTGAAGTGGATGTTAATCGGATTCAAGATCTTCCCATATTGATTTCTCATTTTATTTATATGCTAGTTAGTTTTAGTTTGTTCGTATATCTACTTGAAACCCCCCTTTTGTAATTAGGTTTCTCGGCCCTTAGCTCAATCTAGGTTTTGAATCCCGCTGAATATTAAACGCGTCCCTGTTTCCCTGTGGGTACGACCCCTACTTCCATTATACTTGCTTAGTGTAAAAGAGAGTAGGAGAAATTTTATCATTGGCCGGGTGCGGTGCACGACGACACATCCGCGCCCGCCCAAATTTTGGCGCCGTTGCCGGGGAAACGGTGTTACTTGTTAATATTTAGCGTGATTTTTGAATGGTATTTCTTGTGCTCTTTGTTTTTGGTTGCCCACTTATATAAAGAATTCCCTTTTTGTTTTAGTTTCTAGTTTTCATCTTCCATTGAACTCTATGTATTTCACTTTTATATTTTGGACAAGAAGCATGGAACTTGTTGCTTAAACTCTCTTGGGAATGGTTGATTGACTCATACTTTATATCTTGGTTATTGTCTAGCTTTAAACATTTATATTAATGGTCATGACTTGGATTAGCTAGGAGTACTACTAGTTGATGTTTGTTGTTGCCTTAATGATAGGTTTGGGATATAATATGATGTTATATGCTCAACCATGTTGTAGTAAGCTAGGTATTAACGATGCATTGCAAGAGTTCTTCTCAATCAATTTTGCAGGTACTTGAAGTGGAGATTGACATGGAACCACCATTGTCACACATGAAACACAACCCAATGATTAAGCTTAAGGTACTAAGTCGAGCTCACGACTTTAAACAACAGCGCTTCTCGGGAGGCAACCCGAGACCCCTCTTTATTTTCTTTCTTTTCCTTTATTTTCTCATCAAATTTCCACCACCACAACAAATTTTCTTTCACCCACCGCCCACACACTACAAAAGATCCACAACCAATCTTAATTCACTTGGAACCAAAAATCCACAAAAGAAAACCCGGTGGGAAGAGTTCAATAGCTAAGAGTTGGTAACACTAGAGGATTGAGATTGTTAATGAATCTTTTCGATCTCTTGAGCTGGGTGAAAATCTCACAAATTCAAAACTTTTGAACTTGTCATTTGTTTGAGTGATTCGAGGGAGAGGGTTGTGAGTTGAGTTATGAGATTTGAGTTCGTGTTGTTAAGAAATTTGAGTTTGGCGGATTGCTTTTCATGAGTTTTGAGAATTCGATCTTCGATTTACCCGATTTGCAAATTTCCCCCTCCCCCCATTTTCAGTTTACTTTTTCTTTTAATTGTTGACACATTGAGGACAATGTGTAGTTTAAGTAAGGGGGAGGGTATTCTCATTCTCATGTATCTATGTATATATTACTTTTAATTTGAAAAATGAAAATAAAAATAAAAATATAAAATAAAAAAAATATAAAATAAAAATTAAAAAAAAGTGATGAAGTGAATCCCGCTGAGTTGAAAACCCGCAAGGGCGGGCAACTCGGGCAAAAATTGGGGGTTCGGATAGGTCGAAAACCCGATAGGGCGGCCTATGCAAAAAAGGGCTTATATTGAGCGGGTAAGATGGTGAGATGAAAAAAATGTGAGAAGCTAGGATGAAAACCCGAAAGGGCTCCTAGGCAAAATGAGAGATGAAAGAGAGAATTATATACTTTGAAAACTCATTTGCCGGAGATGGTGTCATAAGGTGGAAAGCGTTTTCGGGTTGGGTTGGTTATTTCATCCTTGATTTTGTGAAGATTTATTTTGGCTTTCACATTCTTTGGGTTTATTGTTTTTGGGGGTAAGCATGGAATTTTTTTTTTTTTGTCTTTGTTCCATGGCTTGCTATTTTAAATTAGTTGTTGTAGTAGTAGGTCATCTTTTGAGGTTTGGGAGAGCTGATAGTTTAATATGTCGTGAGATGACATTTTGATCTTTGTTGGTGTTGCTGGTTAAACTTGTTGGTGTTGCTGGTTATTGTTGTTGTTACGTCTTTATATATTTCAGGTGAGCTTGAATCTAAGTGTGGGGGAATCATCGTCCCTTACGTTTAGGTTTTGAGCGGATGTTGTTAAGATGTGATGATGATGATATAGTTGATGGAGAGTGTAGGTTGGTGTCGATAGCTTGGGTGATGATTTATTTGGTGATTCTCACTTTTGAGTTTACTCGAGGTCGAGTAAAGTTCAAGTGTGGGGGTATTTGATACGCTCAAGTTATACGGTGTTTATATTATATTTTGGGTGCTTTTTGCTAAGAGTCTTGATCATAATTGTTAACGTTTGCATTTTATTTAGCTCTTAGCGGAAGTTTGGAATTTTGTATATTAATTATAGTTAAGGTTGTAAGTTCCGAGCTCCTAGAAGCATTAGTGTTTGGAACGACTCAACATCGTTATACTTGCCAAGCATCGCCACATGTTCCAATCAAGCATCGCCGCAAGCCATAGCCGAGCATAGCACCAAGCCTACCAAGCTCTCGTGCACGTCCACCAGCCGCATCGCATGCTCGCCCAAGCAGGAGCCAAGTCGCCCAGCTCTCGTGCATGCTCGCCCAGCACTCTCGCATGGCACGCCCAGCAGGTCGCACCTCGCGAGCTAGGTCGCACCTCGCGACCTGCTTGCTCGCGACTCGCGATCTGCTTCGCACCTCGCGACCTGCTTTGCCCAGCCAAGTTTGCGGAAGACAGAGTACTCTTCGCACGGTGCGACCAGACTCGCACCTCGCGACCCCTAGGTCGGTGTAATTGTCGGCTGATTTTTGAGCATTAGTATAAATACTAAACTCTATTTTTGGACCTAGGAGGCAGCAGCCACAAGGAGAGGGAGTCTCCAAAACTCCACTCCTCTCTTGTTGTCTTCTCTTTTTAGTTTTTATTTTCTAGTTTAGTTTTTGTAGATTTCAATTATAGGATTGGCTTATGCTATGCCGATTGTAGCTTGAACCGTTCTTGAACGAGATTAATATGGAGCTTCAAGCATTATTGTGAGATCTTTCCTCTCTATTTAGTTTCTTTGATTATGGTTTAATTTCTATGATTGCTTTCTATGGTTTTTGCATAATTATGCTAGGAACGTTACTAGTTTGATTGTGTAATTAATCTAATGCTAGATTTAAGAATAGAATCGGATTGTTTTATTCTTTTATCAATTGGTAGCAAACTAGGGAGTAACTTAGATGCAGATCGTCTTGGTTATTTCTTGGGGAAATTGAATCAACTGTTGAATGTTTATCGCTTGTATGACGTTAGCAGGTCTATTGGTTCTCTGTGTTTATTGCTGCTATTGGATTGAACTTAGACGTTATCGGACTAGGTTATCCTTTAGTTAGGGCTTTATAGTCACGCTGATCGTGCTATTCAACTAAGAATAAGGAGAATGCGAGAATAATTCTCAACAATAGATAATTATGGAAATAATTAGAGTGGAGGTTCAATGTTCGATAATGAATTGAAGTGGATGTTAATCGGATTCAAGATCTTCCCATATTGATTTCTCATTTTATTTATATGCTAGTTAGTTTTAGTTTGTTCGTAAATCTACTTGAAACCCCCCTTTTGTAATTAGGTTTCTCGGCCCTTAGCTCAATCTAGGTTTTGAATCTCGCTGAATATTAAACTCGTCCCTGTTTCCCTGTGGATACGACCCCTACTTCCATTATACTTGCTTAGTGTAAAAGAGAGTAGGAGAAATTTTATCTTTGGCCGGGTGCGGTGCACGACGACACATCCGCGCCCGCCCAAATTTTGGCGCCATTGCCGGGGAAACGGTGTTACTTGTTAATATTTAGCGTGATTTTTGAGTGGTATTGCTTGTGCTCTTTGTTTTTGGTTGCCCACTTATATAAAGAATTCCCTTTTTGTTTTAGTTTCTAGTTTTCATCTTCCATTGAACTCTATGTATTTCACTTTTATATTTTGGACAAGAAGCATGGAACTTGTTGCTTAAACTCTCTTGGGAATGGTTGATTGACTCATACTTTATATCTTGGTTATTGTCTAGCTTTAAACATTTATATTAATGGTCATGACTTGGATTAGCTAGGAGTACTACTAGTTGATGTTTGTTGTTGCCTTAATGATAGGTTTGGGATATAATATGATGTTATATGCTCAACCCTGTTGTAGTAAGCTAGGTATTAACGATGCATTGCAAGAGTTCTTCTCAATCAATTTTGCAGGTACTTGAAGTGGAGATTGACATGGAACCACCATTGTCACACATGGAACACAACCCAATGATTAAGCTTAAGGTACTAAGTCGAGCTCACGACTTTTTCTCGGGAGGCAACCCGAGACCCCTCTTTATTTTCTTTCTTTTCCTTTATTTTCTCATCAAATTTCCACCACCACAACAAATTTTCTTTCACCCACCGCCCACACACTACAAAAGATCCACAACCAATCTTAATTCACTTGGAACCAAAAATCCACAAAAGAAAACCCGTTGGGAAGAGTTCAATAGCTAGGAGTTGGTAACACTAGAGGATTGAGATTGTTAATGAATCTTTTCGATCTCTTGAGCTGGGTGAAAATGTCACAAATTCAAAACTTTTGAACTTGTCATTTGTTTGAGTGATTCGAGGGAGAGGGTTGTGAGTTGAGTTATGAGATTTGAGTTGGTGTTGTTAAGAAATTTGAGTTTGACGGATTGCTTTTCATGAGTTTTGAGAATTCGAACTTCGATTTACCCGATTTTCAAATTTCCCCCCCATTTTCAGTTTACTTTTTCTTTTAATTGTTGACACATTGAGGACAATGTGTAGTTTAAGTAAGGGGGAGGGTATTCTCATTCTCATGTATCTATGTATATATTACTTTTAATTTGAAAAATGAAAATAAAAAAAAATAAATAAAAAATAAAAAAAATATAAAATAAAAAATAAAAAAAGGTGATGAAGTGAATCCCGCTGAGTTGAAAACCCGCAAGGGCGGGCGACTCGGGCAAAAATTGGGGGCTCGGATAGGTCGAAAACCCGAAAGGGCGGCCTATGCAAAAAAGGGCTTATATTGAGCGGGTAAGATGGTGAGATGAAAAAAATGTGAGAAGCTAGGATGAAAACCCGAAAGGGCTCCTAGGCAAAATGAGAGATGAAAGAGAGAATTATATACTTTGAAAACTCATTTGCCGGAGATGGTGTCATAAGGTGGAAATCGTTTTCGGGTTGGGTTGGTTATTTCATCCTTGATTTTGTGAAGATTTATTTTGGCTTTCACATTCTTTTGGTTTATTGTTTTTGGGGGTAAGCATGGAATTTTTTTTTTTTTGTCTTTGTTCCATGGCTTGCTATTTTAAATTAGTTGTTGTAGTAGTAGGTCATCTTTTGAGGTTTGGGAGAGCTGATAGTTTAATATCTCGTGAGATGACATTTTGATCTTTGTTGGTGTTGCTGGTTAAACTTGTTGGTGTTGCTGGTTATTGTTGTTGTTACGTCTTTATATATTTCAGGTGAGCTTGAATCTAAGTGTGGGGGAATCATCGTCCCTTACGTTTAGGTTTTGAGCGGATGTTGTTAAGATGTGATGATGATGATATAGTTGATGGAGAGTGTAGGTTGGTGTCGATAGCTTGGGTGATGATTTATTTGGTGATTCTCACTTTTGAGTTTACTCGAGGTCGAGTAAAGTTCAAGTGTG
Source organism: Beta lomatogona (assembly GCA_947646795.1). Taxonomy (NCBI): domain Eukaryota; kingdom Viridiplantae; phylum Streptophyta; class Magnoliopsida; order Caryophyllales; family Amaranthaceae; genus Beta; species Beta lomatogona. The sequence continues at coordinate 197,327 of CANSNZ010000560.1, forward strand.
GGGGTATTTGATATGCTCAAGTTATACGGTGTTTATATTATATTTTGGGTGCTTTTTGCTAAGAGTATTGATCATAATTGTTAACGTTTGCATTTTATTTAGCTCTTAGCGGAAGTTTGGAATTTTGTATATTAATTATAGTTAAGGTTGTAAGTTCCGAGCTCCTAGAAGCATTAGTGTTTGGAACGACTCAACATCGTTATACTTGCCAAGCATCGCCACATGTTCCAATCAAGCATCGCCGCAAGCCATAGCCGAGCATAGCACCAAGCCTACCAAGCTCTCGTGCACGTCCACCAGCCGCATCGCATGCTCGCCCAAGCAGCAGCCAAGTCGCCCACCTCTCGCGCATGCTCGCCCAGCACTCTCGCATGGCACGCCCAGCAGGTCGCACCTCTCGAGCTAGGTCGCACCTCGCGACCTGCTTTGCCCAGCCAAGTTTGCGGAAGACAGAGTACTCTTCGCACGGTGCGACCAGACTCGCACCTCGCGACCCCTAGGTCGGTGTAATTGTCGGCTGATTTTTGAGCTTTAGTATAAATACTAAACTCTATTTTTGGACCTAGGGGGCAGCAGCCACAAGGAGAGGGAGTCTCCAAAACTCCACTCCTCTCTTGTTGTCCTCCCTTTTTAGTTTTTATTTTCTAGTTTAGTTTTTGTAGATTTCAATTATGGGATTGGCTTATGCTATGCCGATTGTAGCTTGAACCGTTCTTGAACGAAATTAATATGGAGCTTCAAGCATTATTGTGAGATCTTTCCTCTCTATTTAGTTTCTTTGATTATGGTTTAATTTCTATGATTGCTTTCTATGGTTTTTGCATAATTATGCTAGGAACGTTACTAGTTTGATTGTGTAATTAATCTAATGCTAGATTTAAGAATAGAATCGGATTGTTTTATTCTTTTATCAATTGGTAGCAAACTAGGGAGTAACTTAGATGCAGATCGTCTTGGTTATTTCTTGGGGAAATTGAATCAACTGTTGAATGTTTATCGCTTGTATGATGTTAGCAGGTCTATTGGTTCTCGGTGTTTATTGCTGCTATTGGATTGAACTTAGACGCTATCGGACTAGGTTATCCTTTAGTTAGGGTTTTATAGTCACGCTGATCGTGCTATTCAACTAAGAATAAGGAGAATGCGAGATTAATTCTCAACAATAGATAATTATGGAAATAATTAGAGTGGAGGTTCAATGTTCGATAATGAATTGAAGTGGATGTTAATCGGATTCAAGATCTTCCCATATTGATTTCTCATTTTATTTATATGCTAGTTAGTTTTAGTTTGTTCGTAAATCTACTTGAAACCCCCCTTTTGTAATTAGGTTTCTCGGCCCTTAGCTCAATCTAGGTTTTGAATCCCGCTGAATATTAAACTCGTCCCTGTTTCCCTGTGGATACGACCCCTACTTCCATTATACTTGCTTAGTGTTAAAGAGAGTAGGAGAAATTTTATCTTTGGCCGGGTGCGGTGCACGACGACACATCCGCGCCCGCCCAAGTTTTCATCAGATCCAATTCCATATTGGAGAATACTCATAGCTTTGAAGTTCTTTTCGGCTTTTGCATAATCGACTGAATTGTAGTCGTCTTCATTTTTGTCGACCATATTTCCTTCAGCATCTTTGATTTGGATAAGGATTGATCCTTTTCTTATGACTTTCCAGCATTCATAATCCGATCCTTGGATGTAGATCCTCATCCTAGCCTTCCACCATCCATAGTCTTTTCCGTAAAAAATCGTGCACTTTGTGTGTCTATCTCGAGAGTCATCTTGCATGTTCATGACTTCTATTCTATAGGGATGAGCTTTTCGAGAATAGCCTGCTCTGATACCACTTGTTGGAACACAAGGTGACACTCAAGAAAGGGGGGGGGTTGAATTGAGTGGCTAAAACTAATCGATTTTCGCAAAAACACTCTTATAGCACTGTGCCATGCACTGTGTTATTCACTCGTAAATTCTCCGATTGATGTTTTTGCTCGAACTAAATTGTATCAAACAATAAAACAATGAAATCAAATAATAAGACACAGGAATTTAACGTGGTTCAATCTCACCTCTGAGATCTACGTCCACACAAACTACTCTTTTATTATTTGAATCGTAAAATACCAAACCCTTGATATAATTCGATTCCCCCACTACTAACTCTACTAGTGCTCCCCAACACTTAACCCTAAGTGTTGCTACACTCTATAATATAAGAATTACAGAAATAAAGATTCCTCACAAGCGTGCTTCTTATTCAAGCAAATAGAGGATAGTTACAATCGTTGTTTAGAAACCTTAACTTACTAGAACTTTGTGCCGTACACTGTGCTGTGGGTGTCCGTTTTCAGCTCTCAAAATCTTATTCTCACCAAATCTGAAAACGTGATTTGCTATAATGATTTCTATCCCTTAAATAATTCAATCAACTGAATAAGAATCCTCAAGATGTATTATCTTTTTGAACAATTTTTATTCCTAAAATAAAGGGATAGAATTCTTTTCCCAATTTTATCTTTTATAAAAACTGATTTTTTTTCCTTATCAGATAAGGATTCCTCCATATCTTATGCCAACTATTAATTAGATTTTAAATCAATTTTTATCCAAAAATCTTTATCAAAATCGTTTTCTTTAAAAAGCAGTTTTTCTTCTTATAAAACTATTTATCCGGAAATCTTAACAATAAATATTTTCCTTTCAAAACTAATTTTCGAAATCAAAAACTCCCTTTTTATAATCTTTAAATATAGAGACATGAAATTAATATAATTACCTATTTTCTTACCTCTAAGAAAATAGTTAACCATCCTAATTTCATATTTCTAGTTTAGCACAAAGTTCCAATATTTTAATTACATTGCATAAACATGACTAAGAACATAACTAGACCTAAGCTTCCATATCTTCAAGTTCTTGATCTTTCATGAACATCCAATCTTGATAGCTTTCTTAGATCACTGTTACATACATACATGTTATAGCATAAAGCGTTTATCATCATCAAAATAACATTGACTTAGAGTTACAACACTGTCATATGTTTGGTTTGTAAAGGATGAAAATATATTTTCAACAGGAGAAAATAGTGTTCCCATGGGTAGAAAATATTTTCCTTATCAAAGGCAATTTGGAAACCACATTTCCTTCTTATTTTTCACCTTCCTCCTGTCTATCCTCCCCAATCTATCTAAATTCTAATGCTGTCTTCAATATTTCATGCAAAGAATCAAATAAAGCAAAACAAAACTTTAATTATGATTTCTCTTGAAAAATGTGATTTCAAGGAAAATCCCTCTGAATATATTTTGAGTCCAACCAAATGGAGTATATGTCGCATAATATTTTCCATTGAACCAATACAAAAAATATATCATACACTAGGGTGTACCTTGACTATGATACACCCAAGATTATTTTTTTGCTCATTACAAATTTGGATAAAAAATGAGTGTTTTAAATGAGCAAAATTTAACCTTGGGTGTATCATAAACATGATACACCCGAATGTATGAGGAATGAACTCCGGACCAATAAATTGAACGAGCTCTATAAAATGTGCGGACTTAAAACACTGAATTATAAGTAAGAGTACTACTTCGTAATATTAGCAGCAACTTGCTCCATAGTTCTACAGTTATACTTCCCCCACCCTTGGCTACTTTTCTAAAGATTCTACCTATACAATAGTTTATATTATTATACAATAGTTTTGTATTATTTCAATGGCAACGTGAACCGTTAGGAGTTAGGACTTACCAAGCATGGCCCTCAACATTTGTAGAGAATCTATTAATCAATTATCAAATATCCAAATTACCAGATTTGGCACCTAATCAACTAAGATTTTGAAAGATACATACACCTAGAGAACAACAAATCTCATTATCTCAAGGCATGTATCACTACATGCCAACAACTAATCCAAACACAATTTAACAGTACTAGAGAGCTTCGTTTCTTTACCAAACTTTTCCTACCATATTTTGTTCACAACTAACAATGGGAAAAAATTCACTTTTTCTTCTTCTTCTTCTTCTTCTAGTCATCTCACCTTCTTTAGTAGCTGCTGATAAGGGGAAATCCGCATGGTGGTCGACCCCTCTCATAATAGTCCTCTACATAGGATTCTTCGTGTTCGCGGCGAGTGTCGCAATTGGCGTACGACGTTACCGTGAACGCCACTTCCACATTCACCTCCACCACCACGACAATCAACGTGCACCCGGGTTATTCCCTGAGGAGATAGAGTCACTTCCGTCGCTGAGATTCTCGGAGATGAAACTGGTGCATCAACTAGGAAATGAGGATAAGCAGGTAGAGTGTGCCGTGTGTTTAAACGAGTTTAAGGATCAAGAGGTTCTCCGCATATTGCCTGATTGCTTTCACGTCTTTCACCCTGATTGCATTGCGCCTTGGCTTGCTACTCATTTCACGTGTCCCGTATGCAGGTTAGATTTTTTGAATTTTGTTTTTAAAACATTGACTAATTCCACTTCATTAATCTATTTATTTTTTTATATATCTTGTATGTGTGTGCTCAGTGACTCATAGTTCACCAAGAATTCATGAGAATATGTCTAACTATGAACCGTATGAGCTGACAATCTCAATTGATGTTGGAGGTTCCTTTTCAAAATTATCCGGTGTTACTTTTTTAGGGAATGTTAGTTCGTTGCCGATTTTTGTTTTAATTTTTCAAATTTTTATAAATACTAGAAAAAATTATAGTACTTTGTTGTCATTTTTCAAAATATACATGAATGAATAAGATCGGCTAATTTTGAGTTTATTATACATCCTATGTCTTATTATTTTTAAGATCTTAAAACAAAAACGGAAAATTAGCAATGATGATACCAAATGTACCTCTAACGAGTGGTATTTTGTTCTCCTTTCTTTATATATATCCTTCATCTCATTCTCCCTCTCAAATTTCTTGATTACTAGAGTTCGATATATATTATAAATTGACCTTTTAAATTGATTTTAGTTTGAGGTCACTCGATCATTTAGAAAAGGGACCCAACAATTAGGAGTTTCATACATTAATCTACAATTACAATTATTATAGTAAGATTAGTCATGATTGAGATTATTGCTGTACCTTTTTATTTGTTTTCTAATTTTGTACACTTCTTATATTAACTAACCAACATAAGAAAGTGACACATTATTGCTCCGTTTGGTAGGGCGTAAAACGTTTTCCTGGAAAACTGTTTTCCTCTATTTTCAATTTTACATTGTTTGGTTTGCAAGGGAGTGTAAAACTATTTTCCCTAGGAGTAAAATTGCTCTTCCAATGATGGAAAACCATTTTCCCTTCAAAATGAAGGGAAAACTATTTTCCTTCATTTTTCTTATCTCTCCTTTACACTCCTCTCCCTACCTCCTTACTTTCTTTTTCATTTTCCTTTCTTTTCATCATTTTTCTTACATGGAACCAAACAACGGAAAACTAATTTAGGAATTGTGTTTTCCATTGTAAATTGTTTTCCATGAAAATCATTTTACATTGAAAATGTTTTACACCCAACCAAACGGAGCCTATATAGAAAACAAAATTTGTGAGGTCGGTATTGACTTTTTTGATACTTCAATTTTTTTTTACAAGAATACTTCATTAGTGCTATAAGAGCTCATTTATCTTTTAGTGGCCAAAGTTTCGGGCTGCATGCGCTGATGTCCAAAAGGCTTAGATCTACATTGGGCTTCCCCGCAGGTAATTAATTAGGCCACGGTGTGAGGCTGGGTCCAACTTATGTGACGTATTCAGTAACAAAAGTGGCAATAAAACAAGGAAATATTGATTTAATCAGCCCCAACTATGGGCGCCCTGACAAAAATAGTCCCAACTTTCATTTTTTATTGTTCAGTCCCAACTTTTGGGGGTCCTTTACAATAGCAGTCCCACCAGGTTTCCAACCTGCTGTAGTAGGTAAACTTTGCTAAATTTTTTTTTCCAGTCTTCTTCCTCCTCTTTCCTCCCTCCTTCTTTCACTGCTCCCTCCTCCTCCTCTCCTCTGCCACCCAACCCCCTCCTATTCCACCACACTACCCCCCTCACCCACCTCCCCTAATTGTCACCACCCCCACCACCCTCTCCGCCATCCTCAAAACTCCTTTACCTCCCCCACCACAATCTCCCCGTCCCCCTCCCCCGCCACCGATACCCCCGCCCCCAAAAGCACTCCCCGTGTCCCGCTACCATCCGCCCCCACCCCCGAAACACCTCCTCCCACCTTGAAACACCTCCACCACCCTCGAAATCACCATCGACACATCTGCCTCTCACCTCGAAAAACCTCCACCAGCTTCGAAACCAACCCGAAATTCTAGAAGAGAAGGCGAGAGCAAATGGGGAGGATGCGGGGGGACCGGGATTAGGGATTGGAGGGTGAGCGACGCTAGTAGAGGGGTTTCTAGGGCTGTGAGGTGGGGGGTTGGGAGAAGGTTGTGCGGGGGGTAGGGAGTAAGGTTGTACGGGGGGTGGGGGTGGGGAGGGGGCGTGGGTTGGGGATAGGGGCAACGGGTGGGCTAGGAGGGTGTAGGCTTTGGGTGGCCTGGGTTGGTGGTGGGGTTGGGACAGGGATGGGGGCTGCAGGTGGCGGCAATGGTGGCTGGATGGTGGTGGGGTGGCAGGGGAAGGAGAGGAAGGAGGGAAGAGGGAGAAGAGAGAGAGAGACTGAAAGAGGATGAAGAAGAAAGAGGTGAAAATAAAAACAAAAAGGGAAAATAAGGGTTAATTCGATTTTTAACCTGTTTAGCAAGTCACCGGTCCACTTGGACCACCAATGTAAAAGGGGGGTCAAAGTTGGGACTGAAGAATAAAAAACGATAGTTGGGACTGTTTTGTCAGGACGGCCAAAGTTGGGACTGATTAAATCAATTTTTCCATAAAAGAAAAAGATACTTCTATAAAATAAAGAACGAGTTTATATGCATTAGGAACATCATTGCCGCCTCTCCCTGATCTTTTCTCTCTCTTAAAAGTGGTTTTCTTTTGATCAAGCCATTTTTTTCTTGACGATTACAACTTTTTAAAGTATTATTAGACTTTGAAGCCCCGGGTAATTATATGAAGAGATATATAATGAAATTTATGATGAATTGTTTTTTCATTACTTTTTCATAATTGCGTTCAGATTTATTATATTTTACTATGAAAAGATAAAATATGATATTGTTGTATGTAGTTCAATGGTTAAGATTTTGATGGTGAAACTTGAGGGTCGATAGTTTAAATTTCATATTGTGCAAACTATATTACAAATTACTGTTAGAAATGTGCATAGAATATAATAGTGTTAACTGGATAAATGAACAATCCAACAAGGGTTTGTAGGTTGATTTTTGACTTAAGAAAACACAAGAAATTTCCATTTTCTAAGCGAGTAATAAGAATTCACATACATTCTACATATGTAAATACATATGACATACCCCTCTTAATAGTGTATGAGAAAGTATACAAGGAATGTCCGAAAAAAATGTATTGTTTCGCACTAAAGAACATCAGAAAAACCTGAAACAATACATCTTAATTGGCAGAGGTGCGGGAGCACCAAAACATGTGCTGGGCACCAATTCTCGAGTGCGGGAGCACAAAATTTTCTAGTCAATCTTTGAATTTCTACAGTCAGTTAGGTGCAAGAGCACCTAATTAAAGTTTGAAAAACTTCAATTGATTCTCGTTCTTATTTCATAACACTTATATTCCACAATACCAAGTTTAATAAATATCATATAAATAACCTACAAACACATAAATGTTCCAACAATAAGAAAGGTAGTTAAAAGTAAATTATCCATATTCTTTTGGGTAGAAGTTTACTTCACATTACAAAATTAATGTTAGTCGCGAGAATCGAGATAACCTATTCTAACCGTGTTGTTTTTAGAAAAAAATGAAACTATGACATTTTCTCTCCTTTCCCTCTCTTTCACGTATAGTAGTATACCATAACTGCTATCCATCAATAAAATGCTTTAGAAAAACATTTGGCTTTGGCAAGCTTCCACCACCCTCAACACACTATCTTCACTCCTAACACTTTATTTGGATAGGAGAAAATGGAGAAAAAAGGAAGGAAGCGAAAGAAAAAGGAACAAGTTCCCCTAAATAAGGGATTAGGGGAGGAAGGGAACGGAGAGAAAAAAGTAGATGATAATTTTTTTGAGATAAAAATGATAAAAAAAGCACCTAAAAGCTAAAAGATCATTCAATAGTATTTAACTAGCATTTTTTGCACGCTATGCGTGCGTTTCATTTTTTCTCAATTAGTTATAAAAATCATCAGTGTTACAAAAATTGATTCGAATAGACATTTATATATTTTTAATTTTTTAAAAACATTTATCTTAAATTAATGTTTCGTTGATTTTTTTTAGTTATTTGTTTATCATTATTTAAATGTAATATTGAGAGAAGGACATATAAAGCAGAAGAAAGCTTCTGCTTAAATAAAGTGGAAGAATCTGTGTATCAGGTTCAGGTTCAATCGTTAAATGTGGAAGAGTTTGATTTATATAATAGTAATTACTGAACGATAATCAACTTTTATATTTTAAAATATTATTAGTATATTTTTAATATGAAATTCACTTTTTTATTTTTCTTCTAATTGTGTCAATCAAGTTATATTGTCCATTCAATTTTTAATTAGAGGCTTTCACACATATGTAAGAATAGAATATCATTCTCCTTAATTCAATGTTTAATTGATATTTCAAATTCAATTCCATTGTTAACTTGTTCAATATATATGACAAGTAGGATGAAAAAAATATTATTTAATATGTATGGCAATTTAAATTCATTAAGGGTATATAAGACTTTTTGTAAGGAGACACCATCTTCCCCCCCCCCCTTCACTTATATAATAGAGATTAATCGAAACAGTAGTATATTATAACTTACTGGTCTAATGGAGATTTATAATATGATAGGAGACTAACTATTTCATTAAAGTTAGGAATTCCAAGGACTCTTGTTTGGAAATACAAAGATTATGAAACATTCTTTTTGCACATTTTTAAAGAAAATGAAACATAGACAAAAATAAGAAGATGGATTGATTAAGTCTCTCTCTAGCGGCGCCTAGGGTTTGAGTCCTAGTCTTGGTGTTCAAGTGATTAGTCTCGTTTTCTGGAGTCTTATACCCTGTCATAGGGCTCTTATCGGTGGCTATGGCCGACGACTTGAACACGAGATTCGCGAATCTCAAAATAACTGTGGAAGAGGAGGAAGTTATAGTTGTTGGGGTTTCCCTCGATAACGCAGCAAAATCTGACCTAGAACTTTTGGTGGTGGGTCGAGTAATGACAGACTGACCTTTTAATTTCGAAGCTTTCAAAAGAACCATGAATCAAATATGGAGTATTTCGAAGGCGGCTCTTTTTCGGCCTATTGAGAATTGGCTATTTGTGGTGCAATTTGCCACACACAGGGACCGAACTAGGGTATTGGAAGGATGCCCTTGGACTTTCGATCAACATTTAATCTTGATGAATGAAATCGAAGGATGTACGCAGCCCTCCGATATTAGACTTACTCACTCCCCTTTCTGGGTGCGTCTTTATAATCTCCCCTTGGATAGTCGAACTAAAAATCATATCCGTAGCATTGGAGGAACAGTAGGCAAGGTACTAGAGGTGGAGTATTCGGGTGTTTCGTGGGACAAATCGGCTCCCGTTAAGGTGTTGCTTGATGTTTCAAAACCCCTGCGTAAAATCATAAAACTCTGTAACACGAAGGGAACCATTGTTATAGTGGAAGTGAAGTACGAACGCCTCCCGACGTTCTGTTATGTATGTGACCTCCTTGGACACATTGAACGTGACTATTGTAGGGTGCCAGAAGAGGATAAAGGGGTGGATAAACAATGGAGAACTTGGCTTCGTGCCTCACCGTGTCGAGGGAGAATGCAGATGAATGTGGAGGCGAAGAACTTCTTGAAGTGTGCGAAAGTCTTCGTTTTTAATAGAAGCGTGGAGGAGGAGGAGAACATTGTTGTGGCTCAAAAGGGTATGGAGAGTGTTTCAAAAGAGGGAGATGTCAGTACTAGTGTTCATGAGCCGCCGCAATTGGGGAATTCTTTGTCTCCAATCTCGAGTGCAACTACCTCTCCAGTAAGTGCTAATAATACTATTTCTTTTGTATTGGGAAGTGGAGGGAACTCTACTAAAGAGGAAAAATTAAAACACACTAAAAAAAGAGTGGTGGGGGAAAAAAAGATGGCTATTAATAATGTGAAAGTGGTCCCTGGTATTATTAAGAGTGATAAAAGAAAGATGGGGAAGGACATGTTGATTGATGATGAAAAAGATGGGGGTGATTATACCTCGAAAAAAGCAAACTTTCTTGTGGGGATGATACTGCTTTGGGGAATATTAACATGCTGATGTCTGTTGTGGATGAAACTGTTATAGGAGGTCCGATTGATCTTCAAGTAGCGGAGGTTAGAGTGAACCAACCCCGCGAACAACAATGAAACTCATGAGCTGGAACTGCAATGGGCTTAGCAACCCATTGTTAGTTAAATCTCTCCAAGACTGGTGTTGGAGAGATAGACCGGAGTTGGTTTTCGTAATGGAAACCAAAATTGATTCACCAAGACTTGAATTGATTCGAAATAGAAGTGGGTTTACTAGTGTTGTTTGTTTTAATAGTAATGGAAGATCAGGGGGGATGGGTTTATGGTGGCGTGACGTGGGGGTGAATGTTTGCTCGTTCTCTATTCATCATGTGGAGGTGGATGTTTGTGATACTGATAATAATCCTAGGTGGAAAGCTTGGCCAGAAGCAACGAACAAATATTTGACTTGGGATCTTATGAGAACTATTAGAAATAGGAGTGTGTTATCTATGCTTCTGTTTGATGATTTCAATGGGATATTAGGGATGCATGAGAATGAGGGTGGAGCCATTCGTGGAGAGAGACAAATTGATGCGTTCAGGGAGGCTATTGAGGATTGTGGGTGCCGTGACTTTGGCTATAGTGGTAATACTTTTACATGGCAGCGTGGCAATTCCATTGATACTCTTGTTAGAGAGAGGTTGGATGGTGTATTGCAGATAACAATTGGTGCATCATGTTTCCATATGAGGAGATGATTCACTCTCCGATTTGTCATTCGGATCATGAGGCTATATTACTGAAATTTGGTGACAAACCGAAGAGAAGACAGCAGGGAACTTTATTTCGATTCGAAGCACTTTGGTTGTCGAGTGAAGAATGCAGCAAAATTATTGGGGATGCGTACTGGTTAGCAAGGGTCGGGGATTCAATTCAAACACGCATGGAGCAGGTTGCGACTTCTCTCTCATCATGGGCCTCGAAGACTTTTGGAGATATGCGCAAGAAAATTAAAGAAGCTGAGCAAAAATTGAAAGCAACGCAAGGGGGTCAGCTGGACGCCCACTTGCTGCAGCGTTGCCATGATTTAATTAAGTGATGAACTAGGTGACTTGCGCAAGCTTGAGGAAAGCTACTGGCATGCGAGAGCGCGTGCTAATGAGCTTCGTGATGGTGACAAAAACACGAGTTGTTTCCATCATAAAGCAACTCAACGCAGGAAGAGGAATTTGATTAAGGGGTTATTTGATGAGCATGGTGACTGGAAGGAGGAAAAAGAAGATATGGACCAGATCATTGCTCATTACTTCTCGGGTTTATTTGCTTCAGAAAATCCGAGTGGTATGGAGGAAGCGATGGACGGATTGGAAAAATTGGTAACCGGGGAGATGAATGCAACACCTGACTTAGAGCCAATGGGAGAAGAAATTCGGGAAGCTTTATTTCAGATGCACCCCAGTAGAGCTCTAGGGCCTGATGGAATGCATGCTCTATTTTTTTAAAAGTTTTGGGGCACTGTTGGGAGTGATGTGATTCAGTTTGTGAAAGCCTGGTGGCGCGGTGATGTGGACTTAACTTAGGTAAATAGCACTTGCATTGTTTTGATTATATTCCGAAAATTAATGACCCTAAGTGGATGACGGAGTTCAGACCTATAAGTTTGTGCAATGTTTTGTACAAAATTATTTCTAAAACTCTTGCTAATAAATTGAAACCTATGTTGGGGTCTATTATTTCCGAAAATCAGAGTGCTTTTGTACCTAAGAGACTGATTACAGACAATGTGTTAGTTGCTTTTGAGATTTTTCATGCTATGAAAAGAAGGGGGGAGGGGAAGCATGGTACTGTGGCTTTGAAGTTGGACATGAGTAAGGCGTATGATAGGGTGGAATGGAGGTTCTTAGAGAAAGTTATGCTGAAGATGGGGTTCAGTCACAGTTGGATACAGCGTGTAATGCATTGTATCTCGAGTGTGTCATTCTCTTTTAAGTCTAATGGAAGTATTTCAGGTTCTCTATCTCCTAGAGGTCTCCGGCAAGGGGATCCCATTTCGCCATACTTATTTCTTATTGTGCAGATGCTTTCTCCCGATTAATTTCGAAGGTGGCAAGTGAGAATAAGAATCATGGTGCGCATGTGTGCAGGGGAGCTTCTAGAGTTTCCCCTCTTCTTTGCTGATGATAGTATTTTCTTTGTTAAAGCTAATTTGCAGGAATGTTCTAAAGTGGCTGATATAATCAAAACATATGAAAGAACATTTGGACAGAAAGTTAATCTAAGTAAGACAGAGGTAGCTTTCAGCAAATGTGTGAGTTCGGATAAAAGAAAGGAAATTGTGGAGACTTTGAGTGTCAGGGAAGTAGAGAAGCATGAGAAGTATCTTGGCTTGCCAACTATCATTGGGAGATCCAAGAAGGCGGTGTTTATGTGCTTGAAATAGAGAATATGGAAGAAGATGCAAGGGTGGAAGGAAAAGCTACTCTCTCGTCCCGGGAAAGAAGTTCTAATCAAAGCTGTTGCGCAGGCTATTCCCACTTACACGATGAGTATTTTTAAAATTCCTAAGGGCTCATTAATGAAATTCACTCAGTTCTAGCAAAGTTTTGGTGGGGGTCCACTGCAAATTCCAGGAAAATAAATTGGCATAATTGGGAATCTCTTTGTCTTTCAAAAGCTATGGGTGGCATGAGATTTCGGGATTTAAAGTGTTTCAACCAAGCTTTGTTAGCAAAGCAAGGGTGGCGATTAAACAGTGATACTTCTACTCTTCTACATAGGGTGCTGAAAGCTCGTTATTTTAAAAATTCGGGATTTCTTGAGGCTTTGAGGGGTTTGATCCGAGTTATAGTTGGAGGAGCATTTTGGGGAGCAAAATCGTTGTTAATGGAGGGTTTGAAATGGCGAGTAGGAAATGGTACATCGATCAAAGAGTGGGAGGATGCTTGGCTTCCGGGGGAGGGTGCACACTTTGTCCCGTCTCCTCTTCCAAATAGTAACCTTGAACTTCGAGTTAGTGACTTGTTGGATGTTGCGAATAGGGGGTGGAAGGTGTATGTGGTGAATGAGACTTTTGGTGTTGAAATAGTGTTAGACATCCCTTTACCGTGGACTTGGCGTTATGACTCACAATATTGGTGGCCAACTATTGATGGCAATTACACGGTTCGCTCGGGGCATTGGTTGGGGCGAATGGTCGCACATGAGACTTGATTTTTTGGGCAAAGAGAGAGAGATTTATGGAAGAGAGTGTGGAACATTGCAGGCCCCCCAAATTGTGTCACTTCATCTAGAAAGCGTGCAAGGGGAGTTTGAGTGTGATGGATGTGCTCCATAAACATCACATTCGTGAGCATAATACTTGCCCGGTTTGTGGGTGTGAAGAGGAGACAATAATGCATTCGCTTTTTTATTGTACCTATGCTTCAGAGATATGGATGCATAGTGACTTCCTAGGCTTGCTGATGGAAGCTCCGCCACACATCTTTTGCTGAGAGATTCATGTGGTTCGCTGGCAGGATTGAAAAAGAAGAGTTAACGACTTTTGGGGATCTTGCGTGGGCCGTGTGGTTCTGTAGAAATTGAAGAGTTTTTGAAGGTGATGTTGGGATGAATGCCGTGGCTACTGCTACTGGCTTTGTGAAGCTAAAAACGGATTATGGGCTGCACAAAGATAAGGTATGTGGTTTATCTTCTTCGCCCAGACCTGTTGTTGTTTCATCATGGCTGCCCCCTCCAAAGTCCTTTGTTAAAGTTAATGTCGATGCTCATATCATACAAGGTAATGGGGTGAGTTTGGGCATGATTATTCACGATGAATATGGAGGCATCAAAGCTACTAGAGTAAAGAGAATAGCATCCAACTGGGCTCCAGAGCTAGAGGAAGCAGGGGCGGCGAGATTCAGAATTGATGTGGCTCGAAGGGTGGGTTTTGATCGGGTAGTGTTGGAGTGTGATGCATCAAATGTGGTTCGATGAATTCGTGAAAGAAGACAAGGAGCAACCCCTATTTTCCTCTTCTATGATGATATCTTGGAGATTAGTTCATCTTTTGATCGTGTTCATGTTAAGAGAGTTGGAAACACAGTTGCTCATTCTCTGTAGCTAGGTGGGAAGCTGTTGTTAATTAAGAGAATATTTGTACAACTTTGTTTCCCAAAGTCTTCAAAATTTGGTGGAACTAGATTTAATATAATTTCTGGCTCTCTTTTCCCCTCAAAAAAGAGATGGATTGATTAGCGTAAGATCAAACATTAATAGAAAAAAAGGGAACGAAGAGCAAGCCCTTAGCAAAAAGGAAAATCTCAAGTAATTAAATGGGTACTACTTAAAATATCTTACACATTACAATAAATTAGGAAGGGACGCAGTATGTAATTTCAACGGGTCTCCGTAATTTACACTAATAAAAATGTAGTGTTATTGGGCCCTATGTAAGATGGGGCATCATCCATTAATTGAGTCAAACCGTAGCATACATGTCCACTAGCTTTTTTTGCACGCTATGCGTGCGGTGACATTTTAGGCATAACTATTGCTCAGTATTAAAAGAAATGAAAAATAAATTTATGAAAGCATGTATCTACATTCACCTTCATTTAGTGAGTAAGAAGTATTTAAATACTTACAAATAGTATCTAAAAACATTTTAAAGTAAGTATAAATGATGAAATTGCATATCCAAGTAATGAAGAAACTAAATTTTTTTTGGAGTTTGTATTTGTGATTAATTTTGTATATGAGTTGTCATTGTAATGAGAATGCCATATTTTTTTTATTATCTTTGGTATTAATTTTTGGTAAGTTCTTGATTACAAACTTTTTTAGTTGATTGGATCTAAATTTAATTTGATTGAATCATTTCTATTGGCAAGTTTATGTGATTGACAATTATATGAGTTGATTGGGTTTAATAGAGATTTGGTTGAATTTTTTTGGTAAGTTTATATGTGTAATGGTTTTATGTTGTGGAGGGGTGAATATGTAAATTCAAAGGGGGACACCATTGCTCCCCCTTGACTTATATAATAGAGATAATACAACCTCTTGGAATATAGAAAGTTGTGACTTTGTGAGCGAAATTGTTTATACTAATAGTAAGCCGACAACTGACCACTAACCAGTAATATAAGTTATATAACCACCAATCATACATCTTGACATTTGAAGAAAATAAATTAATCAACTACATCAAATCAATCAACTTGACAGATTTGGTACATAAACTAGCAATACTTAAGAAAGATATTATATCGGATAACAACAAAACTCATTTATAACAAGTGATCTAACCCAAACTCAGAACTAATAAACTGATCACGTTTTATTGTGATAGTCTCCTCACAACTTTATTTCCACAAGAAATGAGAACAAATCTATTATTTGTGCTTCTTCTTATTTTTCCTGCCTTGGCATCTGCTCAAGAAGGAAAAAAATCCAATAGATGGTGGTCAACACCTCTTATCATAGTTGTTTACATAGGGTTTTTCCTAATTGCCGCGGCTGTGGCCTTTGTCATACGTCATTATCGTGAGCGTCGTCGCATCAACATAGACTACCGCAACGGCCTACGTATGGTGGCCGAACGCGGGTTAGCGGCGGAGGAGATAGACTCTCTTCCGTCGCTGAGGTATTCGGAGATGAAGATGCACAAGCTTGATGAGGAGGATCAGCAGCTAGAGTGTGCCGTGTGCCTTAGTGAATTTAAGGATCAGGAGGTGGTGCGCGTCTTGCCTGATTGCTTGCATGTATTCCATCCTTCCTGCATTGCGCCTTGGCTAGCTACTCATATCACTTGCCCAATATGCAGGTTGGATTATTTTTATCCTTACATAAAGATGATAAATGATGGTAATAATATTGGATTTTTTGATCAAATTTATTAGGTAAGTTTTGAACATGTTGATGTCTACGATGATTTTTATCCAATTTCAAACATCTATTTTTTCATAAAATTCCATCATATTCTTTTACTAATTTGAAATGTGAATTTTGGTTGTATAGTAATAGATATTTTAATTTGAAAGTACATGTACCAAGTCGGGATTACGTCAGAGGAGACATTATCAATTGAATTTTCTTGAAAAATTACATTAAAATTCATCATCAGAACAATAATATAATCTATCAAACAAATGTCTAGAATTGTGAAAATCTTAGCCATGAAAATGATCTACTTTCCATGGCTAAGATTCTAGACAATTGTTAAAGACAAGGACATTTATATTGTCTGGAAGTTTTGAAATTTCATATGATTAGACACATCATAACACTATAAAGTAATAATACTCTTCAGATTATCAATGTATTTTCTCTACGTCACAATCTTTGACAATTTTCTTTAGAAATTAAATACCATCAATTAATAAATTTTGAGAGAGGCTTGTACCTATCCAAAAAGAAAGTAGATATAATGAAATCTAAAGTAGTTGAAAACCCTTTATATACCCTTTATTATAGAGGTTGTGTCCTTTGTGACTAATTAATTTATTTCCCGGATTTCAAAAATATAAGAACAATAAGCAAATTTAATGAATTCAAAAATGCAGGCGGCAATTTTTTTAAATTGCTAGTTGTTAAAGAGTCTTGCTTTGTTTTCCATATAGGCATTTTAAACAACTTCCTAGTTCCTACTATATTTGACTACTACTTATGAGGTTTGATAAATCTCTAACAGTTAGATGTATCGAATAACACAAGTTTTTGTGTAACAAATATTATTTGTGTATATAACAAATATTGTTTGTGTATGTAAAAATATTTTTTTTTGTGTTTCGTGTAACAAATAAGGGGAAAACAACACAAACAATGCTTACATACACAAACAATATTTGTTATATACAAAACCAATATTTGTTACACGAAAACTTGTATCTAACACATCTATCTGTTAGACGTTTATCATCTCTCTACTACTTATTATATGATGGTAAGCGATAATATAGGCATCACATGGGAGAGAGTACAGAAAACGAAAAAATTCTACATCTACTAGACAATCTAAATTATAATACTCCCAAATCATAATATTGAATCCTGCTTTTATATGCAGATCCAGCTTGGAGCACAGGCAGGGATCTAGTGTGAGCATGTCCTCCATATTTGATAGTACTTCAGGTCCATTTTCCCAGAGATTTGATCATAGTGGTGATCAACGTGATAATCATGATGATGATCATCATGTAACAGTAGATATTGATGATCAAGGGTCCTCATCTTCACTTAGAGAAGTGAATCTAGAAGATCCGCTAGATTCCAACGGCATTAAAATATTACCTAGGTCTTACTCAACAGGTGACTTGGCTGTTCACATGGCAGAGAATATTACTAGTATTACAAGGAGCAGTTCTTTGAGCTCAATATTTCCTAAGCAAGGTAGTCCAAAGATTGACTATCCGACGGCCGTTATTAAGGTAGACCATTGGAGTTGCAAGTCTCCGAAATCAGCCATGTCAACTTGCCATGAAACATCAACTTCGGAGTCGTAGGGTGGGGCTTCGTAGTGTATGGAAGATACTACGTCTATGACGAGGGTAATTTACCCACCAGAGATGGATAATTAATGAAATATTTTTTGCTGCTGAGTTGGATTTCACCATACAGGAACGTCTATATTCTAGTGACCGAATTACCTACTACTTAGATTATCGTTTTTTCGATAAGGTAACTCACATTTCAAACTTTGTGCTCTTACAATTGTATTTGAGTGTTTATATATAGGTGTAAAGATGGAGTCATTTTAGGACAATTAAAATTAATTATTGGAGAAATTTTCCACATTGTAGAGTAGATCAAGGGGTTTTGTTCATCATTTTTCTCCCCTAGTCACACTTTTTTCATGTACTTTTGTAACTCCCGCTAATTGTTATTGGGAGACTGCATAGTGTGAAGGTGCGTAAGGCTTTTATTAGACTTTACCTCCGAAGTCCATGCTCACAATTGGATCTGTGTGTTTATCGCCCTAAAGATTGAGATATAATACCCAAATAACAATTGATGAAGAAATTTCTGAATGGTACATTGGTGTGAGAAAACCTTTTGATCAGTTTATTTTCTTTTTTATTCGCTTTAGTTGCATGATTGAGGATTTTCTTCATAATTTTAATTGGAATAGTAGTTTCATGAAAATGTGTTGGGTTACGGTGAACTTAACTCTTGTGGTAGGCTTGGTCCTTTTAGAGTTGTCATTCCAGTTTCAACTAAGGCCAACTAGTTTAGACTTTAGCATTAGTGGCCTATGGATTAGGAGTTAGGACTAACATTATGAATGGAATTCTTTTTTCTTTAATCCTTAAAGAGATTTATATGCGGACCCCTTTATCTGCATTGAAAGTATTGGATGAGACGCGGTCTCACCCATCCTGAGATTCTGATAAGGTTAGAATACTAAGCATGTCGGTTGTGAGGTGAATTTAACTTGAGTTGTCAATTTGTCATAGTTCAAAAGGCCAGCAAAGATGCGGATTTGCATGTTAATATCATGAGTTGTAGATCTGTTTATAGTGTTAGATTTATGTGGATCTTTTGCTTAGCTACGAGTAGCCTAGCTACGACTTAGTATTCCAAGGACTTGATTATGAAAAAAACTATATATGAAAAAAACTATGTTCATATAAACCAATGGATTTGTCAAGATGGTATTTGTACAATATTTGCCGTGATTTTATAGATGAGGTATGAATTATTGTGAAGCCTAAAAGTTGGTCATACTCATACATGTCTGAAATAGTGGACGAAAATTGATGGTCAATCACTGAATTGGTCATATTGTGCGATTTTCATTACTTAATTTATGGCTTATACAAGAAATTCATATGTACTTTGGAAAGATATGTGTGTTGATAATTTTATAACTCATCAACTATTAAGTTATGGAGGTTTTTTAGAATGAGTTCTCCATCTCTTAAGCCATGTGTACTAGGGTATTTCAGAAAATTAGCTCTTAATACGATACCATGAGTATGAACTATAATGATTTAAGGAGTGTCATTGGACAAATACCTCTATGTTGCTAGGACTTAGGTATCCATATCCAACACGGGTACGTGTCCAAGTGTCCGATACACTATTTTGTGGAATTTTTTCAATTTTATGGCCCAAAACGAAGTGTCAAAGTATCCCAATTCCCAACCATGTTGGAGTATCGAGGATCCAACACGGGTACTGTCGGGACTTTGTATCGCAGCTGCTAACAAATCGGGAAATTAAATTATAACAGGAATATAGAAATTAAAGAAATCAAGGGCATACAAGATTCCATGTGGAACCCCTTAAATAAGGAGAAATGCTGGTATAAGGAGGTTTCTTAATGTCTTTGAACTCTCTAGTCTTTCTTTAGCAGTCTCTATAGATCTAAAAATAATACTCTCACTTATATTGGCATGATTTGTGTCGCATTCATGATGTATCCGACGCAAATCATGGTTCATGTGCGTCGAATTTTAGTTTATTCAACGCAAATACTTAAAGCAAATATAGGATATTTATGTGCGTCGGATGCTGGTCTTAGTTCGACGCAAATGACTGAAACAAATGGGGAACAATGTGCGTCAGACATCTTTAATGTGCGATGCAAATTATTGGGCTTAGGAGATTTGCATCGGATCAGGAGGCCCATCCGACGCACATCTCCTATTCCCTTTTTATTTTCGAGTTACACCTTAGTCCCCTCACACTCTCTCTCTCTCTTTAACCCTAAAACTCTCTCACACTTAGTCCCTTCAAACCGCCACTCAACTCTCCATCCCCTCCTTCAAATCTTCAATCTCTCCATCCCATTCTTCAAATCTTCAATCTTCAATCTTCAATCTTCAATCTTCAATCTCTCCATCCCCATCTTCCCCTTCGCACATATCAAATCATTTGATTTCACGCTCAAATCCTCAGATCTTCCTATCTCACCGATAAATCAACCACCCAATTCCTATCTCGTTTGTAGTTGTTTTAGAAAAGGGAGCACAATTTCCGGCGCCACCACACCGACACCAGCACCAGCGAGTCCCTAATTCGCCTACTAGCGACGCACACCACTAGTACCGGTTGCGGGGCAGCACTGCAGAGTTCGGTTTGTCCGATGAAATTCTCCGTCGAATTTATGTGAGCCGGTGAGTCGAAGAAGAAGACATAACGTTCTGAGCCGGCGAGGCGAGTCGAAGATTCGTGAATTGATCTTCAATTTCTCTTCATTTTCTCTTTTTGATTTTCTGTAATTCAACTATACCCAGTTACAAGTTGATTTTGAGTAGTTTATTTATTTTTTTAAATGAGGCTTTCATCCCTAATTCTGTAATTTTCTGTATTTTGATTTTTCTGTAATTTTCACTTTTTGATTTTCTGTAATTTTCTCATTTTGGTTTGTGTAATTTATGTATTTTTTTGTAATTAGTGCTTATAAAAAACCACTTCTACTCAATACACCACTTCTACATTTTTTTTTGTAATTACTGTTTAATTTGTTTGAATTGAAATTTCAATTGATTTTCTGTAATTTGAGTTGAAATTTCAATTGATTTTCTGTAATTTATGATTCATGAAATTAATTTTTTTAAAATAAAAAATAGCAATTTGCGTCGGATGTAGACTTACGTCCGACGCAAATCACTGTTTTAGGGCAAAATAAGGCCTAAAGGCCTGGGCAACATGTGAGGTGAAATTTGCGTTGCACAAGCCATTACATTCGACGCATATTGTCTTTTTTTTAATATAAAATGGATGATTTGCGTCGCACTCAGAGCATCATGTGCGACGCAGATGGTGTTGTTGGGGCTGGGGATAAAAGGGTCATTTGCATCGGACTATACACTACATGCGACGTAAATAGTGTCGCATTCTAATCCGACGCATATCATGTCTCCGTCATTTGCGTCGAGACTTGTGCCATCTGACCGATGTCCGACGCAAATGGTGGTCCCAGGTCCGACGCAAATCATTGATTCTCTACTAGTGTTATCAATGTCTTTGGAGTTCTAGCATTGTCTCCTATATACTAATATTTTTAATAAATTTGTTAATAAATTCAGCAGCAGATTATTCACCATCAATCATCTCAAGTTCAAACAAACGACGCATCAGATATACCTTATTCACAGCAGAAGGTTTCTCGTACATATCTGAAAGAGTCTTGATCAACTCCGCCATTGGTTTCACGTCCTTGAAATTAAAAGCAACACTTTTTGCCAATGTCAATCGAGCCACGCACAGTGCTTTTCGATATCTAACATTGCCCAATCTTCATCTATCATTGCAGCAGGTTTCTAGCCTAACAGAGGTCGATACAGGTATTTCTTGTACAGATAATCCTCTAACTACAACTTCTATAAACCGAAATCCTTACAATCGAATTCATTGATCCTCACTCTCGTTCCCGTCATCCATTATACCAATTTAACACGATTTAGCCGCACAACGATTTAACCCAGCTCTGATACCACTTGTTGGGACTTTGTATCACATATGCTAACAAATCAGACAATTGAAGTATAATAAACAAGAATAAAAAAAAATTAAAGCAATAAAGAATACACAAGATTTAACGTATAAACTCTTGAATAGGGAGAAAATCAAGAACACTTTACTAATACGACTTTTGAATAAGAGATGATGATACAAGGACATTTCTTAATCTCTGTAAACTTTCAAATCTCTGTTTAGGAGTTTATCTAAATCTAAGAATACTAACCTTTCTTATGTTGGTAGAATAAAATAACAACTAGCTTGCATATTTATACTAAGGGAACAACAATAAACCTAATCGGAGAAGGAAAAACAAAAGTTTGCCCAAAACAAACCACGATGGGCTGCATGCCTCAAAGGCCCACAAGCAACATGCTGGGAACTGAAACCAGCGGGTGCGAGGTTTCCCCTACGGCTTGGCAACAACGTTGTTGGCTAGGCACTAACACCCTGCTGGTTTAGGATTGCCGCACTCAATGCCTGCAGGCTGCTGCTGTGCTTCATCGTCAATCCATGCGGGCGCGACTAATATCCTTAGCTCGAGACCCTCACATGACATGCTCATCACAATGCTCAAGCGTGTCACAACACACACACATACATTCATGCACACAACACAATACACTTCTCATATCCTTCATCGATATACTCCGACAATCTTTAAAGCATATATATCAAACACATACTTTAGATGAAATCAAGAGTCTGAGTAACATAACTCCTCTCTCTCACAGCTATGGTGTGCACTGATTCGTCCACCATGTCTTGTGAACCCACGCCTCCTCGCCCTGCGCCCACCACTTTGTTCCATTCTGTGTTTGTCGTTAGCAAGCAACATCAAAAACTCAATCCCCATGGATCCTGATGGAGGAAAGTCATTTTGCTGCTTGGGTGGAATCTTCCAAATTCATTTTTGTGCCTTTTAATGTCCTGGACCATATTGACGCCACTGTATATATATCCTTTGTGTAATTTATGTAAAATACAATTATCATGGGCTCATGGCATTAGGTTTGAACACCTATAAATATTGATTAATGAGAATCTCTCAAATCAGGGAGAATTACACAAGCACTTATGATCAAAATAGTGCTCTAGTCCTTGATTTGATACCGCCAAACATACCAAAATTGACAAAACAATGAAGTTGCGAGTCTACGCTACTATTTAAACGCACTCGGGGGCACTATTCACCCACCTGCCATAACTGCAAAATTTGACTAAGAATTCTCGTTTTGGTTCACCCGTCTAGGCAATTGTATAAATGCTCGTCCGCCCAACTATTCGAACCCAAAATATTTGGTTTCTCGTTGAATAGAAGGCATAGTTAATAGTGTGTATCCTTCATTATTGAGATTCAAGTGCCTATCTACAAAATTGCCAATTAGTGATACGAAATGAAGACAATATTCTTCCATTTGACATCCTTACCTAATAGGCTAATACTTTGCTCTTTCTTGTGGTACATGAATTAACTCCTTGTTCATAAGTTCTATTATAAATTTGTAACTTGGTATATTTGCATTTAATTGATGTTACACTACATCTACCACCAGTAAACCAGATATTTGAACTTTTGAAGATTCTACATCGTAGTATTAGTACCATATCAACACACATCAATCACAAAATTCAAACCCATGCATTATTATAGAAGTACATTACAAGTCTTAATTCAGAACACAAAGATATGATAAACAAAGGAAGGGGGTTGATTAGAGAAATCAAGCCAAGTATGAGACTGAAATTGCCTCTTTGACATAACCTATGAACACATTTATATTTCTAAGCTATGTCGACGTTATCCTTTCCTTACTTGTATAAACAAGCAAACAATATATAAACATATAATTTGTCTGTACTTTGCTGTCTAAAACGCCATCATTATCAATAAGATTGACTTCTCAACTTGTTCCTTTTTTTTTTTCAGGCCAATAGCATAATCCAATTATTACAATAGTTGAGAACAGCTGACTTTAATTTGCTAACTCATAACAGCCTTCAATTTTCCAGGCCAACTATGCCCATAAGTTTCATCAAATTTTTTCTTACAAAAAACTCCAATGTCTTATCCACCAAACCCTCCGCCCCTGATAAAAAAAAAAAAAAAAAAAAAAAAAACAAAAACAAAATCCACTCCTCTGAGTCATTGAGATTCCTAAATGAGACTCTCCTCTTTGGAGTGTAAGACTTGGCTACATATGCATTTACAACCTCCTTTACCTAATTAATTTGATTTGATACAAATGAGTTTGTAAACATTAACTAATACACAGATATGATCTTACGAGACTTCTCCAAATTTACATGGTGCCTCCTGATTCCTGACAAGTAGTATAAATGCATGTATTATTTCATGACATCAAAAGAAAAATGCACATATGATATTATGATGATGCATGAACTTGTATAGGCCGGACAGAGAGTTTTAGTTTATTTTATGACATCAATACACTATACCAAGAAATAAAAGGGCACCATATAAATTTGGAGATATCATATCTTAATGCACTCACCATTTTTAATTTTCATATTATTTTATATTATTATATAGGCCATAAGCGATCAGACGTTTTAACAGGAGGAAGAGCCAAATTCTTAGAGCTGTTGATAACTAAACCGGAAGATACCAAGGACCGAACCGAACCAGACCGGGCCGGTGGAGTCATAGAAAACCACCCACATCGGATTGCACTTCTGGGGCTAAGTATAGAACTCAACAATTTAGACCGGTCCGGTAAAGTATTTTGTACCTCCTCCGGTAAAACGAGCGTAAACCGCTCTGAACCGGCCATAGAATGACCGGTCGAGTGTGACCTAGGAAACTTCCCTACAATAATCTTCTTCACGTCATCACAATCATGATACTCCTCCTCCACATGATTATCTTGATCATGATTAGAGCAGTCTGATTGATTATTTTGCGTTGTATTAGGATCAATATTGATGATACTATGGAGCTTAGTTATTGTACCTGATTCAGGTTCTAATGATTGTCTACAAATAGGACATGTAACGTGAGTTGCAAGCCATTGGTCAATACAACGTGGATGAAAAACATGTTTGCAACCTGGCAAGAGTCTTAGGGCTTCAGCGTCTTGGAATTCATATAAACACACGGCACATTCTAGCTCAACTTGACCTTTGCGGTGTTGTTTAACGTCTGCGTAGAAGTACGTAGGGATGGACTTGATCACCTCGGCGTCGAGGCCGTGGGTGGCGAGCTGGCCGTCTGAGGTGACGCCGGGGTTGATGGGGATTACGTTAAGGCCGAAGCAGCCGGCGGAGAATTGGCGGAGGAAGACGGCGAGGCAGCCGGTGAACATGAAGATGATTCCTAGAATTATGATTATTATGGTGGATGGAGTGAAGGGCTCCCCTGCGTTTCCTTTGAAACTTTCTTGTTGAGCTCCTACGTATGAGGGTGTAAGGAGGAGGAATAGGAGGGTTGCGAAAAGGAAGTGGTTTTTGTGGTGTTGCATTTTTGGGATTGTTTTTTATGGTTTAGGGTAGGCTGTGTTTGGAAGGAGGGAAAAAGATTGATTGAATAATTGAAGAAGATGATAGTAGAGTGATAATAGTATTTGATGTTATCTTATTGTAAGGTTTGAGTTGTGGGAATGTTGACGTGCTGCCCAAATGTAAGCAACATGGACACCGTTGTTAGTTTTAGGTGTGTGTTTTGGAGAAGGTTACATCTTATAAAAAGCACATTGTTTTACTAAGCGCAAAGTTTTATTATCTATTTCTCATTCATTGTTTAATATATTGTTTACTCCTATAATTCTTTCTGTTATCAAAGAAGTATATGTTATATATTTAAAACTAAAATATATCGATTTAGATTAAATTATCACTGTTTTTTCTATAAAAAGAAGAATCATATCTTGTTAGATTTATTATCATTTTGAAAAATATTTATATTTTCTAATTTTATCGATATAAAATTTGTGGATGGAAGGTTATGATGAAAAAAAAGCAAATGAGCTGTTATTCGGAAAACGAAGAAAGTATTGGTTTTGCAAATAAGTATTAGAAATGTCATTAATATTCATTTTTCTCTTGTCCTATGATCCGCCCTAGCCTTTTTGGACCTCTTCTCGTACAATTCCGAAACTGACTCATATTGTTCCTCCTGATCTTGAACAATGTTTGAATTTTTCTCGCTCTCATCCAAAGACTATTTATTTCATTGGTCACTAGTAGAATAATTGCTTATTGCTGCGGTGGTATTGCTGCGGTTTTACCCGTACGCAGCAATATATCATGTAAAAAGAAAAGATAAAATATATAATAAAGATATTGCTGCGGTTTTAGACAAAAACCGCAAGCAATATGGTATCAAAAGAAATTTTTTGAAAAAAAAGTTGACTTTTTGACCGGACCTATTCTTTGCGGTTTTTGACTAAAACCGCAAACAATATATTAAAATAATATTAAAAAATAATATTTTTATATATTCTTTGCGGTTTTTG
Source organism: Beta lomatogona (assembly GCA_947646795.1). NCBI lineage: Eukaryota > Viridiplantae > Streptophyta > Magnoliopsida > Caryophyllales > Amaranthaceae > Beta > Beta lomatogona. The sequence goes on from CANSNZ010000560.1 coordinate 223,605, forward strand.
ACAAAAACCGCAAAGAATATATTAAAATAATATTAAAAAATAATATTTTTATATATTGCTGCGGTTTTTGACAAAAACCGCAAAGCAATATCATTAAATAATATTAAAAAATATATATATAAGGCGTGTATCAACTAGGGTTTTTTTTCCTCACTATTCTCTCACGCCTCCTCTCACCATTCACTCTCGCCCACGCCTCCTCTCACCATTCTCTCTCAGCCACGCCTCCTCTCACCATTCTCTCTCAGCCACGCCTCCTCTCACCCTTCACTCCTCTCACCATTCACTCTCACTTCTCTCACCGGTTCTCTTCTCTCAGTTCACCCTCACCGGTTCTCTTCTCTCACTTCACCCTCACCTTCACTCTTCACCTTCACCTTCGACCATGGCGAAACGCGCTCCATCTTCGACCATGGCGAAACGCGAGCAACCGTGGCCTTCACTTTCGTCATCACCGAGAAGAAACGAAAGATGGTGAGACGCGAGCAACCATGGTTGGAGATTTGTTGGCGAGCGACGATCAACGAAAGATGGTGAGACGCGAATGACGAACGAAGATCTGGGGGCTGTGTTTCTTCTTTTTCGTCCTCACCATGGCGAATGCGAGAGGAGTTTTTTGATTTTTTTCCTTTTTTTTCGTTTTTTTTTCGGTTCTGTTTTTTTTTTTTTTCCTTTTTTTCATTTTTTAGATCTGTGAATTAATGTTAATGACAACTATCACCATGGCAAGAGGAGTTTTTCGTTTTTTTTCCCTCACCATGGCGAATGCGAGAGGAGTTTTCCGTTTTTTTTTTTTCCTTTTTTTCGTTTTTTAGATCTGTTTTTTTCGTTGCTGTCAGAAATGGTTATAAAGTGCCTAAATGAAAGTAAAATATGTTATTGTTTGTTGCAGACAAATTTCAGTTTGGTAGATAATTGGCAAAGGTAGAATTGGTAGTATGTTCATCGAATTGGCAAAATTTAATTGCAAACTGCAAAAAAAAAAAAAATTTTTTTTGACCTACAACTGTACATATTGCTGCGGTTTTTGGTGAAAACCGCAGCAATATGTTTATTTGTTATTAAAAAATAGAGTATATTGCTGCGGTTTGCCCTAAAAACCGCAGCAATATATTAATATATTGCTGCGGTTTTCGCTAGAAACCGCAGCAATATGTTAGAATATTGCTGCGGTTAAAAACCGCAGCAATATATTAATTACCTATTGCTGCACTCCTAATTGCTGCGCGGCCAAAACCGCCGCAATAGGCCACTTAATGACCGCAGCAATAAGCATTTATTCTACTAGTGGGTTATAGCATTTAGAACATGTGGAAAGAACGTAATTTTATAATTTTTTTAAATAGCCTTTTCAATATTTATTGCATCTATTATACAGCATGGCACTTGCATCAGGAATGAATTGCTCGTACTTTAGTGGATTTTTTCTTCAATATTTCTTCCTTCGTAGGTCCCTGTGTCCATGATCTTTGTTCAATGGCATCCCCTACCTCCCGGCTATACCAAGCTAAATTTTGAAAGCTTGGTCATTTGTTTTTATGTGTCTGCTAGAGTTATCCTTCGAAATTCTTTTGGAAAACTTAACTTCAATCAGCCCAAGCATATCCGTTTGGTTTGCATTAGCTCTTGTTGCAGAAACTTTATGGGCCTTATGAATGGTCTCCTGCTGACTCAATCTCAGCAAATCAGAATGGCGATAATCAAGTGGTGATTTGAATCCGTCAAGGCATTTACTCTTTATTCGTGGATTTTTCAAACCCTCATTGATGATATCACTGCTCTATTGGCTCGATTTTCTTTTTACTCCATAGCGCACGTTTTTCGAGAAGCCATCATAGTAGCAAATTTTCTCTCTAAAAAGGGTCACACTTATTATGCTACCAAGGTTGACATTGTTGTTGGAGCTAAGCCCACATTACATCATGTTTTCCTTCGTGATTCATAAAGTTACTCCCTTGAGAAGAGGGTAACCAAACTGCTATTTATACCTTTTTTAAATTAAAAAAAAGCTCTGAGATTGTTTAACCTAAAATTTGTTTTCCGAAAAATTATTACATTATGTTATGTAATGAAAGACTCTCTTGTCTACCTGATGTGAAAAGTAAAAAAAGACCCCTTTATTACAAAATTCGTAAAAATTACAAACATTTTCTTGTTAAATTGAGCCGAACTAAATTATATTTAACTGAACTGAACTAAATTGTAAGAAGCTACATAAAAAATAAAGTGAATAACTAAAAAGTAAGTCCGGAAAAATAGGGACATAGTATACTACTCCCTCCGTCCTTTATTAGTTTACCTGTTTTGACTTTTCACATTTATCGATGTAAAACTTTGAGTATTAATATCTCTCATTATGTATTTGTAAAAATTATAAAATTTTGATATTCCGAAACTACATATTGAGACGAATCAAACGATATCCCACATGATTATATTTTTCCTTACATATAAAGCACAAATGATGGTCAAAGTAATAAAAATAAATAGTCTTATAAGTCAAAGTGGGTAAACTAATAAAGAACGGAGGGAGTATAAAAAATATGTCTACGTTTTTTTTTTTTTTTCAGGGCGAGTCTACGTTTTTGTTTTAATCACACATTGGATTTTACCTTAGAGACATGCCATATACCATCATTTAATCCAATTCGATCCCAATTTAAATTTATATTCGTAATGCCATGTCACCAAATACGGCTTTATTTAACAGTTCATACGAGTATTCTTGAGGACTTATTTTTTTTTTCTGATAGTGGTTGGGTTTTTAAATTCTTCACTATTATAGTATAGTGTTGTCGTTTAGGAAGAATTCAAGTAGTATTTGAACTCATGTGATTAACATATTCTTAGCAGAGATAGTAATTTAACTAATTGCTTTAACACTAATTTGAGTATTTCCCGAGTCTTAATCACTTAAATTGTTTAGTATTATTTTATTAGATTTGATGTATAGCATTAACAGTCCGTTTTTCAAGAGATTGTCTCATGTTAGTGTTAATGTGAGACCAGCTGATGTCATGCTGACATCACGCGCGTGCATCAAACCTAGGGAAGGCAATTGGGCGGGGCGGATGCGGAGGATGGTACCTCCACACCCGCACCCACATAATTTCCCATCCCCATCCCCATCCCCATCCCCGCCCCACCATCCATTGCGGGGGAAAATTCCAGACCCATCCTCGCCCCACCAAGTACGTATTTATACCCATCCCCGCCCCACCACTCGCATGGGTACCCGCACCCGCTTCGTACCCGCGTCGTACCCACTTCATCCCCATCCCACCACCCGCATGGGTATCCGCACTCGCGTCATACCCACATATTTATATTTTGCAAGATAAAATTATTAATAATATAAGTATATAAATTGAATTTTAATAAGGGGCGGGCGGGGGTGGGGCGGGCGGGGGTGGGGCGGGGCGGGCGGGGGGTGGGGCGAATATAGCATAAAATCCACACCCGCTCCACCACCCATTGCGGGTATGATTTTAATCCCCATCCCCGCCCCATCCCCGCCAAACCTAGACCCATCCCCGCCCCACTGGGGGGGATGGGGCGGGTCTCCTACTTGACCCACTCCACTGCCATCCCTAAATTCAAACCATCTGTAGAAATAGTTAAGCGCTTGCACCTATTAGTTATGCTAGCCTTAAATTGCTTATGGATGAATTAGTTAACTGTTGAATTATCTTAGTTAAGCGCTGAAGTATATTAGTTAAGCACTGAAGTATGTTAGTTATATCATAGAAACCAGATTATAACGCATTTTATTGGCCCTAATTTTAGTACCATGCATAAATCTTTCTCTCTTTCTTCTCTAATTTCAGTTATATCAAATCCTTACTCAACTTCCTTTTTTTTTTTTTGGTAATTAAGAATTGTATAAGCTCAACAAACATTACATCCTATCACCAGGATAACCCCAACCAACATTTATACAATTGCTATTGGTAACAGACACCAAAGCACAGAACGTTACAAGTTCTAAAGCCAACTAATATCCCTATCCTCCATTTTTTTGTGCAATCTATTCCCTACTCAACTTTCTTTTTCTGGTTGTCTTTTGTATTTGACATTTTGAGATTTATAAATAAGTTATTTTTTCATTATATATTGGAAACTAAATAATGCTCAATAGATCTTAACTAATTATAAAACAACACTAACTAATGTACTGGATATGTTAACTAAAAAAATAAAGTAAGTCTACATATAGATTTCTAGCTCTAAACTATTTTGTTAAAAATACTTAACTAATTTGCCAAAATTATTAACTAATTCGCCAAAAATATTAACTAATATATCATGAATAGGGTCTAAGTGCTAAAGAACATTAACTAATCTGCAAGAATTAGTAACTAAAGATATGAAAGTGTTAACTACTTTTTCGATTCACAAAAACAAGTGTTGTGATACTTATACCAACGATACAACTAGAGTTCGCCATCCAGATTTCTAATTAAACAGACAACCTGATTTCAGTCACTAAAACAAAGAAAATGTCTTAACCATCGCATTACACATTCCAAAATAAAGTTTAAATATCTACGCAAAAAAATCTTAACCACCCCAAAACAAAAATAGAAAATGGAATAATAACAACCCTAAAATCAGAAAATAAAAGAAGAACAAAATATAAAAAGGAAGCAAGAATACAAAATGGAAGAAGAACAAAGAGAATTAGAAAATGGAAAAAGATTTGGGTTGAAAATGACAAGAACTTATGGTAATGGGGAGTAAAAAAAAGGAGAGAGTTAGAGAGAGAAATGACTAGTTTCTAGAAATGAGAGTTGGTAGAGGAGAGGGGTATAGGAGAGAGCATGAGGGTTGGCAGAGGAGAGAAAAAATATAAATTGAGGGGAAATGTGATGGTTTTACTAACATAACTAATAGGTCCAAGCGCTTAACCAATTCCACTGTTAGCATTACATCAGTTGGTCTCACGTTAACACTAACGTGAGACCGCCGTTGTCAAGAATTTGTGTAACATTAATATATGATTTCTACAGCTGTTTTTATACTCAAAAATTTCTAGATCCGATTAATCGTAAGAGATATTTATCATGTTTTTAATAAATTGAGTCTAGGATATTTAGGCCTTTGGCATATGTTTAATTAAGTCTAAGATCATATTGGGCAAAATTAACTAAGTGATAGACTAGTGTTTAGTGTTAACTTAGATATTAGAACTTTTATCATACACCCGGATGTATCGTGAGCATGGTACACCCAAGGCTATATTATTGCTAAATGAGCAATAATTGCAAAATGGTAAAAAGTTCCAAATGGGCAAACAATAGCCTTGAGTGTACCATGCATATGGTACACCCGGGTGTAGGTCGTAGGGTGAATGTACTTCTTAGATGTTAGCCATTCATAATTAGCTATCAAAATATTACGTTCCGTTTCTTTTTGTTCTTTTTATTTAGAATCTTGACAGCACTCACAATTAGAGAAAATCTTTTAAATTATTTTCAATATATAAAAAAGAAAGTATAGTCATGTGGGCACTTATCTGATTTTTCTCAATGAGTACTTTATCAAAATCATTATAATTTTTACTATTTAATATTTAGGATCAAAGAAGTGCGATAAACCCACACTGTCAAAACAGAAAGAACAAGAAGAAACTGACATAGTAGTTTTCAATAAAGAAGTTTTATACTTAAATACTCAAGTAGCTACTTGTTAAGGTTTTTCAAAATAATACATTAGACTCAAATCAAACTCTAAAAGTTAGCTAAAAATCTACTACGGGCCATGGTGCAAGTCCGATATAATGAAGGTCTAGTCTACCTTAACAAACTTCCTAATCCTATTGCATACTTCCTCTGTTTCTTCTAAGGACTTTACTAACTTATGCGACAAGATTTGATTAAAAAAATATAATACCATAAGATTCTATTTGGAGATAATAAATATAGTTTTTTCACCATATACCCCTGACAAAATTTTTTTTGCACCATATAACCTTGCGAGTTTCCAAATTCACCATATACCCCCAACGTTTTAAAAATACATCTAACTACCCTTATGAGTAACGAAAGTCTAACACCGTTAGTCATTAACCCCTAATCCCCCTCTAACCCTAACCCCTAATTAACCCTAATCACCCAACCCCAGCCCTCCCCCACCCCCACCCCCTTCCCCACACCGCCACACCACACCCGGCAGCCCCCCTTCCCACACCCCCCGCACCCTCCCCCCTCCCCCGCAACCCCCTCCCCCTCCCATTCCCCCGCAGTCCCGCAACCCTCCCCTCCCCCATAACCCCTCCCCTTATCCCGCAGTCCCGCAGAGCCTCGTAGTGTCGCGACCTCGCCGAAGCGGGTAAATGTGGGTTCGCGAATTTCGTGGGGTTCATGGTTCGTGGATTTGTGGTTCGCGAGTTCAGGTAGGTTATGGTTGTAATACTCCGTATTTTTAGGAATTATTTTGCTAAATAAGAAAATATAAAGTACAAGTGAAAGTATTTTATATTATAGTTTAGGTAAGACTACAATTATAATTTAATTATATAACCTACTTTGGTACCTAATTATATGTTAATTCGGTTTTTGTTAAATAATAAATCAGAATTCGATTTGGAAACAAATCCTAATAAACTAAGGTTTCTCATACTATAAATAAGAAAAGGAAGAGAAAAAAAAATTATTAGAAAACCTTATTCTTTACTCAGCCGTTTTTTTTCCTTCTTCACTCTCAAGATCCTTCTCTCTCTCCTCTTTTCTCCTCCCTCACGCTGCTCCTCCTCCTCCTAAGTTCTTCCTCCCTCATCGGTCCTTCCTGTTGATTTCGTCGGCTCTATTGCTTCGCCGAGCACAGCAACCGTCGGCTGAGACTCGCGACACGGGAAGGCAGGTTCGTGTGAGGCGCGCGAGGCTCCGACTGCCGGGTTCGTCGAGGGTGTGCAGTGCGTCGAGGCGAGGGACGTGTGGTGCGTGCGTGGGCTCGAACCTTCGAGCGTGGTGGCATGTGGCTGGTGTTGCAGCCGGATTCCTTCAATACGTCGCCGGTGATCGTCGCCGGCGAAGTCTTCTCGGTAAAGAAAAAAAAAATTTCTCTTTTCTACTCTAAATTAATTCATATAATCTGATTTTTTTTGTTATTCTTTGATTAAATTTGGTTAAGTTTGATGATTTTTAAATGAAGTAAAGAAAAAGAAAAAAATCAGATTTGTGATTATACTCATAATTCTTATGATGATTTTTGGTTCTCAATTCTATTTTTATTATACTTATGGATATTGGGTAAAGTTGTGATTTTAAATAAAGGTACATATTATGAACTAAAGGAAATCAGATTTATATTACACTACTAGTTCCTACTTTGATTTTAGTTTCTTCAATTCCGAGTTTATAGTTCTTTTATATATGCACCTATTTAAGTTTGTTACTATACACAAAGTGGTATAAAAGTTAAGAAAAATCAGATTATTAGTTATAGTTAGAATATTATAATGGCCTTGTTATTCAAATCTGATTTTTATTAGTATTGGATATAAGGATTTAAATGGAGTTGGTAAAGGTACCATGGTATTAAACTAATTAAAATCAGCTTTGCCCACTATTATTGGTTCTTAAAAGACGTTAAGTTCAATAGAATTATGGAAGAAAAGAAAGTTAATGAACAACAAGATTATTTATTTTTTTATACTCCGAAATACTAAGTCTTATATAATTAGTCACGTGTTATATGTTAATAATATCAAGGACTTAGCACTGAAGTATTTTTATTATTCGATTAGGTCCCAATTTCATAAGCGGAACGTTTTAATAGTCAGCAAAGATTCTTCATTACAAGGTACGTACGCGTACTAGTTCAATTCGATATATTAGTATCAGGTTTTGGTTGTGATTGTTATACTGGAACCTAGAACCATGATAGGGAACTGTGATTGATTATGATTGATGAGATTGTCTGGTAACATGAAATCAATTGGAAATATTATGTATTTCCTTGTTGTAAAACTTGTGAGTTGGAATGAGTTATTATTGGTATGCGTAACTCTATCGCATTACAAGCATGAAATGAGAATTGGATTGAAAGCATATGATTTATTGTTGTAACAAGGATGTTGCAAGAGATTGCTTTAATTAGGAAAATTGAGCAATGTACTTAAGAATTTAACAGTTATATGTTCGATGTTGTATGAATGAATATTATTAAGATGGATATTGGCGATAACTTGTAGTTGGACTCCCTACAAGTAATGAACAATGGGGGGAGTGTTTACTTGTTCTACACTCCTACGCAGGCCTACTGTGACGACGGTAGTGTCCTTATAAATTTTGATAACTCAAGTAGGCGGAAGGTTCCGTACGATCTTGGGGGTATGCATACTAAGGTGATGGATGTGGAACGGAACGAAACCGTATTTACATTCCATCTAATAGACCAAGTTGTCTATTAAGGATTCAGTAGCCCGTATGATTCTAGTAAGATGACGGTGCCCGTTCGCTGCCAACCAAATAAAAAGTAAAGAATGTAATGCTATGGTAGTATCATGTTTAGGAATGATCCTTATTATTCTGTTTATGCTTTGTATGCACTTACTGCTTTACTATGTACTCAGCATAGCTGATTGTGTGTTATTGTGTTGTTTGTTGACCTGTGATGAACCATTGATGTTTCAATGGGGAGCAGACTAGGTGTCTTGGTGTGTTCTTTGCATGAGTTTGACATACGGGGATATTTTCTCGGTTTATAAGCTTTTAAATGTTTTTATTAAACTTATAGAACAATTAGTATGAATAGTTAATGGTTTGAATAAAAGGGGTCTATGGTGATTCCCGAGTTGTAATTTGAAGTGAACATTTTATTTCCGCTGCATTGTAGTTCTTATAAAAGGAGTTGTTAACGTTTTGATTCTATCATGCCTTGCGTTTCACCGCGGCGGTAACACTTCCAAAGTCGATGCAACGTAGTCGTGGACGTGTATGGATTTTGGGGGTGTTACAAAACTGGTCATCAGAGCCAAAAGTTCCTATTTTCGAAAGATGTTTTAAAAGATTTTAAAATGGGTAGTATGGGATAAGAGCATGTAGATTACTTTTGCGTGCATTAAATCATAGGAATGATTTTATTTGTACTGCCTTTCTTGCCTTTATTTGTCTGATTATATGAAATGTGGGGTGGTTGCTTGATTGAATTGGTGTAAGGTTCTTTTGAATCTTTGAAATGTGAATAGAGTAGGAGGATATACGAGGATAATGGTTGAAGGCACTAAAATTCGATAGTAAAATATTTTAATTGCCTAGAATTTCGCATTAATATAAAATTCCAAAGATGTTTCATAAAGGTATTGAACTAAAACCTTATTTCGAATATTTTAGAAAAGAATCATATAAATTGTCATAAATATTTTGAACTTGAGATTCTAAAATTGAAAGTAATCGTTTTACCTCTTATATATGTTTATATATAATGTATACTTAAAAACCTTAAATTCACAAAACTTAGACTATTTTCCTTCTTTAAATTCGCAGATGGTTTACGACATAGGTCCTAAGGAATACCTGATGAAACACCGAATAGCGGAAGATTGGGACATCTGGGCCCAAAAGATGAGAGCTGCTATGGAGTATAGGACCTTACAGGGAGATACTAGACTAAAGACTGAAATGGAGAAAATATATTTTATGCTGCAGTATGTCCCTAAGGAGGAACCTTACCTTTTTGTACACCGTAGATATGGGGATATATGGACAGAAAATGGAAATTTTAATAGGGTTAAACACACTTACTGGAACCAATACCTTCCTACTGTAGGACATTTCATTACTGATCTTAAATACTGTGAAAATGAATGGAGAATTCGTGAGAAAAGAAGTTGGGAGCCCTCTACCTCATCACCTTTAGTTCGAGGAACCTATCATGTGGGGGAAAGCTCGGGAATTAATGTGAATTCTGAGAACCCTAGAGTTAAATCTGAGCCGCAAGCGTCCTCTAGAGCTGCAAAAAGAGCTAGGTACCAAACTTTTGAGGATGAGTTCATACCCGAGAACCACATAGCGCCAAACCTCAGAACTGTTATCTACATTTCCGATGATGAGGGGAATAATAGGACATTCATCGCAGTGATTGGGGAAGATAATGCTGAACCTATACTCGACTTGGGAAATGAAGAAGAGGGAGATCCTAATGGAAACGAAGAAGAGGGAGATCCTGATGAGAATGAGCCTGCTGAGGAGGATCCGATTGAGGAAAATGACCAAGAAGCAGAAGAAGAGCCCATAGAAGAAGAACCTCTGGAGGAGGAACCTCTGGAGGAAGATGAACCTATAGAGGATGATGAGTCTTCTGAGGACGAAGCTGACATGGAAGAAGGAATAGAAAATCCTAATTCAGATGACGAAGCTCACCATTATAGTCCTTAGTTTCTTATGATTATATAATTAGGATTAGAATATTATTTTATTCGTTTATTTCAGTTTTAATAAGGCTTGCATGCCAAGTAGCAAATTAGTATTCGTTTATTATTTTATTTATTCATATTATGTTTTCCTTGAAAACAATAAGTTTTACCTTTTTCAATAATAATACAACAGTTTTATTCTTTTATTTGATGTAACGTCTTATTTGAGATGTTTATATTGCAAGTCAATAGAGACTTAATGATTGTTCGCAATAAAGATGTGTTATATAAATGTGCCAATGTGTAGTAGTTAAATAAATAAACGACTATGTGCATATCGCTGAAACAACCGTTGTGTCATTTTTTCGCTTAGAATGGTCCGTCAAGGCAAAGACGCCCGATACCTCTCTCGAATGTCGAGCAATCGATTCGTGATCTAGTTCGGATCACGACTAACCTAGCCCGGGGTCATAACCGGGATGGGGACTTGTCTGAAAAGGTTGCCCGTAGGAACCCGCCAATACTGAATGGGAAAGGGGGGCCAGAGGAACTGGAAAACTGGGTTGGGGAGTTTGATAAGCTGTTCTTTACCCTCTCCTGTCCAGATGATAAGACTGTGCCCTTAGCAAGCTATTACCTTCAGGGGGATGCACACTTTTGGTGGACCCAAGCTAAGGACAACCTCCTTAAACAACCTGACTTTGGGTGGGAAACCTTCAAGAAAGCCCCGAGGGATAAGTATTACCCTCCATACCTCAAGAAGCGTAAAGCCCAGGAGTTTATGATGCTAGAACAAGGGAACCTGTCTCGTTGAGGAGTATTATCGCAAATTCATTGAGTTGATGAGATTTGCTCCTGAAATTGCCCCTACTGAGGAAGCTAAGGCCTCACGTTTTGAGTTAGGACTCACCCTTGACCTACATGGGAGACTAGGGGGAGATACTTTCACCTCATTGGACCATGTCTTTGGCAAAGCTGCCCACCTTTATGCCATAAGGAAACGAGAGGAAGGGGGTAAACAAGGGGAGAAACGAAAGGAGAATCCAAACCCCGAGGTTCAAAGGTTTGAAAAGAAGCACCAGGGGAACCAAAGCAACCAAACCTTCCAACGAAACTTTGGTAAGGGACCCAACAACAACAACACTCAACATAATAACAATAACCGCAACAATAACACCAATAACCGCAGACCTGAGCGTGTGTATAGGTGTAAGAAGTGCCCAAACAACCATCCTGGGCGAGATTGCGAGGGTAACAAAGTGGAGTGTCGTGAATGTGGAAAACTCGGGGCATAGGGCGTATGAGTGCTACTCGAAGAACAAGGTTAACCCCAATGGTCGAAGAAAGGGAACTATGGAGACAAGCCTAGAAATGGGAATGGAAATGGTGGAAATGCCTACAATGGGTCAGGGAACTCTAATTATTCCAAACCACCAACTAATGCAAACAACCAGGCACCATCTGGGAATCAGGTGACCAACAGCAATGATAATAAGGGCAAAGGGAAGCTGTATATGATGACGGCTAGTGAAGAAGAAGCTCGTAGAGATGTGGTCACTGGTATTTTCTCTATTAACTCATTTCCTGTTAAAGTATTGTTCGATTCCGGCGCATCTTTGTCTTTTATTGGCCATACAACCTGTTAGAACTCTAGCACTTGGTTGAGTCCGAGTCAATTTCTATGCCTATAATTATTCCGTGCGGGGATACGGTTAATTGCTCTAAGAAATTCTCGAATGTCTCGCTGAAAATAGGGGATGACTTCTTTCCTTCCGATCTCATAGAGTTTGATTTATCGAACCTAGACATCATTTTAGGGATGGATTGGCTTGGGAAGTACAAGGCTAAGATAGACTGTGATGCTCAGAAAGTAGAACTGAGAGATCCTTCGGGAAAAAGGGTGTCGTATAGGAGAATACCTCGAGAACCTGGGATCAAGGTAATCAATGCCTTGCAACTTAAGGGTTATATGGACAAAGGATGGCCTCTATTTATGTGTTACGTGAGAAGGGTTGAGGATGATCCATTAAAACCCGAGGATGTGTCTATAGTTAGCGAATTTCGAGGATGTTTTTCCTGAAGAAATACCGGTATGCCGCCAAGGAGAGATGTAGAGTTCACTTGTTGACTTAGTACCGGAACTGGACCTATCTCAAAGGCCCCATACCGAATGGCTCCAAGCAGAAATGAATGAGTTGAAAAACCAGCTAGAAGAACTACTAGAGAAGGGGTACATTAGACCTAGTATGTCACCATGGGGAGCCCCTGTCTTATTCGTGAAGAAGAAGGATGGTAGTTTGAGGTTGTGTATAGACTACCGTGAGTTGAACAATGTCCTTCGTGAAAAACAAATATCCATTACCTAGGATAGATGACTTGTTTGACCAACTTCGGGGTGCGGGGATGTTCTCCAAAATAGATTTAAGGTCCGGTTACCATCGGTTGAGGATTGCGATCACGATATACCTAAAACGCCTTCAGGACTAGGTATGGACACTATGAGTTTACCGTCATGCCTTTTGGGTTAACCAATGCACCTGCTGTTTTTATGGACCTCATGAATAGGATTTTTCGACCCTACCTCGATAAATTCGTAGTCGTGTTCATAGACGATATATTGATCTATTCAAGGAGCAAGGAGGATCATGAGGGACATTTGAGGCTTATTTTACAGACACTTAGGGAGAACCAACTATATGCCAAGTTTTCAAAGTGTGAGTCTGGTTGGAAAAGGTGTCATTTTTGGGTCATTTCGTCTCTAAGGAGGGTGTTCAGTAGATCCTGCAAAAATAAAAGTTGTGAGTGAATGGCCTACCCCAAAGAATGTCACAGATATAAGGAGTTTCTTGGGTTTAGCCGGTTATTATCGGAGATTTGTGAAAGACTTTTCGAAGATCGCAAAACCCATGACCAACTTAATGAAGAAAGATTGCAAGTTTAACTGGACTGACGATAGTGAGAAAGCCTTTCAAACACTCAAAGAGAGATTAACCTCGGCACCTGTTCTAGCCTTGCCTAACGGGGATGAGGGGTATGATGTCTATAGTGATGCGTCCAAGAATGGGTTGGGTTGTGTTCTTATGCAAAATGGGAAAGTTATAGCTTATGCGTCCCGTCAACTGAAACCATATGAGGTTAATTACCCAACACATGACCTAGAGTTGGCCGCAATTGTCTTTGCCTTAAAAATCTGGAGACATTACCTTTACGGGGTGACTTGCCGAATTTTCACCGATCACAAAAGCCTCAAATACATCTTCACCCAGAAAGACCTTAATATGCGACAGCGCAGATGGTTAGAGCTCATTAAGGACTATGACTTAGATATTCAATACCATGAGGGTAAGGCAAACGTTGTTGCTGATGCATTGAGTCGTAAGTCTAGCCATAGCCTAAACACCTTGGTAGTTGCTGACAAACTTTGTGAAGAATTTTCTAAACTCCAGCTTGAAGTGGTTCATGAAGGGGAAGTGGAAAAATTATTGAGTGCCCTAACCATTCAGCCCAACTTCCTAGATGAAATAAGGGAGGGTCAACCTGGGGATGTGAAACTTGAGCGGGTCAAAGCAAAACTTAAGGAGGGCAAAGCAAGAAGGGTTTGAAATCCATGAGGATGGGAGTATACGCTACAAGGGTCGATGGTGTGTACCGCAAAAATGTGAGGAGTTGAAGCAAAAGATAATGAGTGAAGGTCATAATACGAGTTATTCCGTCCACCCAGGGGGGATAAACTATATAAGGACCTCAAAAAGATGTTTTGGTGGCCTGGGATGAAGAGGGCAGTAGCCGAGTTTGTTTCCAAATGTCTGACGTGTCAAAAGGTTAAGAGTGAACACAAGAGACCTCAAGGTAAAATCCAACCTCTTGACATTCCAACATGGAAGTGGGATTCGATATCCATGGACTTCGTCGTAGCTTTACCTAGGAGTCGGGGAGGTAATAACACAATATGGGTGATAGTGGACCGATTGACCAAAACTGCAAGGTTTATACCCATGAAAGACACGTGGAGTATGGAAACCCTAGCCAAAGCATATGTTAAACATGTCATTCGACTGCACGGAGTACCCACGAGTATAGTGTCTGATAGGGATTCGCGATTCCTTTCGAACTTCTGGAAAAAGGTACAAGAAGCATTTGGTAGTGAGCTGTTGATGAGTACCGCCTTTCACCCAGCTACAGATGGTCAAACAGAAAGAACAATCCAGACCTTGGAAGACATGTTAAGAGCTTGTGCCTTAGAATATCAGGGATCATGGGAAGACCATTTAGACCTCATAGAGTTCTCATACAACAACAGTTATCATGCTAGTATCAAAATGGCTCCATTTGAAGCGTTGTATGGGAAAAAGTGTCGCAGATCCTTTATCTTTGGAACGATATTAGTGAGACAGTGGTGTTAGGTCCTGAAATGATTCAAGAGACTGTTGATCAAGTGCGAGTCATTCAAGACAAGATTAGGGCTGCACAGAGGACGGGCGCGAAATCCTATGCGGATCGAAGCGAAGGGAAGAGAACTATGAAGTTGGTGAAAAGTATCTTGCTTAAGGTGTCTCCAATGAAAGGAGTGATGCGATTTGGGAAGAAAGGAAAACTAAGCCCTAAGTTCATAGGACCATATGAGATTTTGGCGAGGGTAGGCAAAGTGGCTTATCGCTTAGATTTGCCAAACGAGTTAGAAAGGGTTCACAACGTGTTTCACGTATCCCAACTTCGGAAATACGTACCTGACGAGTCGCATGTACTAGAACCTGAAAATGTCGAGTTAGACGAAACCTTATCCAATGAGGAAAAACCCATCAAGATCCTAGATCGCAAGGTGCGTAGTACGAGAAATAAGGACGTCAAAATCGTGAAGGTGTTGTGGAGAAATCGGGAATACCGAAGAAGCCACATGGGAAGCGAGAGGATGCGATGCGTCCGAAGTACCCCCGAGCTTTTTCAAGAGGTAGGCGAGTTACGAGGACGTAACTTTTCTTTTAAGGGGGGAAGAATGCGATAGAATTTCGCGCTTCCCCTAAATTTTGCTTAAGTTATTATTTATGTGTATTATTGTGTATGTGACTTGCGAAAACTGGAATACGCTTGTGAAATTTGGGACTTAGAAGTGCGTAAGTTCGTCGTTAAGAGTGGCTACCTCAAAGTTTCGGGACGAAACTTCCTTTAAGGGGGGAAGCCTGTAATACTCCGTATTTTTAGGAATTATTTTGCTAAATAAGAAAATATAAAGTACAAGTGAAAGTATTTTATTATTATAGTTTAGGTAAGACTACAATTATAATTTAATTATATAACCTACTTTGGTACCTAATTATATGTTAATTCGGTTTTTGTTTAATAATAAATCAGAATTCGATTTGGAAACAAATCCTAATAAACTAAGGTTTCTCATACTATAAATAAGAAAAGGAAGAGAAAAAAAAATTATTAGAAAACCTTATTCTTTACTCAGCCGTTTTTTTTTCCTTCTTCACTCTCAAGATCCTTCTCTCTCTCCTCTTTTCTCCTCCCTCACACTGCTCCTCCTCCTCCTAAGTTCTTCCTCCCTCATCGGTCCTTCCTGTTGATTTCGTCGGCTCTATTGCTTCGCCGAGCACAGCAACCGTCGGCTGAGACTCGCGACACGGGAAGGCAGGTTCGTGTGAGGCGCGCGAGGCTCCGACTGCCGGGTTCGTCGAGGGTGTGCAGTGCGTCGAGGCGAGGGACGTGTGGTGCGTGCGTGGGCTCGAACCTTCGAGCGTGGTGGCGTGTGGCTGGTGTTGCAGCCGGATTCCTTCAATACGTCGCCGGTGATCGTCGCCGGCGAAGTCTTCTCGGTAAAGAAAAAAAAAATTTCTCTTTTCTACTCTAAATTAATTCATATAATCTGATTTTTTTTGTTATTCTTTGATTAAATTTGGTTAAGTTTGATGATTTTTAAATGAAGTAAAGAAAAAGAAAAAAATCAGATTTGTGATTATACTCATAATTCTTATGATGATTTTTGGTTCTCAATTCTATTTTTATTATACTTATGGATATTGGGTAAAGTTGTGATTTTAAATAAAGGTACATATTATGAACTAAAGGAAATCGGATTTATATTACACTACTAGTTCCTACTTTGATTTTAGTTTCTTCAATTCCGAGTTTATAGTTCTTTTATATATGTACCTATTTAAGTTTGTTACTATACACAAAGTGGTATAAAAGTTAAGAAAAATCAGATTATTAGTTATAGTTAGAATATTATAATGGCCTTGTTATTCAAATCTGATTTTTAGTAGTATTGGATATAAGGATTTAAATGGAGTTGGTAAAGGTACTATGGTATTAAACTAATTAAAATCAGCTTTGCCCACTATTATTGGTTCTTAAAAGACGTTAAGTTCAATAGAATTATGGAAGAAAAGAAAGTTAATGAACAACAAGATTATTTATTTTTTTTATACTCCGAAATACTAAGTCTTATATAATTAGTCACGTGTTATATGTTAATAATATCAAGGACTTAGCACTGAAGTATTTTTATTATTCGATTAGGTCCCAATTTCATAAGCGGAACGTTTTAATAGTCAGCAAAGATTCTTCATTACAAGGTACGTACGCGTACTAGTTCAATTCGATATATTAGTATCATGTTTAGGTTGTGATTGTTATACTGGAACCTAGAACCATGATAGGGAACTGTGATTGATTATGATTGATGAGATTGTCTGGTAACATGAAATCAATTGGAAATATTATGTATTTCCTTGTTGTAAAACTTGTGAGTTGGAATGAGTTATTATTGGTATGCGTAACTCTATCGCATTACAAGCATGAAATGAGAATTGGATTGAAAGCATATGATTTATTGTTGTAACAAGGATGTTGCAAGAGATTGCTTTAATTAGGAAAATTGAGCAATGTACTTAAGAATTTAACAGTTATATGTTCGATGTTGTATGAATGAATATTATTAAGATGGATATTGGCGATAACTTGTAGTTGGACTCCCTACAAGTAATGAACAATGGGGGAGTGTTTACTTGTTCTACACTCCTACGCAGCCTACTCGTGACGACGACAGTAGTGTCCTTATAAATTTTGATAACTCAAGTAGGCGGAAGGTTCCGTACGATCTTGGGGGTATGCATACTAAGGTGATGGATGTGGAACGGAACAAAACCGTATTTACATTCCATCTAATAGACCAAGTTGTCTATTAAGGATTCAGTAGCCCGTATGATTCTAGTAAGATGACGGTGCCCGTTCGCTGCCAACCAAATAAAAAGTAAAGAATGTAATGCTATGGTAGTATCATGTTTAGGAATGATCCTTATTATTCTGTTTATGCTTTGTATGCACTTACTGCTTTACTATGTACTCAGCATAGCTGATTGTGTGTTATTGTGTTGTTTGTTGACCTGTGATGAACCATTGATGCTTCAATGGGGAGTAGACTAGGTGTGCTGGTGTTGCTGCATGAGTTTGACATACGGGGGATATTTTCTGGTTTATAAGCTTTTAAATGTTTTTATTAAACTTATAGAACAATTAGTATGAATAGTTAATGGTTTGAATAAAAGGGGTCTATGGTGATTCCCGAGTTGTAATTTGAAGTGAACATTTTATTTCCGCTGCATTGTAGTTCTTATAAAAGGAGTTGTTAACGTTTTGATTCTATCATGCCTTGCGTTTCACCGCGGCGGTAACACTTCCAAAGTCGATGCAACGTAGTCGTGGACGTGTATGGATTTTGGGGATGTTACAATGGTTGTGTTTGTAGTAGGTTCGCGAGTTCCAGGAGGTTGTGGGTTTGTGGTTCACAACTTTAGGGAGGTGGTGGTGGCAATTTTCAGGGTGATGGTGGGTTCGATGTGTGGGTTCGTGGTGGTTTTAGGGGTGCTGCGAGGGTGGTGCAACAGTTGCGGGGGAAGGGGAGTGGGGGGGGGTTGCGGGACTCGCGGGGAAGGGGGAAGGGGGAAGGGGAATGGGGAGGGGGGGTTGGTGGGGGAAGGTCTAGTTTGAATATGATGCATCATTAGAACTTAATTAGTAAAACCTCCTAGTATAGTACTACCATACTAGTTGCTAAAAACTCGTAAAAACTCATGTTTAAATCATAAATACTCCATCAACAATACTCTTTTCAAATTTTCAGCAACATATTATGTACTAAAACTCTTTTTAAACATACTTAAACATACTTAAAGTCATAAGAATTCTCAATTTCATAAACTACAACATACTACTATGTTTTCCAACTTATAAAACCCTAAAAATCCATGCTTTACTACTCAAAACCCTATTTTAAACAAAATAAGTAAATCTGAAATTTTCTAACTTCATTAAACAAATCATATAATCTTATATTCACAAATAAATCATCAAACCAAAACTTTTAAACATAACATATTAAAACAAACCCTTAAAAATACAAACTTTGTATTAAATAAAACTTGATGATGAAGAAAATAACCAAGTAAAGGAAGAGGAGGAAGGACGCGCGACACGAGGGAGAGCGGCGCTGGTTGCTGCCGGCGGTTCGGTGGGCTGCTGCCGGTGGTCGGCCTGCGGTGTTTGACAGATGGGGAGGAGGGGCGACGACCGAAGAGGAAGAGAGGGAGAAAAGAAAAGAGAGAGAAAAAGAAGGAGGGAGGGCCGAAAATAATGAGGAGGAAGGAGAGAGAAAATAAAGTGTGTGGGAATTTGGGGTTTTTGGGGGTTTATATAGTTTCCTCCTTTTGTATAACACCCCCGCCAACCCGAACCCGTTTTAATTTAATAAAACTCAAGATGGGGGAAAATCCACGAGGGTTCGAATCAACGGGCGTGCTACTGCCGCACTTATCTCCTTGGAAATAAATGCAAGGCTAGATTAAAGCATACTAAATTCAAATAAATTAATCCTTACAACCAAGTAAATTGTTCATTAAATATTACTAATTATTTAAGAGTTTCAGAGTTCCAGCGGAAGCGAAATCATAAGCTAAGTGGATGACAACTCTAAGTGATCTCCCTTTTGTTCCCCCGTCGATCACCCACCTGCACAAATACATTAAAAAGAAACAAGAGAGACAAGCTCCCAGAAATCAGAAAAACTGAGTAATTCCAACTCCATCCCGTAAAATACTTAAGTTGAAAATAATTTGTAAAATAGTACGTTAATAGGGTTAGAAAGCATAGTACATATACACATATATATACAATGAATAATCACAACTTAATTCAATTAATCCAGTTATTTAAGGAGAGGAAAGAGAACGCTAGTAAGCCGGGGTCAATCCCCTGTAACCACTTACTTCAACATTGTAGACCGGGGTCAATCCCCTGTAACCACCTACGAATAACATAATGGCCATAATAACAGAGTCCCTAGTGTGCACACCCCTTCTACTTGGATCACAACAAGATAGAAGGAAGACAAATAACAGAAAATCAGCATAGTAACCACAGAACCTGTAGGGGCCGCTGAACCTCTCATACAGGGCAACCTGTTCATCATTTCCCTCCGATATTTCACTTTACGTGATTAACATCTTTTAATTCAAATCATCACATAAATCACGTCATCGTTGTTCAATCCAGTGTGAATATTTTTCATCCATCATAATCTCAATCCATCCATAGCGGGTTCTATAACTCATTTCATAAACACAACCGTCACTTGAGTTCATTTATCACTTCAGATTCATAATCATTTCATTATCACAAGTTCTTACTAATTCCAATTTTCATAAAATTTCAATAATAATAATAATAATAACAGTAATAATGATAACAATAATCATAATAATAATAATAATAATAATAATAATAATAATAATAATAATAATATAATAATAATAACAACAACAACAACAACAATAATAATAATAATAATAATAATAATAATAATAATAATAATAATAATAATAATAATAATAATAATAATAATAATAATAATAATAATAATAATAATAACCATAGCATTACTAAATGACATTAAGCAATTTTAATAACGTTATAGTAAACATATTTGTCATATCGTATATCGTCCATAATCATGATTCATAATCGAAATCCATAGTCGTTGTCCATTTTGTCCTTCATATTCATTATTCGCATTAAGTCGATAATCCATAATTATAGTCCATACTTATAAATTTTACAAGCACATAATCACGTAATCAATTCATTTTATACTAACGATATCTATGTTTAGATGGACATCGGAGATTACCTCGTGATGCGTGCCCAAAAGTTAGATTCACGAACCGATTAACACTTTTGATATTCCTCGTCTACGCAATCGGAATCTACATTAAACGTTAACGAAATCTAAGTTAGTTACCTAAATAACCCCTTTTTAAATAATTTAAATAATTCAAAGCAATTCTTAATTAATTTAAGAGAGTTTATAAATCAAAGTTTATAGTTTTCAAATCAATTATGAAATTATTTTAAGTACTTAAAATTACTTCAACTTAACTTTCATTAACTTAAATAATTATTTTAAACATAAAAACTAACTTTATTACACTTCTTACTTTGTTTTAGAAAATTAAGAAATATGTTTTCAAGTTATAAAAGACTAAGTTAATTAATCTAAAATACACCAATTTAATAAAGCAAGCTAGTTTAGGAAAGTCATTTGGTTTATTTTTAAATAAAATAAACTAATTAAAACTAAAATAAAAAGGGAAGGGAGGTACTGATTCAAAGAATCAGTTTAACAAAACTGAAGGAAAAAAAAGAACGCAAGAAGGAAGGAAAAGGAAGAACAGGGAAGCGAACAGGAGGAGAAGAGAAGAGGTAGGAAGGGAGGCGGGTGGACGGCGAAGCTCAGGCGAGGCAAGGTGGCGCGAGGTTCAGGCGAGGCAAAGGTTCGAGTGGTTCAGCTGCGCGTGCGGCTGGGCGCCGGTGCAGTCAAGGCAGCAGAGGGAGGTCGTGGGCTGGGCAGGAGAAGGTGAAGGGCTGGCGGTGTTGGGTGGCGTTGATGGTGGACGGCGTGGTTCAGGTGGTTCGTGCGGTGGTGTGGTGGTTCAAAGGAATAGGAGAATCGTTAATGGTGGTTTGAATTTTCAATTTTAATTTTGAAAATCAAAAATCAGAAATTAAGGAAGAAGATAGAGGATTGAAGCAAACCTTTGAATGATTTGTTTGCTTGATTCATTTAGGTGAGAGTAAATCAGTATTTATAGGAGGATTTGGTCAGAAAGTTGGAACTTTGGTCAAGCTCCATTTAAAGATAGAGGATTGAAGCAAACCTTTGAATAATTTGTTTGCTTGATTCATTTAGGTGAGAGTAAATCAGTATTTATAGGAGGATTTGGTCAGAAAGTTGGAACTTTGGTCAAGCTCCATTAATGGTGGAGGTGAGGTGAGGCATGGTGAGGTATGGTGTTGAGATTCACTTTTGACCAATTCTTCTCCCAAAATCCGGGATTGTGGATTGAATTCTGACAAGAACTATTGAGTTTGTGGAAAAAATATGACCTTTGGCTCTTGATTTTGTACGTGAGGAAGGAGGAAGATGGTGATCATCATATGATCACGTTTTCTTTGTTTCTTTCTTTCTCTTTTTTTTTTTTTGTTTTGTTTTCCTTTTTCTTTTTTGGCTAAAAGACATATGGTTAAGGACTTGTATTTGGGCTTTGGATTACTAAAAATGGATGGACAACTTGAATGAATAAGAATGCCCACAACTAAATACATCTTTCAATTACCATATTAAAATACTTTGAAATAATGAATAATTAATTTATTTAAATAAAATACATTTCAATTAAATCATTTAAATAAACTCGTTAAATAATTCAAAACTGAATGAAATTATTATTTTAATAAACATAGTTATCAAATAAAATCGCATTATCATAAAATAAATTTTTAAGTGGAAATAATATTAAACCATATAAATAATAAAATACGCTTTCAAAATTCGGGGTATTACATCTACTCCTCCTTAAAAACAAAGTTCGTCCTCGAACTTTAAAGTTAGATATTTAATATTAACGAAATAGTAGTTTTGCGCTTTGTTAGTATTACATTCGGTCCCCCTTAAGGAGTTTCGTCCCCGAAACTCGATAATCGTACCTCAGAAAAGAGTTCAGGATAACTCTTTCTCATGTCGTCTTCTGTTTCCCAAGTTGCTTCCTCGGTTTGATGATTAGACCACAAAACTTTGTCTAACTTTACTGCCTTGTTCCGGGTATTTCTCGTTTTGAAATCAAGGATTCTAATAGGACGTTCTTCAAAAGTGAGGGTCTCATCTAATTCAATGGTTTCGGGTTGGATAACATGGGAGGGATCAGGGATATATTTACGAAGTTGAGACACATGAAAGACATTATGAACATTGGCTAACTCTGTGGGCAAGGCTAATCTATAGGCCACTTCCCCAATTCTTTCGAGTATCTCATAAGGTCCTATATAACGAGGACTCAATTTTCCTTTTCTACCAAACCTCATTACTCCCTTGGTTGGTGAAACTTTCAGCAACACTTTCTCTCCAACTGCAAACTCTAAATCCCGTCTCCTTTGATCGGCATACGATTTTTGTCGATCCTGAGCTGCTTTCATACGCTCCTGAATCAACTTCACCTTGTTGGTAGTTTCTTCTATCATTTCTGGTCCCAAATTCAACGACTTGTTGACATCGCTCCAACATATAGGACTTCTACATTTCCGTCCATACAATGCCTCATAAGGTGCCATTCCTATGCTCGAGTGATAAATGTTGTTGTACGAGAACTCAATGTACATCAATCGATCATCCCAATATCCTCCGAAATCCATTACGCATGCTCTCAACATATCCTCCAAGGTTTGAATGGTTCTCTCTGTTTGTCCATCTGTTGCTGGGTGGAAGGCTGTGCTGAACTTCAATAGTGTACCCACTACTGTCTCAAGTCAAGCTCTTAACTTAGGTAAGAATCTCGAGTCCCTATCCGAAACGATGTCCTTCGGAACACCAGTTAGCCTACCCACTTCATAAAGTAAGCATCCGCCCAACTGTTTCAACGACCAAGTATCCTTCATTGCCACGAATCTTGCCGTCTTAGTCAAGCGGTCCACTATTACCCATATTGCATTCTTTCCTGACCTCGTATTCGGTAATCCCATGATGAAATCCATAGGGATAGATTCCCATTTCCATCCTGGCACTTCCAAAGGTTGCAATTTTCCTCCAGGCTTCATATGCTGTATTTTCACCTTCTGGCATGTTAAACATTTTGCCACGAAGTCGGCTACTTCTTGCTTCATCCTAGGCCACTAAAAATGCTTTTTCAAATCCTTATAAAGCTTATCTACTCCTCGATGTATGGAATACGGTGAACTATGGGCTTCCCTTAGAATTCTCGTCTTGAGTTCCTTATCCTGTGGCACACATAATCTCCGTTTATACTTCGCAACGCCATTGCCGTCGATCTCGAACTCCGGTGCTTGACCACATTCCTTCATCTCTCTTAACTTGCTTAACCACTTGTCTGCAACTTGTTTCACCCGAATCTCCTCAAATATGTCCGGTCCAACAGTAAGAGCATTCAACTGAGCTTTCACATAACCGGGCTCAACTATTTCCAAACTCAATCTCTTAATCTCCTCACACAGTTGATCGGCTAGGATCAACACATTTAGCGAATGAGCACTCTTCCTACTCAACGCGTCAGCTACTTTGTTCGCTTTTCCCTCTTGATACACTATCTTCAAATCATAGTCGTTTATAAGCTCGAGCCAACGTCTCTGTCTCATATTCAACTCCTTTTGCGTATACAGATACTTCAAACTCTTGTGATCTGTATAGACTTTACACTGCACTCCATATAAATAATGTCTCCATATCTTGAGCGCAAACACGATTGCTCCTAACTCCAATTCATGTAGGGTGATTTTGCTCATGCGGTTTGAGTTGTCTCGACGCATAGGCCACTACTTTACCATGTTGCATCAAGACGCACCCAAAACCTTTCTTTGAGGCATCACTATAAACTTCAAATCCTTCTACTCCAGAGGGTAAAGTCAATATCGGGGGCTGTTGTGAGTCTTTTCTTCAGCTCTTGAAATGCTTCCTCACACTTATCATCCCAATGAAAAAGAAGGAGTTTTCTTCATCAGGTTAGTGAGAGGTTGGGCCATTCTCGAAAAATCTTTCACAAATCTCCGGTAATATCCAGCTAAACCCAAGAAACTCCTTACTTCGGTGACGTTCTTAGGTTGAGGCCAATCGGTCACTGCTTGAATCTTCGATGGATCTACGGAAACGCCTTCTTTTGATATCACATGACCCAAAAATGAAACTTTTTCCAACCAAAATTCACACTTCGAGAACTTCGCGTACAATTGCTTTTCTTGGAGAATCTCCAGAACTTTCCTCAACTGATCCCCATGCTCTTCTCTGTCCTTCGAGTACACCAATATATCGTCGATGAATACAATCACGCTTGTCCAGGTATGGCTGGAAAGTCCTATTCATGAGGTCCATGAAAGATGCTGGCGCATTAGTGAGTCCAAAAGGCATAACAGTGAACTCATAATGGCCATCTCTCGTACGAAAGGCTGTCTTAGGGATGTCTTCTTCAGCGATTCGTAGTTGGTGATAACCTGATCGTAAATCGATCCTGGAAAACATTGTTGCACCTTGAAGCTGATCGAACAAATCCTCGATCCTCGGGAGCGGATATTTATTCTTTACCGTGGCATTATTCAACTCCCTATAATCTATACACAACCTCAAAGATTCGTCTTTCTTTCTGACAAACAACACCGGGGCTCCCTAAGGTGAAACACTAGGTCGAATGTACCCTTTATCCAATAATTCCTCCAACTGCACCTTCAATTCTTGCAATTCTGCAGGTGCCATTCGATACGGGGCCTTAGAGATAGGTCCGGTTCCAGGGACTAAATCGATCTTAAAGCTCACTTCTCTCTCTGGTGGCATTCCTGGAAGCTCTTCGGGAAATACATCAGGCAACTCCTTTACTACCGGAATTTGAGTCAACTCCTCGTTTTCCACGCTTACGTCCCTTACTTGGCACAGGTAGACTGGGTAGCCTTTTCTAAGATAGGTTTGAAGGTTTAGGGCTGAGATTATCTTGACATCAGGCTGGAAGGTTATGCCTTTATAAGATATCCTATTTCCCTTTGGTCCTCTAAGAGATATTTTCTGGTTATGACACTCGATTTTGGCTTTATACTTAGCTAACCAATCCATTCCCAAGATAACGTCAAATTCTTTTAGGTCAAAAAGAATAAGATCGGCAGGTAATTCAGTACCAGCTATAACTACAGGGATACTTTGGAAAAGAGATTTACAAGAAACAGTTTCACCGGTGGGCATGGCTATATTGGCTCGATAAGACTGGGTAGACTTGAGGGGATATTTATTAACAAAAGTGCTAGAAATAAAAGAATGAGACGCTCCAGAATCAAATAGTACATAAGCAGGATCTGAGTTTACGAGAAATGTACCCGTCACAACATTGGCATCGGTGTCAGCTTCAATTTGGCTCATGACATTGATTCTTCCACTGGTGTAGCCTCCATTGCTATTCTTTCCATAGTTTCCATTTCCACCTCCAAAAGAGCGGTTGTTCTGGTTCCCGTTCTGTGCAGCATTTCCTCCACTGGGGCGATTGTTATTGAAGTTTTGAATTCTGTTTCCACCTCCATTGTTACCTTTGTTCCCATTTGGTCCACTTTGAGCTTGCTTCTTGGGACAGTTGAACGATTTGTGACCTACTTCTCCGTACTCGAAACACTTGATCCTTTGACCCTGACAAGTGAACCCTAGATGGCTCTTGGGACATTTCCTTGTTGGGCCTGTTGTCCAGAATTTTGATTGTTGCGGTTGTTGTAGCGTCCACCATTGTTGTTGTTGTTTCCACCATTGTTGGGCCGTTTGTCGTACCCTTGGTTGTTGCTGTTGTCGGCAGGTTCCTTCCTTTTGTGTCTCCCTAGCACCTCTCTCTCACGCTGTAAGATTCTCTCCAGGTTCGAAGCTTTAGCATACGCTTCCGCGAACGTAGTAGAGGTGCTACCTCCCATTCGAGTCTGAAGATCAAACTTAAGTCCGTCTTCACACATCTGGGCCTTAGTTCCTTCATCTGGCACTACAGTCGGGTAGAATCGGGCATACTCATTGAATTTTTGAGCGTACTCTTGCACACTCATGTTATAACTCTGGTTAAGCCTACTAAACTCATTGTACTTTTGCCTACGAATGTGCCCGGGGAAGAATCGAGCCTTAATCGCTACCTTAAATGCTTCCCAGTTAAAGTTCTCTTGAGCTTTAACAGTAGGTCCTACACTTTCCCACCAAGTATCGGCATCTTCATGCAGATAAAAAGTTGCTTGGTCTACTTTCTGGGCCTCAGGCGTACCCGTGGCCGTGAAAATCTTTTCGAAATCTCTTATCCAATTCTCGAGCAGCAGTGGGTCTTCTCTCCCAACAAAGGTTGGTGGTTTCAAAGCGGAAATCTTTTTCGTCATTGCAGCTTGCGGATCGTCTCCATGGTGGTTGTTGTTGATCTGGTTTTGAAGGACTAAACCAAAGCTCTGAGCTAGTTGCTCGAGAGTCCTAAGTCGTTTTGCAACTTGACCAGGAGTTTCGGCCATTTGGTTTTCTTGTCGCCTTGCTCTAGATCGCGTATAAACGTATTGCATAAGCTACCTGCGTTATTCACATTGTATTTCTACGATTCACATTGATTCTTATATAAAAGCTAATTCACATAATCATGGTTCTCACAATTCATTCATTTCATACTCAATTCACATATCAAAAGTTCATCATTCATTTCACAATCAATTCACATGTCAAAAGTTCATCATTCATTACTCCAAAAGTGTAATAACATATCGTTCATAGTAGCATAAGAGTTTGTTTCAAATAGTCAAATAAGCATTAGTTGCACCATCCTTAACTAAGTTAATACATTAATCGATCTTTTACGACCTTAATTAGAAATCTAAGGGTCAGGGCTTGAGATATGGGTTTCTAGTCAGCGTACTCGGATGGATCCTCGTCTTCACCTTCATCTCCGTCTCCATCTCCATTGAGATTTACAACGGGTGAGGCAGGGTTGCTTCCTACTTCTTCATCGTCACTATGGTTGGGCTCCTCGTCATCAGTGGGTAAATAGTCATTAAGCCACTTGGCCCTAACATCGAGCATTCTTTTCTCCAGGTAACTCAACGTGAGATACCACTTTCCTTTCAACGTGTATCGTTCATAGTTCGGCCTTCCATTTTTCAGAACATCAGAGTATTCGCTCTTGATTCCGGCATATGGACCATCGTCGGGGAGAGTGTGAATCAAAACATCGACCTGTTTAGGCGGCGTGAGGTAATCCGAATGCCCATGGCCTTCATTGAGGTGGTAACACTTCTTTGTTAAACGTAACCTGTAAATATAAGCTGAAACAGACTCTCCTACCCTCATCCTTAGAAGGTAAGGTCCTTGACGAGGGGTTCTGGTGCATTTCCTGGCGGTCAAACGTGTCTTGGCCATCTAATAAAATATAATAAACAATTAATAAGTACCTTTGGCGAGTACTTTCATACATGTACACATAACCCATTCGTACCCATATTAAACCCTTAGTTCACATTTTAATCGTAATTCATTTTTCCTAAATAATTTATTATTTTGACCTCCTAAACCAATTTTAAGTTTTACCTATTTTGATTCATTTTCCCTAATTATTATATTTTAATCTTTCCCTAGTTAATCTAAACTCGGCTCTGATACCACTTTGTAACACCCCCGCCAACCAGAACCCTTTTTAATTTAATAAAACTCGAGATGGGGGAAAATCCACGAGGGTTCGAATCAACGGGCGTGCTACCGCCGCACTTATCTCCTTGAAAATAAATGCAAGGCTAGATTAAAGCATACTAAATTCAAATAAATTAATCCTTACAACCAAGTAAATTGTTCATTAAATATTACTAATTATTTAAGTGTTTCAGAGTTCCAACGGAAGCTAAATCATAAGCTAAGTGGATGACAACTCTAAGTGATCTCCCTTTTGTTACCCCGTCGATCACCCACCTGCACAAATACATTGAAAAGAAACAAGAGAGACAAGCTCCCAAAAATCAGAAAAACTGAGTAATTCCAACTCCATCCCGTAAAATACTTAAGATGAAAATACTTTGTAAAATAGTACGTTAATAGGGTTAGAAAGCATAGTACATATACACATATATATATAATAATAATAACAGTAATAATGACAACAATAATCATAATAATAATAATAATAATAATAATAATAATAATAACAACAACAACAACAACAACAACAACAACAACAACAACAACAACAACAACAACAACAACAACAACAACAACAACAACAACAACAACAACAATAATAATAATAATAATAATAATAATAATAATAATAATAATAATAATAATAATAATAATAATAACATTACTAAATGACATTAAGCGGTTTTAATAACGTTATAGTAAACATATTTGTCATATCGTATATCGTCCATAATCATGATTCATAATCGAAATCCATAGTCGTTGTCCATTTTGTCCTTCATATTCATAATTCGCATTAAGTCGATAATTCATAATTATAGTCCATACTTATAAATTTTATAAGCACATAATCACGTAATCAATTCATTTTATACTAACGGGATCTATGTTTTGATGGACATTTGAGATTACCTCGTGATGCGTGCCCAAAAGTTAGATTCACGAACCGATTAACACTTTTGATATTCCTCGTCTACGCAATCGGAATCTACATTAGACGTTAACGAAATCTAAGTTAGTTACCTAAATAACCCCTTTTTAAATAATTTAAATAATTCAAAGCAATTCTTAATTAATTTAAGAGAGTTTATAAATCAAAGTTTATAGTTTTCAAATCAATTATGAAATTATTTTAAGTACTTAAAATTACTTCAACTTAACTTTCATTAACTTAAATAATTATTTTAAACATAAAAACTAACTTTATTACACTTCTTACTTTGTTTTAGAAAATAAAGAAATATGTTTTCAAGTTATAAAAGACTAAGTTAATTAATCTAAAATACACCAATTTAATAAAGCAAGCTAGTTTAGGAAAGTCATTTGTTTTATTTTTAAATAAAATAAACTAATTAAAACTAAAATAAAAAACGGAAGGGAGGTACTGATTCAAAGAATCAGTTTAACGAAACTGAAGGAAAAAGAAGAACGCAAGAAGGAAGGAAAAGGAAGAACAGGGAAGTGAACAGGAGGAGAAGAGAATAGGTAGGAAGGGAGACGGGTGGACAGCGAAGTTCAGGCGAGGCAAGGTGGCGCGAGGTTCAGGCGAAGCAAGGGTTCGAGTGGTTCAGCTGCGCGCGCGGCTGGGCGCCGGTGCGCCAAGGCAAGAGAGGAGGTCGCGGGGCCGGGCGGGAGAAGGTGAAGGGCTGGCGGTGTTGGGTGGCGTTGATGGTGGACGGCGTGGTTCATGTGGTTCGTGCGGTGGTGTGGTGGTTCAAAGGAATAGGAGAATCGTTAATGGTGGTTTGAATTTTCATTTTTAATTTTCAATATCAAAAATCAGAAATTAAGGAAGAAGATAGAGGATTGAAGCAAACCTTTGAATAATTTGTTTGCTTGATTCATTTAGGTGAGAGTAATCAGTATTTATAGGAGGATTTGGTCAAAAATTTGGAACTTTGGTCAAGCTCCATTAATGGTGGAGGTGAGGTGAGGCATGGTGAGGTATGGTGTTGAGATTCACTTTTGACCAATTTTTCTCCCAAAATCCGGGATTGTGGATTGAATTCTGACAAGAACTATTGAGTTTGTGGAAAAAATATGACCTCGAGCTCTTGATTTTGTACGTGAGGATGGAGGAAGGAGGAAGATGGTGATCATCATATGATCACGTTTTCTTTGTTTCTTTCTTTCTCTTTTTTATTTTTTATTTTTGGTTTTGTTTTCCTTTTTCTTTTTTGGCTATTTGGGCTTTGGATTACTAAAAATGGATGGACAACTTGAATGAATAAGAATGCCCACAACTAAATACATCTTTCAATTACCATATTAAAATACTTTGAAATAATGAATAATTAATTTATTTAAATAAAATACATTTCAATTAAATCATTTAAATAAACTCGTTAAATAATTCAAAACTAAATGAAATTATTATTTTAATAAACATAGTTATCAAATAAAATCGCATTATCATAAAATAAATTTTTAAGTGGAAATAATATTAAACCATATAAATAATAAAATACGCTTTCAAAATTCGGGGTATTACATTTTGGGCTTAGGAAAAGGTGATTGGGCTAAAGGTATTGTTTAATGATTGATGAATTGAGTGTTTGGGTTCCTCATACCCAATTAAAAATCCTTTTCACAACCCAAAAAGTATTTTAAGCTTTTCAAATATTTTTCAAAGCATGACTAGACAAAATGTTTGACTTCTTTAAATCATTAAAATAATTCATTTGACTTTCAAATAGTCAACCTTTGAAGAAATAAATCGTTTAAATACTAAAATATACTTAATTATATAAATATACATTAAATATATTTATAAAATTCATATATTTGCGGGGGATTACAGTCTACCCCTCTTAAAATAAGTTTCGTCCCGAAATTTGACACGAAAACTCACACATTTAAAAAAAAAAATTAGCTCAACTTCCATATGAGAAATACTTGTGCCACTCATGTGCACACCTTACCAACTTTAGAATCACTTGTGTTACTCTTGAACACGTTTTCCATGCGGAGAATCTATTTATTTTGCACATAAATATGTGCAAATGGCCAAAATAAGCATAAAGATGCAAAAAAGACCATAAAATAAGGTAAAAAGCGCGAAATTCTATCGTATTCTACCCCCCTTAAAGAAAACGAGTTACGCCCTCGTAACTCACCTCAAGAAATAACTCAGGATACTTCTTCATTTCGTCTTCGGCTTCCCATGTTGCCTCTTCAAACTCATGGTTAGACCAAAGCACTTTCACATATTCACATCCTTATTGCGTGTACTACGCACCTTCATATCAAGAATTCTCACAGGCCTTTCCTCATATGTGAGGCTACTATCGTTTTGGATTCTCACAGGCTCCAAAACATGACGCTCATCAGGGATATATCTCTTGAGTTGGGAAATATGAAACACGTCGTGCATTTTCTCGAATTCCATTAGCAAAGCCAACTTATAAGCTACCTTCCCAATTCTTTGCAAAATCTTATATGGGCCTACATATTTAGCACTTAATTTGCCCTTTTTCCCAAATCTTATCACTCCCTTAGTTGGTGATACTTTCAGAAACACTTTATCACCTACTGCGAACTCATCTTCTCTTCCCTTTAAATCGGCATAACTCTTCTGCCTATCTTGAGCAGCCTGAATTGTAGCCTGAATCAACTTGATATTCTTAACAGTCTCCTCAATAGATTATCTCCCCAATACTATATTCTCACTAAAATCATTCCAACAAATGGGACTTCTACACTTTCTTCCATACAATGCCTCAAAACGAGCCATCTTGATGCTTGCATGATAACTATTATTATATGAAAACTCAATCAAGTCTAATTGGTCTTCCCAACTTCCTTGGAAGTCAATAGCGCACGCTCTCAACATATCTTCCATGGTTTGGTTAGTCCTTTCAGTCTGACCATCGATCGCAGGGTGAAAGGCAGTGCTCATCTTCAGTGTTGTTCCAAGATTCAACTGGACCTTCTGCCAAAATTTCGAGAGGAATCTCGAATCACGATCTGAAATAATATCTGTTGGAACTCCATGCAGTCGCACTACATGCTTGATATACGTCTTCGCAAGTTGCTTCTTCTTCCATGTCTTTTTAATTGGAACGAACCCGGCGGACTTCGTTAGACATTCCACAATAACCCAAATCGTATCATTGCCGTTCCTCGTCTTCGGCAAGGCAGTCACAAAATCCATTGAGATAGATTCCCACTTCCATCCAGGAACCTCTAAGGATTGAACCTTCCCCATTGGTCTCTTATGATCTATCTTCACTTTCTGATAGGTTAGACACTTAGACATGAATTCAGCGACCTCACGCTTCGTATTTGGCCACCAATAGATCTCCTTAAGATCCTTATACAACTTGTCACCCCCAGGGTGCACAGAATATGGAGTATTATGCCCCTCATCCATAAGTCGTCTCTTAAGGTCATCACATTTTTGTGGTACACACCACCTTCCCTTGAACCTCAAACTTCCATCATCATGAATTTTAAAGTCGACTTCCTTACCTTGCTTCATCTTCTCCTTGATCTTCTCCAGGTGCTCATCCCCAACTTGACCCTCTTTGATCTCGTCGAAAACTGACAACCCCAATGGTAAAGCACTCAATCTTGCCTCAATCTCCCCAGGATTTAGGATTTCTAGGCTAAGCCTTTGCATATCTCGACACAATTTCTCAGGAACTACCAAGGAATTCATGCTATGGCTGGACTTTCTACTCAAAGCATCGGCAACTACATTCGCCTTCCCTTCATGATACCGAGTGTCTAGATCATAGTCCTTGATCAACTCTAACTATCCCCTCTGTCTAATATTGAGGTCTTTCTGGGTGAAAATGTACTTCAAACTCTTATGGTCGGTAAAGATCTTACAGGTTGCCCCCATTAAGGTAATTATCTCCAAATTTTCAAGGCAAACACAATAGCAGCTAACTCTAAATCATGGGTAGGTTAATTAGCCTCATACGGTTTCAACTGACGCGACGCATACGCGATCGCCTTCCCATTCTGCTGCAAAACACATCCCAAACCATTCTTTGAGGCATCACTATACACCTCAAATCCCTCATCTCCATCAGGCAGGGTCAAAACGGTTGCAGAAGTTAAACGCTCCTTTAAAATCTGGAAAGCTTCCTCGCACTTTTCACTCCACTAGAATTTTGACTCTTTCTTCATCAAATTCGTCACTGGCCTTGCTATCTTCGAGAAATCTCTCACGAATCTCCTATAATAGCCAGCTAGACCTAGAAAACTCCTAATATCTGACACATTCTTTGGAGTAGGCCACTCACTAACAGCTTGAATCTTGGCAGGATCTACATAGACTCCTTCTTTAGACACATAATGACCCGAAAAATGCAACTTTCTCCAAATGAAACTCACACTTAGAGAACTTGGCATACAATTGATTCTTCCTAAGCGTCTCCAATATAATCCTTAAGTGCTCATCATGATCTTCTTCACTCTTTGAATAAATCAGAATATCATCAATGAATACCACAACGAACTTATCTAAAAACTCATGGAAAATCCTATTCATCAAATCCATAAATATGGCAGGAGCATTGGTCAATCCAAACGGCATTACAATGAACTCATAATGACCATAACGCGTCCTAAATGTTGGGTATATGGTGACATATAGGGTTCAATGTGTGTATGGTGTAGAGATGAGGTTGCGTGAAGCTCGTTCGGCGTCAAACGGCTGATTTGCAGGCCCGCCCGATCGTGTCGGGCAGTGCCGCCGGATCGGGCGGGGTCGTTCGTCTTGACAGAGGCATTGAAGCAAGGCGCCCGATGGATTCGGGCGGAGTATCGAACTTCACCGGGCGAGCGACCGGGCGAAGGTCGCCCGATCGGTCCCGAGAGCAGAACTTGTTTGGCAATATTGACCGCCCGATTGAGCGGATGTCGCCCGACCCGATCGGGCCGAGGTTTATATCACGCGGAGGGGCGATTTTTCGTGTTATGTTATAATTAGGTCTAACCTATTACGATAACTTGACTATTATTCATCATTATTCACAGATTCAAAAGAGAGAAAAAGCTAGAGAGAGTTCTTGGAGAGCTTTTGTAATCTTCTTTTGAAGATTTATCAATTCCTAGTGCATATTCGTGGTTTTTCTCCCAGTTCTTGGGTTTCCACATTAAAATCCTCTTGTGTCTTTTATTGCTTTTGTTTCGTTGTTCTAGTATTGTTTGCTATTACTTGCTAGATTGTTATTCAATAGGACCTACAAGTGGTATCAAGAGCCAGGTCGGATTATTGTCTAGATCTAAAAGTGATTAACAATGGAGGATGTAAAGATTAGAATTGAGAAGTTTGATGGCATAGATTTTGGATATTGGAAGATGCAAATTGAAGACTTCCTATATCAGTAGAATCTGTATCAACCCTTGTCTGAGACAAAGCCTATAGACATGGATGAGGCAAAGTGGAAGGTACTCGATAGGCAAGCACTAGCGGTGGTGCGTTTGACATTGGCTCGGACTGTGGCCTTCAATGTCAAGGATATCAAAACAACGGCGGGATTGATCAAAGCTCTGTCAGATATGTATGAAAAGCCCTCGGCTATAAATAAGGTATATCTGATGCGCCTTTATTTGATTTAGAGATGAATATTGGTAGTTCTGCTCCTGAACATATTAATGAATTTAATAAAATAATAAGTCAGTTATCTTCGGTAAATATTGTCTTTGATGATGATGTGAAAGCCTTAATTTTGTTGTCCTCCTTACCTGTTGCTTGGGAAACTGTAGTAACTGATGTTAGTAATTCTTCTGGTAAAGAAAAATTGGTTTATGATGTTGTCCGTGATCTGATTTTGAGTAAGAGTATTCGAAGGAAGGAGAGTGGAGAATCATCTGGAGCATTCAGTGCTGAGGGTAGAAGGAGGGGAAAACAAAAGGGAAAAGGAAAGAATTTTCAGGTAGATCAAAGTCTAGGGGCCGGAGTAAGTCAAAAGGCAGGAGTAGTATTACCTGTTGGAATTGTGGTGAGAATGGTCATCCAAAGAGGGAGTGTCCACATCCCAAGAAGAAGGGTGGAAAGTATGACCATAATGATAAACATGAGGATAGTGATAACTCATCGATTTATTCTGCATCGAATGAGATTGAGGATGCTTTGGTCCTAAGTGTTGATAGTCCCATAGAGTCGTGGATCCTAGATTCGGGGGCATCGTTTCACTCTTCACCTATGAGGGAGTTGTTTCATGACTTCAAAGCAAAGAAGTTGGGTAAGGTCTATCTTGCTGATGATAAGACCTTGGATATCATAGGGAAGGGAGATGTGATTGTCAGGACTGCGAACAGGGGAACTTTAAAACTGCAAATGTTAGGTACATTCCAGGCCTAGCAAAGAATCTGATTTTTGTGAGTCAACTGGACTCATGAGGCTACAAAACTGTATCCTGTGAGGGGAAGTGGAAAATTTCCAAAGGTTCCATGATCTTGGCTAGAGGTACTAAGATGGGAACTCTATACACTATTGCAGGGTGTACAGACATGGTTGTTGCAGCTACAGTGGATGAGACTAATTTATGGCATACTAGACTTGGTCACATAAGTGAGAAAGGGATGAAGATTTTAGCTTCAAGTGGCAAATTGTCAGGGTTGAAATCAGTTGACATGGAATTTTGTGAGAGTTGTGTCTATGGCAAGCAGAAAAAGGTGACTTTCACAAAAGCCAAGAAGGAGTTGAAAACTGAGAAGCTAGAGTTGGTGCACAATGATTTGTGGGGGCCTTCCCCGCCGAGATCCCTTGGAGGCTCACGTTACTTTGTTACTTTCATTGATGACTACAAGCAGGAAGGTATGGGTCTATTTCATGAAGAGGAAATCGAGCTTCATGAGACCTTCAAGAAGTGGAAGGTCGAGGTGAGAGAATCGACTCGAAAAGAAAATTAAGTGCATTAAGTCTGATAATGGAGGTGAGTATGAATTGGCAGAGTACACAAAGCTCTGTGAGGAGAATGACATCATTCTGAATAGGACTGTTTCAGGGAAACCTCGACAGAATGGAGTCGCAGAGAGGATGAACCGGACACTGACTGAGAGGGCTAGAAGTATGAGGTTGCATGCAGGGCTACCTAAAACATTCTGGGCAGATTCGGTTAGTACGGCAGCCTTACTTGATCAACGGGGAACATCGGTTCCATTGGAGTTCAAGCTACCGTAAAAGGTTTGGAGTGGGAAGGAGGTAAATCTTTCTTTTCTGAAATTATTTGGTTGTATTGCTTATGTTCAATCTGAGAAACGCGACAAGTTAGACCCAAAGGCCGTTAAATGTTATTTTATTGGGTATGGTTCTGAGAAGTATGGGTATCAGTGTTGGGAACCTAAAAGTAGGAAGATTTTGAGACACTGTGATGTCACTTTTGATGAGACTAAGGTGTACAAGGATGTTTATGGTGATAAATCTGAGATTACTGAGCCAATGGGAGTTCAGGAGGAGGAGTTTGTGGAGATCGAAGGCATTGATGGAAGAAATGTCATTATTCCGTAACGGGTTGAGCAATATGGAGATGAGGCTCATACTCCCGCAGGTCTCGATTCGGATGAGTCAGATAACTCACAGCAAGGTAATTCATATGGTGCTACTGTCACACCACCAAGAGGCTTCAGTTCTAGTACAATGAGAATATCTCTCAAGTTGACTTGATAAAATCCGCAAGGGTGTCCAAAACACCTAATCGATATTCCCCTTCTATGTTTTATTTGCTACTAACTGATGCAGGTGAACCAGAATCATATATAGAAGTAATAAATTCGACTGACTCATCTAAGTGGGAGTTAGCCATGAAAGATGAGATGCAGTCCCTGGAAAAGAATCAGACATGGGAGTTATCTGCATTGCCTGCAGGAATGAGAGCACTTAGCAACAAGTGGATCTTCAGATTGAAGAAAGAGTCTGATGAAAGTGTCAGGTATAAGGCGAGATTAGTAGTAAAGGGGTTCCTACAACAGGAGGGCATTGACTACAACGAGATATTTGCTCCTGTTGTAAAGTTGACTACTATACGTATCTTGTTGGCTATTGTTGCTGTTGAAAATCTGTTCTTAGAACAGATGGATGTTAAGACCGCGTTTCTACATGGTGATATGGATGAGGAGATCTACATGAAGCAATTGGATGGCTTTAAAGTTCGGGGAAAGGAGAACATAGTGTGCAAGCTCAAGAGGAGCTTATATGGATTGAAGCAGGCTCCGAGACAGTGGTACATAAAGTTTGACACTTTCATCTGTAGCAGCGGGTTCAAGAGAGCTGATAGCGATCATTGTTGCTATTTTCAGAGGTATGTAAATGATTATGTTTACTTACTTCTGTATGTTGATGATGTGCTGATTGCTGGTACAAGCATGGAGGTGATAAATAGTGTGAAGGGAAAACTGTCACAGAAATTTGAGATGAAGGATTTGGGTGAATCCACAAAAATCTTAGGTATGAGGATTTTCAGGGACAAATCTACTGGCATGTTGAAGTTGTCTCAGGAAGATTACATTCTAAAGGTACTTAAGAGGTTTAATGTGGGAGATGCAAAACCCAGAAATTCGCCGCTCCCTAGCGACCTCAAATTGACAAGGGAGCAGTCACCAACTATAGAAGAAGAAAAGGAGCGGATGGCCACTGTTCCCTATGCTTCAGCGGTTGGTAGCTTGATGTATGCCATGGTTTGCACACAGCCAGACATTGCTTTTGCAGTGGGAGTTGTGAGCAGATTTGTTTCTAATCCAGGTGAGAAACATTGGGATGCTGTGAAGTGGTTACTAAGGTACTTGAAGGGCACTTCAAGTATGGGGCTTTGCTTTTGGAAGAAAGGAGTGAAGTTTGAGGGTTATGTTGATGCTGATCTCAGTGGAGATTTCGATACTAGCAAAAGCACGTTAGGATATGTCTCTACTGTTGGTTGTACTGCAGTGAGCTGGATGTCCAAGTTACAGAAGTGTATCTCTCTATCTACTACATAGTCTGAGTATGTGGCTATGTCTGAGGCAGGTAAGGAGACGGAATGGCTTATTGGTTTTCTTGAAGAGATGGGCATTAAACAGGAGAAAGTGGTACTTTACAGTGATAGTCAAAGTGCAGTGCATTTGGCTAAGAATCCTATGTATCATTGTAGGACTAAGCACATTCGTCGGCGCTTTCACTACATCAGAAGTTTAGTGGAAGAGAATGTGTTGTGTCTAGAGAAAGTGTTGGGTGCTAAGAACCCAGCAGATATGCTCACTAAGAGTGTGAGTTGTGACAAACTAAGGTTGTGCCGAACCTTAGTTGGCCTTCGGTAATTGTTGATGAAGGTGGTGCTTTAGGAATTGAGATGAATGAAAAGATGATGATGGTATAAGGTATTCTTCACTTACACCTATCTCCAAGTGGGAGATTGTTGGGTATGTGGTGACATATGGGGCTCAATGTGTGTATGGTGTAGAGATAAGGTTGCGTGAAGCTCGTTCGGCGTCAAACGACTGATTTGCAGGCCCGCCCCGATCGTGTCGGGTAGTGCCGCCTGATCGTCTTGACAGAGGCATTGAAGCAAGGCGCCCAATGGAATCAGGCGGTCTCGCCCGATCGGGCGAAGTACCGAACTTCACCAGGAGCGATCGGGCGAAGGTCGCCCGATCAGGCCCGAGAGCAGAACTTGTTTAGCAATATTGGCCGCCCAATCGGGCGGATGTCGCCCGACCCGATCGGGCGGAGGTTTATTTCACGCGGAGGGGCGATTTTTCATTTTATGTTTTAATTAGGTCTAACCTAATGCAATAACTTGACTATTATTCATCATTATTCACATATTCAAAAGAGAGAAAAAGCTAGAGAGAGTTCTTGGAGAGCTTTTGTAACCTTCTTTTGAACATTCATCGATTCCTAGTGCATATTCGTGGTTTTTCTCCCAGTTCTTGGGTTTCCACGTTAAAATCCTCTTGTGTCTTTTATTGCTTTTGTTCTTTCATTGTTCTAGTATCGTTTGCTATTATTTGCTAGATTGCTATTCAATAGGACCTACATTAAACACAGTCTTAGGTATATCCTTATCAGCTACCCTCAACTGGCGATACCCCGAACGCAAATTAATCTTCGAGAACATACTAGCTCCATTCAACTAGTCCAACACGTCATCTATCCTAGGCAAAGGATAATTGTTCTTGATGGTTACATTATTCAACTCCCTATAGTCGATACATAATCTCATACTCTACATCTTTCTTCTTCACAAATAACACAGGAGCTCCCCAACGTGACGCACTAGGCCTAATATACCCCCTTATCTAGCAACTCTTGCAACTGCATCTT
Organism: Beta lomatogona; assembly: GCA_947646795.1. NCBI lineage: Eukaryota > Viridiplantae > Streptophyta > Magnoliopsida > Caryophyllales > Amaranthaceae > Beta > Beta lomatogona. The sequence continues at coordinate 262,944 of CANSNZ010000560.1, forward strand.
CAACTAGCTCATTTCAGGAGGTGCCATTCTATAAGGTGCCTTAGATATAGGTGCAGTTCCAGGAACTAAGCCTATGGTGAACTCAACAGCTCTAGCAGGCGGCATACCCGAAATTTCACTCGGAAACACATCCATAAACTCATTCACTATTGGAACATCCTTGATCTTCGACCCAACCTCTTTACTCACATCTTGCACACTGCAGAAAAATAGCTCACACCCCTTCTTCATCAACTTCTTCACTTGCATCGCAGAAATAACCACAAAGTTCTTATGCTTCCCAAAACGTCGGTATGAAGTCAACTTCCCTAAAGGGCTTTTCAACACTACTTTTTGAGCTTCACAGTCTATTTTAGGCTTGTAGAAACCTAACCAATTCATCCCAGGAATAACATCTAGGTCTCCCAAATTAAATTCTATCAAATCAGAAGGAAATACATAACCTCCTGTCTTTAGAGGCAAATCTTTAAACAACCTGGTACACCTTATGATCTCTCTAGTAGATATACTAATAGGCAAATCAATCATCTCAAAATCTACCAACTCCACACTCTTAATGACAGACGACGAAAGAAACGAATAAGTCGCCCCAGAATCAAATAACGCTTTAACGAGAACGGAGTTAATAGAAAAAGTACCAGAAACTACGTCAACTGATCGTTCTGCTTCATTGCGACTCATCACGAACAGTTTACCCGAAGCCTTATTCTGGTTGCTGTTCTCACTAGCAGGCTTATTGTAGCTTCCTTGGTTGTTTTGTGACCCAACAGGCTTAGAACCTTGACTTCCTGACTGGTTGAACCTATACCTCACCTGGTTACCACTCCCATTACCATTTTGCTCTTTCTTTTGCCTAGTGAAGCACTCATACTCCCTATGGCCCTTCTTTCCGCGTAGTTACGAGCTATAGGTCTCCCTTATAGTCTCTACCAGGGTGGTTCTTGCTGCACTTCTTACAATGGTAAACCCTCTCATACTGGCCCTTATTGTTGTAGCCCTGACCATTTCTCCCTTGGAAATTCCCATTCCCATTCCTATTCTTCTTGAAATTTCCTTAATTTCCCCCAGCATTGAAATCATTTCTCTTCTCACACTACAACATTCTTCTTATCACGCCTCGATTGAAGACCGTAAATATGGGCGGCTCTTCCATACACAATGTATAGAGATGAAAAAATTTCACCACCTAACCCCAGCTGGATTTCCTCAGTCAAACCTTGCTCAAATCTTTGAGCTTTTAACTCCTCAGTGGCTACTACCTCAGGTGCAAACCTCGACAGTGCTATGAACTTACTATAGTACTCAGACATGGTCATACTCCTCATCCTAAGGTTGATAAATTCCTGGGCTTTTTGTTTCCTCATAAAAGCAGGGTAAAACTTCCCTCTTAAAGCAGTAACAAAGGAATCCCAATTAAATCCCTCAACAACACTCATTCTAGCCCCATTTTCTCTCCACCACAAATCAGCCTCATCTTTCAGGTACCGTACAGCTTGACCTACTTTCATACCCTCAGGACAGTTCACAGCCCCAAAAATCTTCTTAAACTTCTTAATCCAACTTTCTAAGAAGGTAGGATCAGCTTGCCCCTTAAAGTATGGTGGTTTAACTTTGGCTAGTCTTTCAAATATGTCTCCAGCAAGTTCTGGAAGCTCAGCTCTTTCGCGAGTCAAATTCTCCGCCAATAGGCGAATAGCAGAAGCTAAATCATTATCGTTGTTAGCCATTCTACTGCGCGACCTGAAATTAACGTAACTCTACTTTAGGTTTCGATACATAACTTACATGCCATTCTCTATGAACGCAACATTTGATCTGATCATACAAGATCGCATCAACATACAATTTCTCATGAAGTTATAATAATACCACATAATACCTCATCATGGAACATATAATCATTCATGAAAATATTCTCATCAAGAATAAACACGTGTGAGGATCCATAAAAAAAACACAATCATTCATGAAAATTTTTGCTCACTTGGATAACTAAATATTTGCTTCTTATTCCTCAAAAAGGTGCTAATAACAATTCTTTCAAACCATATTACTGCATTTTTCCTAAGACAAAGTAAAGGTACTAAGAAATAAATTTAAACCATTGCTTGACTAATTATCCAACATTTATTCTCAAAGCATAAATACATAAACTAGGGTGAAACATCATCAGTCTTATCCTTTGATTCCTTGTACTTTTCTGGAGTGAAAACCTCATCATCAAAATCTTCAACGTCCTCAGTATTATAGTAGACATATCTTCTAACTCTCGTACATCTTCGCATCTTCTTAGGTTGAGGCTCGTTCTCTTCTGACTCAGAACCTGTAATACCCCTCATGATTGCTTTAAAGGGATTTAACAAGCTACTCATTCCAACAAGATGCATCTTTCTTTTAGGGAGCTCATTTCCTTAGTTACTCCACAGTTAAGCGTGCTTAGCTGGGAGTAGTCCAGGGATGGGTGACCTCCTGGGAAGTTTCTCAGGGTGCGCATGAGTGAGGACAAAATGTGCCGAAAGAACTTGTGTTGGTTATTGAGGACAGTTGTTGGCCCTGGATGCACATTGGTGACAATATACTCGACTCCGGATGGGTCGGGGTGTTACAAATGGTATCAAAGCAACCCTACGACCGCGTGTTGGGGTGACCCTAAGGCCGTCAGGCCGAATATTAGGAGTCCTCAGACGCCTAGTGGGGGAGGATTCTGGGGCTGCATTGGCATAAGGAGCGACCCAGAGGTCGTCAGACCGAATATCTAAAGTCTCCGGCAATCAGTCTTCAGGCTGGGGCGACCCACAGGTCGTTGTGGCCGAATATGTGGAGTCCTCAGGCGCAACGAGGGCGTTGCTGTTCTCAAGTGGGGGTGTAAGTAATACCCCTCATGATTGCTTTAAAGGGAGTTAACAAGCTACTCATTCCAACAAGATGCATCTTTCTTTTAGGGAGCTCATTTCCTTAGTTACTCCACAGTTAAGCGTGCTTGGCTGGGAGTAGTCCAGGGATGGGTGACCTCCTGGGAAGTTTCTCAGGGTGCGCATGAGTGAGGACAAAATGTGCCGAAAGAACTTGTGTTGGTTATTGAGGACAGTTGTTGGCCCTAGATGCGCATTGGTGACAATATACTCGACTCCGGATGGGTCGGGGTGTTACAAATGGTATCAAAGCAACCCTACGACCGCGTGTTGGGGCGACCCTAGGCCGTCAGGCCGAATATTAGGAGTCCTCAGACGCCTAGTGGGGGAGGATTCTGGGGCTGCATTGTCATAAGGAGCGACCCAGAGGTCGTCAGGCCGAATATCTGGAGTCTCCGGCGATCAGTCTCCAGACTGGGGCGACCCACAGGTCGTTGTGGCCGAATATGTGGAGTCCTCAGGTGCAACGAGGGCGTTGCTGTTCTCAAGTGGGGGTGTATGTAATACCCCTCATGATTGCTTTAAAGGGATTTAGCATGCTACTCATTCTAACAAGATGCATCTTTCTTTTAGGGAGCTCATTTCCTTAGTTACTCCACAGTTAACCGTGCTTGGCTGGGAGTAGTCCAGGGATGGGTGACCTCCTGGGAAGTTTCTCGGGGTGCGCATGAGTGAGGACAAAATGTGCTGGAAGAACTTGTGTTGGTTATTGAGGACAGTTGTTGGCCCTAGATGCGCATTGGCGACGATATACTCGACTCCGGAAGAGTCGGGGTGTTACAGAACCACTCTCGGGTCTCAAAACGACATGGTATATGTCCATCCTGGTCTGTCCCCTAGCACGGTCAAACTCATGAATAACCTCATCATCGCTATCAGGCATGCCTACTCTTAACATATGATGCATAATGATTACTCTCACTTAGCGTATAATCCCAACAATAAACAATAAGCAAAAGTAATAACAATGTAATGCATAGGAAAACATAAATAGTTAGCAGGGAAGAAAATATAATCATACTGAACTAACTATTTAATGCAGACCTATAATATTTCTATCCTACATGCCCTTCCTATACTACCCATCTTTCACAAAATAAAAAAGTAATTAAAATAAACTAGAGTATTAAAATAAATAAATACATCAATAATTAATATATAAATTTTGAATATATATAAAAACGAAAAGAAACAAAATTATAAAAAAAAAATAAGGAAGTTTGAAATTTTCGAACTAAATACAATAATAATAAAATTTTCGAACCTCAAAATAAATATTCAAAATCTTGTATCTAAAAATTTTTGAAAAATAATTTAAACAAAACGAATAAGTAGGAGCTCAATTTCTAAGACATTCATTTTAAGTAGCTAGCTAGTTAGTTAGGCGCCTAAAAATTTAAAGTTGGCACGAAAGGCCAATAAAAACCTGGCTCTTATACCACTTTGTAACACTCCGACAATTCTCTCTTTTCTAAAATACTTTTAATATAAAACTTGGAGAATTATCAAAGTATTATCGCCCGTGTGATAAGGTATCGGCTTATTCAAAATTTTGCAGCAGAAAACATAATAAATAAACTTTAGAAATAAAATTTAGTCAACCACAAAGTCAACTCTAAAAGTCAAACCAACAAAAATCAGAGTCAACCTCAAAAAGTCAAGGTCAACGACAATAGTCAAGGTCAACTACGAAAAGGGTAAAGTCAAAATATGATAAATAATCTACACAAGCTCGCCAATCTCGAACCCATGATGCATCATCTTCAAACCTGTAAATGATGATGCATTATTAATCCCTAGAGACTGCTCACCAAAAGGGTCATCACAGGATCAATAAGGCATAGCCATGATCAACATACACACACAAAGCACGTAATCAGCAAATCTGAGTACTACATAACAAATAGTAAATAATCCTAACATGATACTAAGAAATAATAAGCATGAACAAATAATAATATAATAACACTGCAAACTACTTTTACTGAACTAACTTCACAACTAATAGATTAAATAATTTAGATGGAATAGTCAATGGAACGAGTTGTCTAACCAAAACCAGTCTTCAAGTTTAGAAGACAAAATACGGTGCGACTCCGTATTCCCATGATCTACGATATCGAGGAACCTTTTGAAAAAAATAGGACACGGTGATCAATCCGGTCCAAAGAAAAGTCATGGGCTACCACCATGTACTCCAACTCATACTTGTCTAACACTTAAGACGTGCACAAATCTAAAGCTATTGCTATCCACGTTTCACTTTACGTCATTAACAATTTATTACTTGTTATGACTCACAAGTAGATTAACTATGTAATCATCAAGTAATCATAAACTTCCATTCATAAACTTCCATTTTTATCTTAGGGTTAGATAAGTGATCAACAAATTAACAACCCAAGAACAATTCCAATATTAAATCCATACCTTTAATTAAGTGTTGAACCGAGTCAACAACCAACCAACCTTTCATACATATAAAAATCAATTTACCAAATAAGGCCCTCGGTGATCATAAAGTAGTTAAATAATCCAAAGGGAACAACATGATTCAATCATGATCCAAACCAACATAAATATTAATCCCTCATGTGAATTAATACAATAAAGTTCCCAAATCCCATATGCTTGTATCAATCTTCCATACAAATACAATATACATATCATAACCAACATGCTTCACACAACGGCATCACTAGGGGAAAAAAAAGGAAGGGCTGCGCATGAAGGGCTGCGGTTTTAAGGCTAACCGTAGCCCTACTAATGAAGGGGCTGCGGTTAGCCTCAAAACCGCAGCCCTTCATAAACGAAGGGCTGCGTTTCCTAGACTAACCGCAGCCCTTCTGATCCCATCCCATATCTCCAATTTTGCGCGCACACACACAGTAGGTAGACATATTTTCTAAATTTCCCTCCCTTACACGCATTTGACGAGCGAAAAACCCCTCCCTCCCTCTCACTCACTCGCACATTAACCCTAACGCCCCATCACCGGAGCCCTAACGCCGGAGCACCCACATTGCTTCACCACCACAACCCTTCTCTTTCTTCACCTCTCTTCTCTTCTCTTAGCTTCTCTTCTCTTCTTTTCTCTTCTCTTCTCCACCATTTGAGTGGGTTTAGGGTGTGGAGCTCCTCCACCACTACGCAGCGCCACCACCCACAAGCGGCAAAGAACAACTACCACCACCACCGCCTCTACTCTTTCTTCATTGCTAGCTCTTGGGTTTAGCTAATTTTTTGCTTAGTTAAGTATGAATTAATGTTTTTAAGTTAGTTTTGTTTTTCTTAATTGAATTAAAGGATTAATGTGCAATGTGGGTTTTGTTAATTGTAGGAAGAAGAGGCTTAGGAAGGCAAATAAAGTTCCAACTATCTCTACTCTCTTCATTGCTTATCATTGGTGTTAAAAGGTAACTAGTTTAATTGCGTTGTCTTTTTTGTTTGATTTAATTTGTTGATGAGACAAAGTTGTCATGTGATTCAATTTGATTAAGTTATGATAATTTATTGATATATGTATTTCTTATAATGTATGTAGATTTCTTGATATGAGATTGTATGAAAACGCAATGTAATTTAGCTATGAAATCTACAAGTTGTTTGAATTGTCATCATATGCCTAGATACCCGTTCAAGACTTACTCATTAGGAGTAAGTCTTGAATAGTCCCCGGTTTGGGACTGTTCTTGGACGTTTGATCTCACTTAGGTGGTGAATGTGTGTCTTCTTTTCAACTCGAGGAAAATCTTGGCTCATCGTTTCTCTACATTGTTCTCTGGGTACATATGTAGATAAGCAATTATCTACATTGTGTACTTGGAGAACTGTAGGGAAATGCTGCCGGATTTTCCTTAGAATTGAAAAGTTGGCACACATTTACTAGTGAGATTAGACGTCCAAGGATGGGTTAGGTTGGAGTGATAAGGACCTTCGGCTGCATGCATACAATTGAACATGTCACTATCTTAGATTGCTCTATATGTGTGTGATATGATGATATGTGAGTGCATGTACTTAAATAATGATTGATGCATTATAATGAATGGTTGTGTTTAATTATTAGAGGTCTTCTTGAATGAGATGGATCGTACTTGGATGTATGGTAGTCGTGAATCGATTGAGTTTGTGAAAGGGGTCTCGGAATTCTGTACAACTGCATTACAATATCAAGCATCCTCTGGAGCAGTCGACTTTTATTGTCCTTGTTTCGATTGTAGAAATGTGAGCAAGGTTAGTAGTATACATGTGGTTAGGGAGCATGTCTTTCGTCGTGGGTTTAGGCCTCAATACCACGTATGGGTTTGGCATGGTGAGCAGGGGAAGTATATAGGAAGCTCTAGAGTAATGAACAATGTATGTGAAGAAAAAAAGGATGATGAGTTCGGGGATGGGAATTTGGATGATGAGTTTGCAGATGCTGACAGGGATCGGGTAGACGAGATGATACACGAGGTTGAAGATCAGTCGTGTAAACGACCTTGTATTTTTGAGTCTATGTCTGAGGCTGCTGTTGTATCCAGGTTGTACAAAGTACACCAAACTTTCCGCGGTGATAACACTGCTCAACATTAAGTCGAAAGCTGGTTGGACGGACTCTAGTTTCACATCGTTGTTGGAAGTTTTAGCTGATATGCTTCCTGATGGAAATGAACTGCCAAAGTCGTACTATTATGCGAAGAAACTGATGTGTCCTTTCGGTTTAGAGTACGAGCGGATACATGCTTGTCCCTAACGATTGTGTGCTTTATCGTAATGAGTATGAGCATTTACATGAGTGTCCACGTTGTGGATTGTCGAGGTACAAGCGTGAAGGAGCTGGAGGTAGTGAAGGACCACCAGCTAAGGTGTTGTGGTATTTACCCATAATACCTAGATTTAAGCGCATGTTCTCAATTAAAGGAGATGCGAAGAATTTGAGGTGGCATGCAGATTGTAGGAAGAAAGACGGTCCGCTTCAAGCATCCGGGCCGATTCGCCCGAGTGGAAAAGTATCAACGGGGTGCATAAGGCATTTGGTAATGAGGATAGGAATCGAGGCTTGGATTATGTACGGATGGCATGAACCCTTTTGGCAATCTCATTCGCGGCAGATAGTACATGGCCGGTGGTCTTAGTGGTTTATAACTTGCCTCCTTGGTTGGGCATGAAACGCAAGTACATGATCTTTGTTTCTTCTTATATCGGGGCCCAAACAACCTGGAAATGACATTGATGTATACCTCCCGGCCGCTTGTTGAAGATTTACGTAAGATGTGGAACGAAGGAGTGTTAGTATTTGATGCGTATGCTAATGAGATGTTCACTCTGCGTGCCATGCTTTTTTGTACTATGAACGATTATCCAGCTTATGGGAACTTATCTCGGTATAAGACGAGAGGAAAACAACCCTGCCCAATTTGTGTAGATGACATGAAATCTACACACCTTAAGGGCTGCAAACATGTGTATATGCGCACACGAAGGCACCTCGGGACGCGACCATCCCTATAGGTTTAAGAAGAAGGCATTCGATGGGACGGTTGAAGAAGAAGTTGATCATAGACCATTAACTGGTACTGAAGTTTATAATCAGGTGAAGGGCATTGAAACAATCTTTTGTAAACCTGCTAGTGAGGTTGATCGACCTACGGGATTATGGAAAAAGGAGTCCATTTTTTGGAAACTCCCATATTGGAAAGATCTAAAGGTCAGACATTGTTTGGATGTCATGCACATAGAGAAGAATGTTTGTGAAGCTATTCTTGCGACACTTATGAATATTCCGGGCAAGACAAAAGATGTTAAGGCGTCACGACTTTACTTGGAAAAACAGGGGCTTCGACCAGAGTTGTGGGCTCAGAAAAGGGACGGAAGGAAGAAGAAAGTAGTGGAGGAAAGGGTTGATGATGAAACTCGGAAAAGTAAAAAGAAGGTGGAGGATTCGGAGAAGAATTATTTGCCACCGGCTTGCTACACGATGTCACGTGCGAGAGAAACGGATTTTTTGCGAGTCATTGTATGGCATTAAGGTCCCAACTGGCTACTCATCGAATATGAAGCGGTTTGTTACCTTAAATGGTGAATTGAAGTTATCGAGTATGAAATCTCACGATTGTCATGTCATGATGCAAGTATTCTTACCGATTGCAATTCGTGGGATACTTCCAAAGCATGTGAGGCACACCATTACCGAACTTTGTTCATTTTTCCATACAATATGCAGCAAAGTCTTAGAACCGTCGACCCTTGCAGGCCAGAGTAGTTGAAACTCTATGCAAATTTGAGATGTTTTTTCCCTCCGCATTCTTTGACATTATGGTCCATCTCATTGTCCATCTAGTTCGAGAAATTAAGCTGTGTGGTCCTGTGTTTTTGAGGTGGTGCTATCCTTTTGAGAGATATATGGGCACTTTAAAGGATAAAGTTCAAAATCCTGCACAACCAGAAGGTAGTATAATTCAAGGGGTTGTGGGTGAAGAGATCAGTAATTTTGTGGCTGAGTATTTTGCTAGTGTTGATCCTGTTGGACTTCCGACATCCCGACACGAGGGCAGACTTGAGGGCAAGGGCACAATTGGTTCAAAATTGATCACACCTTCCGTAGAAAAGCGTAAACAAGCTCACTTATTTGTATTGCATCACATAGCAGCTGTCCATCCTTATTTAAATGAACATATGGAGGAATTACGTGTTAGCAATCCTGGAAAAGGAGTTAGGGCATTGACGCAAATGCATAACAAGACTTTCATTGATTGGTTTCATAAACGAGTAGTGAATGATTTGGATGAAAGTGTTCCTGAAACAGTCAAGTGGTTAGCATTTGGTCCTCGTGAAGCTGTACGCTCTTATGAGGGTTATGATATTAATGGGTATACGTTTTGAACTGAACGTCAAGATCTGAAGTCAACATCGCAACAAAATAGTGGTGTTTCACTTGTGGCGTCAGCTACACAATACGCAAGCTCGAAGGATAAGTCGCATGTACATGCTGAAAGCAATTATTATGGGCGAATAGAAGAAATATGGGAGCTGGACTACTGTACTTTTAATATTTGCCTCTTGTGTTGCAAGTGGGTTGACGATAATCGACGTTGCGTAAGAAAAGATGATCCTTGCGGATTCACTCTTGTTGACCTTAGTCGTCTACGTGAAACTGAGGAGCCATTTGTAATTGCATCACAAGTTAAGCAAGTTTTTTTTGTAACTGATCCTGCTGATAATAAGTGGTCAATTGTTGTACCTGGTAAAAGGAGTATCCTCGGTATTGGTGATGTTAATAATGAGGAAGAATATGATGCATTTGAGGACCTCCCCCCTTTTACCTATCCTGAAAATAGTGTGGAAGATGATGTGAATATGTCGGAAAACTATATGCGTGTAGATCACACGGAAGGGATACATGTACTTGAGGATCCTAAGAAACGGCGGAAGGTCAATAAATCATGAGACATAAACTCAGGTCTGTGTAATTTCTCCAATTTGTAATTCTTTTTTAACATGATTATATGAGGTATAATGTACCTATTGTGTAGAGTTTTAGGCTTGCATTTGTTGTTGGTTGCATTTCGGGAACGAAAAGGTCATTTTAGGCCTAGTTTTGCATTTTTGCTTCCAAATCGTACTTATCGAGTCATTTAACCCCAAATGCATTTTGAACATGATAATATGAGGCATAATGTAACTATTGTGTAGATTTTTTGGTTTGCAATTGTTGTAGGCTGAATTTTGGGAACGAAAAGGGCATTTTAGCCCTATTTTTGCCTTTTCGCGTCCAATTCGTATTATCGCTTCATTTAACCCCAATTTCATTTTGAACATGATAATATGAGGCATAATGTAACTATTATGTAGATTCTTAGGCGTGCATTTGTTTTTGGTTGTATATCGGGAACATAAATGTGATTTTAGCCCTATTTTTGCCTTTTCGCCTCCAATTCATGTTTCTCGAGTCATTTAACTCCATTTTCTTTTTGAAAATGATAATATAAGGTATAATATAACTAGTGTATGGAGTTTTAGGCTTGCATTTGTTTTTGATTGAATTTCGGGAAGGTATATGTCATTTTTTAGAATTACTAACTACGGTAAATGATTCAATTCTTATATTATGTGTTTATTCCTTGGTTGTTTTGCAAGGTTTATATGAATAACACACCACGTTTAAGGGCCTTCACCACAGACGAATTACATGAAGTTCGGGATAAGTTGGCGTCCCACATTTGTGATGATTGCTTATGATACATCTACTAGTTTGTATCAATTCTATGTACACTTTTTACATTATTAAATATATACATATTTAAGGTTAATTATTACGTTCACAAAACTTGTCATATATATATTATTGCAATTTGATCGGTCTTTTTTGTGTCGAAGGGAGGTTTTGGGTGGGGGATGGGGTGGGGGGGCTACCATGGGGTGGGGGGGGGGGGGCGGGGGGGGGCGGGCCGGGTCGGGGGGGTGGGGGGGGGGGGGCCGAGGCTAGGTGGGGTGGGGGGGGGTGGGGTGGGGGCGGGCGGGGGAATGGGGGGGGGGTGGGGGTGGCGGGCGGGGGTGGGTCTGGGCCGGGGTGGGGGGGTGGGGCCGGGCAGGTGCGGGGGCCGGGGGGCAAGGGGGTCTTGGGGGAGGTGGGGGCATTTGGGCGGGGTGGGGGGCAGGGGGGTGGGGCGGGGGGGGGCGGGGTGGGGGGGGGGGGTGGGGGTGGGGGGGGGCGGGGGTGGGGGGGGGGTGGGGTGGGGGGTGGGGGGTGGGGGGGGGTTGGGGGGGGCGGGGGTGCGGGGGTGGCGGGGGGAGGGGAGTGGGGGGGGTGGGCGAGGGTGGCGGGGGTGGTGGCGGGGGTGGCGTTGGTGGTGGCGGGGGGTGTAGGGGTGGCGGGGGGTGGGGGGTGGGGCGGGGGGGTGCGCAGGGGGTAGCGGTGCAGGGGGTGGCTGAGGGTGACAGGGGGGTGGTTGAGGGTGGCGGGGGTGGTGGCAGGGGGTGGGCGAGGGTGGCGGGGGTGCCTGGGGATGCGGGGGGCCGGCATATTTAATTTATTTTTTCAAAAAAAAAACTGAATGTGAAGGGCTGCGGTTTTAGGCCTAAACCGCAGCCCTTCACTTAAATAGGGCTGCATTTAGGCTTAAAACCGCTACCCTTCACATAGAGAAGGGTGCGGTTTAAGCGAAAAACGCAGCCCTTCAAGCTTATAAGGGCTGCGTTTTTGGCCTAAACCGCAGCCCTTCGTTGTGAAGGGTCAGGCTAAAAACCGCACCCTTATTATCTATTGAAGGGCTGCTATGGAAAAGGGCTGCCGGCAAAAACGCACCCTTATGGTCGTTTTGACCATGACCCTTCCTTGTTTTTCCACTAGTGGCATAAAACATGCAAATCCAACTTAATAGAAATCACATATGAACTAGAAATAGTTCCCTATACATGATACTACTCAATTCTCATCCTTAGGACATCATACTAGTCCAATCAGCACATAGGTATGTACGTACCCCGTGTAGACAAATTGAGAGGCCACTTTAATAATCTTAGAAGTCGTCGAAAGAGAATTCTCCGCCTAAAACAACCAATATAAATTCACAATCAATCATTTATGAATTTACAGCAATAACAAAATACTTTAAACCCCTTCTAAAAGTGTTTAAAAACCTTTCCCATCATTAAAACATAATTAGTAAAACCTCCTAGTATAGTACTACTATACTAGTTGCTAAAAACTCGTAAAAACTCATGTTTAAATCATAAATACTCCATCAACAATACTCTTTTCAAATTTTCAGCAACATATTATGTACTAAAACTCTTTTTAAACATACTTAAAGTCATAAGAATTCTCAATTTCATAAACTACAACATACTACTATGTTTTCCAACTTATAAAACCCTAAAAATCCATGCTTTACTACTCAAAACCCTGTTTTAAACAAAATAAGTAAATCTAAAATTTTCTAACTTCATTAAACAAATCATATAATCTTAGCTTCACAAATAAATCATCAAACCAAAACTTTTAAACATAACATATTAAAACAAACCCTTAAAAATACAAACTTTGCATTAAATAAAACTTGATGATGAAGAAAATAACCAAGTAAAGGAAGAGGAGGAAGGACGCGCGACACGAGGGAGAGCAGCGCTGGCTGCTGCCGGCAGTTCGGTGGGCTGCTGCCGGTGGTCGGCCTGCGGTGTCCGACAGATGGGGAGGAGGGGCGACGACCGAAGAGGAAGAGAGGGAGAAAAGAAAAGAGAGAGAAAAAGAAGGAGGGAGGGCCGAAAATAATGAGGAAGGAGAGAGAAAATAAAGTGTGTGGGAATTTGGGGTTTTTGGGGGTTTATATAGTTTCCCCTTTTCGGGCTTAGGAAAAGGTGATTGGGCTAAAGGTATTGTTTAATGATTGATGAATTGAGTGTTTGGGTTCCTCATACCCAATTAAAAATCCTTTTCACAACCCAAAAAGTGTTTTAAGCTTTTCAAATATTTTTCAAAGCATGACTAGACAAAATGTTTGACTTCTTTGAATCATTAAAATAATTCCTTTGACTTTTAAATCGTCAACCTTTGAAGAAATAAATCGTTAAATATTAAAATATACTTAATTATATATAAAAATACATTAGAATATATTATAAAATTCATAAATTTACGGAGGATTACAGAAGGAGTGGTGGTTGGGTGGCAGGGTCGGCCAATGGCCTGTGCAAACAGACCATCAGCACAGGGCCTCGAAATTTTGAGGGCCCAAAATATTAAAGCCTAGCCTTTAAAAAAAAAAAAAGAGCATCTTCTCTCCCAAATTCAAACATGCAGCGGGAATTGAGCATCATCAAGTCTCTTAACTTCCCCTAAATTCTCGATCCACATCATTGGCAACAACAACTCACACGCAATTTTCCAAATTTTATTATCTTTTGAAAATCTTCCATATTCTTAATTTCTCAATTTCTAATAACTTCCCAAATTCCTCTCACTCATTCCCTATCAACTGTTAGGAAGAATATGAAAAAATCAATTCTGATTTCCCCATTAAATCTTCAATTAACGACTAATTATTTTTACTCTTTATATCATTCTAGCCATTCTCTAATTTTTCATCAATTATCAACTAATTTTGAGACTGAAGAAATTAAGATCATACCTCCAAGTTTTTATTGTATTTAAGTATTTTGGTTTCTGGGAATTTGGTGAAGAGAAACCAGAAGATAGTAGCCGGTTAGGAGTAATAAAGACGAAAAACCAGGGAAATTTGGGGAATTTGGAGAATTTCGCTTTTGTTTCTTCGTTTGTCAATCTCGTCGCGTCGGTACTTCGGCAGTCTGTGTGTTCTCATTTCTCTCTCAATTCACTCAGGGAGTCAGGGTATGTACTGATGATTTGACGAAGTTTGAAGAACTCAAAGACAAAGTAAATTCTAATAATTTACACTTACTTATTTAATTTGGTTTATTATATTATACTCCCTCTGTTTCTTTTTACTCTAAACACTTTTCTTTTTAGTCTGTTTCTTTTTAATCTACACACTGTTGCTTTTTCTATTTTTAGTAATATGTCACATCTACTTTCTCCTCTTTTTCCACCCATGTCATCTACTATTTAATATTTTAACCCACTTTTTAGTTTCTCTCTCTCACTTTTCATTTTCTCTCTCCACCTTTTCAGTTTCTCTTTCATACTTTTGTACTTCCTCCTTGGTTCTCCCCTAAAGTGAAATGAGTAAATTAAAATGAAACGGAGGGAGTAATATTAATCATTTTTTTTTCTTTAATTTTTTTAGATTGATATTGTTAGCCTAAGTGTGCCATCTGCCATGTGACGAAGAAGATCACAATTGACAAGTAACTCTCCTAAGCTGCAATTTGTAAATGATGTAATGTAATATTTTAATTTTCAAGGCTTAGTGGCTTTGTGTATGATATCCACCCATTGAGCAATTAACTAGATTTTATGGACCATTTAAATAACGTAGGTTACCATTTAAATAAAGTAGTTTAAGTTTTTTGGGAATTCAATTTGTAAGAATATAATTGTAATTTGATAATATTTTTAATACATGCATCTATATTATGAATTTTTTTTTTTAATATGAGGGGCCCAATTTTTAAGATTAGAACAGGGCTTCTAAAATGTTTAAGACGGCCCTGTTGGGTGGTTAGGGTTAGGGTATTAGATTAGGGGTTAGGGTTAAGGTTAGAGGGGGTTAGGTTTAGATGAGTTAATTAGGGTTAAAGGGGGTTAGGTTTAGTTGAGTTAATTAGGGTTAGAGGGGGGATTAGGGGTTAATGACTAACGGTGTTAGACTTCCGTTAATCATAAGGGTAGTTTGATGTATTTTTTAAAACGTCGGGGGTATTTGGTGAATTTGGGTTATATGGTGCAAAAATCGTAATAAATAAGGATAGTACTAAAAAATCATGTAAGATTTTTTAGTTTGAAATGGTTTTTTAAATGGAAACCATTTGTATAATGATATTTTATATAGGATATTTGATGCGCTTAACCTATTTGATGCACCATTTGGTTTGTGCACAAATTTTAAGAAAAGAGGAGAGAGAAGAAGTTTAGACCCATTTGCCCACCTATTTGGCAATTAATTAGGTTAGGGTAGGTGAAATAAGGGTAATCATGAATATTTAAAAAAATTTAATTTGAAAAGAAATTTATTAATTTATTTGAAATCAAAGCAATATCAATATAGAGGTCTTGAACCCATAACCACTTAATTCTAATGTCGAAATACTACCACCAAGTTGTGGTCTCTTAATAAAATTTACTACTCCCTCCGTTTCATTTTAACTACACACTTTGACATTTTACACTATTCACAAATTGCACTTTGACCATCATTTGTGCTTTATACGCGGATGAAAATATAGTCATGTGGGATCTTGTTAGATTCATCATAACATGTATTTTATTAATATGTACTTTTTATAATTTTTACAAATACAAAACTAAAGATATATGTCCTCAAAGTTTTGCATTGACATGCGTGAAAAGTGTAAGTGTGTAGATTAAAATGAAATGGAGGGAGTATAATTAATACACAATATTATTGTCCTAAATTGTGTAATTGTCCAAAATGATAAACAATTGCATAAATAAGATTAGTTTTTTAAACTATTAAAACGACACAAAAATACTCAGATCATCGCTCGGGCCTAATAACTAGTATTGAATGATCAGTTTATAAATTTATTGATTATATATGAAATTTATGTAGTACTAGCTAGTACATAACTATTTGTTCAACTTTGTCTTGAAATAACACTGGTGGTGATTGATGACTTGATTGCGAAAAAAAGAAAACCTTGCCAGGCGGTTGCTTGAAAAATATTGGTGGATGATTAACTTACGTGATGACAATATTTATAAAATTTTAATTTGAAAAGAAATTTATTAATTTATTTGAAATCAAGGCAATATCAATATAGAGGTCTTGAACCCGTAACCACTTCATTCTAATGTCGAAATACTACCACCAAGTTGTGGTCTCTTTATAAAATTTACTATAATTAATACACAATATTATTGTCCTGAACTTTGTAATTTTCCAAAATGATAAACAATCCCATAAATGAGATTACTTTTTTAAACTATGAAAACGTAAAACACAAAAATACTCAGATTATCGCTCGGGCCTAATAACTAGTATTTAATGATCAGTTTATGAATTTATTGATTATATATGAATCTTATGTAGTAGTAGCTAGTACATAACTATTTGTTCAACTGGGGATTGTTAAATATCGCCCCCAAATTACTTAAAAATCGCCCCAACTCCCCCTTAAAAGTACCATTATACCCTTACTATATCTCTTATTTTTACTCCAACTTAACTCCTCCTCTAATTCATATTCTCTCTCATCTTCGCCATCACCACCGACGAGCACAAAATTCCGACGAGGTAAATTTTTTTTAACAAATTCCACCTCCACTAACACTCTCGCATACTGAAGCTTCTCTCGTTTCAGCGTAGCAGTATCAACCTTCAAAAATCTCCCTACATTACTAACAATTTTAGTTAAACATCCTTGGCCCCAATACTTAAAATCAAGGTTTAACTGAACCCATATTGGCAGCTTCCTCACTTCATCCCTTTTAAAATCAATGTCCTGAGACCAAGCCTTCACCATGACCGGATTTCCATCAAAGAAAGGATATCCTCCAGCCACCACCTTATCTCTATTCTCCATACTTCTAAACCTCACTACGAAAATTCCTTTTTCCACCATTGCTACTTAATCTACACCCAAATTTCTCCAAATCCTTCGAACAAAACCTTCCATCACCATACTAGGAGGGTTAGCACCTAAAACATAGCATATAATCGCAGAATTCCAATAATCAACCTCCTCCTTAATGTCATCTAGATCAATTTGAATCTTATTATTAATCGATTCTACCATATTTTCATTCACATTCTCAGCAACCTCATTAAACTGCTGCAATATTGGAATCGGGTTTAAATTACCTGAATCAAACCTTGCCGATTGCCTCTCTGGTTGATGAATTGAATTCATCCATTCTGAGAAAGAACGATTCAACTCAGACTGTTGACGTAGCTGGAGAATTGATTGTTGTGGAGTCAAAATTCCCCCCACCTCAAAGTTACCAAACTCCAATGCTTCTATTCCCATGACTTCTTCAATCGAACGAGTTTTCTTGGCTTGCGAATCAGATGACGGACCCCTCGGTTTATTTAACGCTTGCACCGGTGAATCTCTTGCTAGATCCGACGAGATTCCACGTTTCTGGCCCCTTTCTTTCCCGCTATGGCAGAGGAAAGCTAGGGAGCGTTTTTACAGATTCTCAAATCTCATGTTATTAGAAAATAAAAATTCTAGTTACAAATTTAAATTAGCACAATTAACACAAATTACAAGAAAAAGAAGATTAGAATTACAAACCTATAATTATAAATACTACTGAATGCAAATTCCCAATTGAAAATTAGCCACTCCTTACTTCTTAGTTTTAGAGTATACACATAACTACATAAGCAATTTGAACTCTGTGAAAATTATGAGAAATTGAAAAGTGAAAGTAATGAAAAAAATTTCAATTGATGATATGGGAAATTTGCAAGGAATTTTAGGGAGAAAAAATTAGGAGAGAAGAGATTAATAAGGAAATTGGTTGTTGCACCAAATATTAGATCTTGGGAAAGTATATATGCTTTTTAGGGGTACGTGGGAGGGGTACGTGGGATTTGATGTCGTGCAAGGATTTTAGGTAGAACACAAAGACAAAGAGTTAGGGTCAGGGAGATTGGAGGAATGATAGGCCCCTAACAGTTGTTTAAGAAACAACTAACAAGGGCACGCCACAAGTCTTTGTGGGAACGTACGTAAAACAATTCCTACGTTTTGTGGGAATTTCAAATTTCCATCAATTTTCATTGCCCCTATTTTTTTTCATACCAACCAAACAACTAACAACCAAAATCCGAAAATCATGGGAAATTCTATTGCCTACATAATTTCCTGTATACCAAACAACCACTAAGTATTTTTAATTTCTTACCAAGTAAAGCTTGTGTTCTTTGGCAATACTCTTATTTTAGATCATAGAGGTTTTGGTTCAGAATCTTGTCAAGTGATGGTGCTTCTGGATGGAGATTCAATTATCCTCCCAAGCACAAGATCTGCTCATATTGGACCAAAAAACTATGAGAATTGGTCAGAGTCCTTTTTCTTAAAAAAAAAAACATGTTTGCTTCTTTTTTTTCCATTGTTTATCAAGGAGGGAGGATTAACGAGCATGTTGCCTCAGATAATTTTTTTTTTTTGGTGAAAATAGAAACATAGTTCAGATAATCGTGTGACTGATTCAGTACTTAAGCTTTGAAATATACGACCTATGTTCCTTTTTAATAGTTACACTAACACTTTTCACGAATGTCGATGCACAACTTTGAGCCTTTATATCTCTAATTTTGTATTTGTAAAAAATATAAAAAGTCGATATTCTAAAAGTACATATCCATACGAATCAAATAAGACCCCACATGACTATATTTTCTCTTAACCATAAATCACCAATGATAGTCAAAGGGTAATTTGTGAATAGTATCAAAAGTGAAAGTGTAACTATTAAAAAGGAACGGAGGTAATATAGATTATAGGTAGGCCTAGCTTTGTTAATCAAAGAATCGGCCAGCCCCATTATTCAACCTTCCTAACTGAGCTCGGCCCAGCACATTCGTTGTTAGGCCTATCCCGTTGAATTGGGTTAACTTCTTTTTTTTTTTTTTGGTAAGATGAATAATCTCTAGGCTGCCCTCGCACAGGGCCCAACCCAGAAGCCCATGCACTTGGAAGGAGGGGGAGTTGTAAGGGAAAATCTCCTCCAAGTACCCCTCACTTGGTGGCATTCAAACCCCTGACCTTGAGGTTATGAGGTGGAATTCCTACCAAGTGAGCCAAGCTAAGCTTGGTGTTGTATTGGGTTAACTAGTCTATAGCTATAATACTACCTTTTTTTAAGGTGAGCTATAATACTAAGGCCCTGTTCTTTTGAACTTATTTTGGCTGAACTGAACTGAACTTATTTTATTTTGGCTGAACTGAACTTATTTTTGCTGAACTGAACTTATTTTTACTTATTTCTGCTGAACTGAACTTATTTTTACTTATTTTTGTTGAACTGAACTTATTTTGGCTGAACCGAACTTATTTTTGCTGAACTGAACTTATTTTGGCTGAACTGAACTTATTTTTGCTGAACTGAACTTATTTTTGTTGAATTAAATTGTATTAACATAATATTATCAATACTTATTATTATTATTATTTTCTTATTTATAATAATAAATAATAAATAATAAATAATAAATAATAAATAATAAATAATAAATAATAAATAATAAATAATAAATAATAAATAATAAATAATAAATAATAAATAATAAATAATAAATAATAATAATAATAAATAATAAATAATAATAATAATAACTAATAAATAATAAATAATAAATAATAACAAATAATAATAATAATAATAATAATAATAATAGTAAATAATAATAAATTATAATAATAAATAATAAATAGTAATAATAATAAATTGTAAATAGTAAATAATAAATAATAAATAATAATAATAAATAATAAATAATAATAATAATAAATAATAAATAATAATAAATAATAAATAATAATAAATAAATAAAAAATAATTAATAATAAATAAAAAATAATTAATAATAAATACTAAATAATAAATAATAATAAATAATTAATAATAATAATAATAATAAATAATAATAATAAATAAAAAATAATTAATAATAAATACTAAATAATAAATAATAATTAATAATTAATAATAATAATAATAATAATAAATAATAATAAATAATAAAAAATAATATTAATAATATTAATAAAAGATAAATAATAAATAATAAATAATAAATAATAAATAATAATAATAATAATAATAATAATAATAAATAATAATAAACAGTAAATAGTAAATAATAATATTATTAAAAATATAACAAAAAATAAAAAAATACAAAAATAAAAAAATAAAAAAATAAAAAAAATAAAAAAATAAATTTTTTTAAAATAATTACAAATTAATCGTTATTATAATTATAATATTATTAATAATAATAACAATATTAATAGTAATATTGAAAACAAATATAATAATTACAATATTATAGTATACTAAACTTATTTTTGCTGAACTGAACTTATTTTGGCTGAACTGAACTTATTTTTGCTGAACTGAACTTATTTTGGCTGAACTGAACTTATTTTTGCTGAACTGAACTTATTTTTACTTATTTTTGCTGAACTGAACTTATTTTTACTTATTTTTGCTGAACTGAACTTATTTTTGCTGAACTGAACTTATTTTTACTTATTTTTGCTGAAAATAAGTCCAAAAGAACAGGGCCTAAGTTCTTTTTTTTTTTGACATCCATATAATACTAAGTTAATAAACAAAATTTTGGCCAAATAAAAATTCAATATACTTTTCAAAGCTAATATAAAATGGAGGATATATATATATAAAAATAATGTTTTCATATACTACCAGCTATCGTGTCCTATGCAAACATTTTTAAAAATATGTAGTTTGTGGTCATTTCAAACGATAGAAATAGAATTTTATTTATAGGGTACTAGCCTTATATTCACGCGATGTGTGTGAAAACATTTAGAAAATTAATTATTAGTTAATTACATCTAATAAATCAGGAATTTTTAAATTTTTAATCAGTTTATCGCACTAAATCATGTATTTTAAAAAAATTTCGAAATTTTAGTTTAGAGAAATGTAACTGTGTGTTATAAATTCTCACTGTATTCTTTTTATTGTGCTTTTTTTATATTTTTATTTTTTAATTAATTAGGTAGTTACTCCCTCCGTCCCTAAATACAGTGCCCAATATTCCATTTATGTTTGTCCCAAATAGATTTTCCATTTCCTTATTTGGTATGGGTCCACCAATTAAAATATTATTTTGCTTTCAATTTTTATAATATCACCTACTTCCCCATATGGCCCACATTCTCTCTCCTTAATAAACAGTTCATAAAAAGTGTACGAACTTCTATATTTAATTATAATTTAATACAACTAAGGTCATACACATGATTTTTTCTTAATACTTGTGACCAAAAGAAATAGGCACTCTATTTAGGGACGGAGGGAGTACATTTTTTTATTTTTTATTTTTTTCTATTTTTTCGTGTCACACCTCTGTTGCCATATATAATAGAGATAAGGAAAATAGATTTTGATTTTCAATAAACATCTATAAAAGCAAAGTTTTCTCAAATACTGAAGTGCAAAAATATTTATTAAAAAATAAAATTTGTATAATATATAATGCAAACTTTCCCTAATAAAATGTCCAAATCAATAACACGTAAATGTAACTATTTGTTATGAAAAATATACTCTTTACTAGTAAAAATGTGATATAAATGTAATACATGCTCAATTTTTTTTTTAAGTTAGTAAGATGAAGGACCCTAATGAATGGCACCTCGCACAGGTATAACCAGTCAGGTTTGCAGGTCAGACTCCTTGGAGGACGGATGATGGTAAGGGAAACCTCACCCCAAGAATTAAGCCCCTAGTGGGATTTGATGCCATGACTGAGGTCAAACCTTTACCACTAGGCCAAGCTTTTCTGGTATAATACAAGCTCATTGATGACATAACATTATGCTGGAAAACATTGTGAATAAAAAATCATATTACTATACGCCATCATATTTAAACATTCATAAAGTTTTAAGATAACATTTTTTTGGAAAAAAAGT
Organism: Beta lomatogona; assembly: GCA_947646795.1. NCBI lineage: Eukaryota > Viridiplantae > Streptophyta > Magnoliopsida > Caryophyllales > Amaranthaceae > Beta > Beta lomatogona. The sequence goes on from CANSNZ010000560.1 coordinate 285,119, forward strand.
ATTTATACTAATCTAAATATTATGTCGTCAATGAGCCTCAAATTATTTTACACAACTAAGAATAATGTTCATGTTATTTATAACAAAAATTTCAGTATTATTTTGCACATATAGAATGTTAGGACTCTATGTCCCTAGGTATTTTGATGATGATAAATACATTTTTGTATATATAACATGTTTGGTTGCTTCATGGTACAGATTTGTCAAAAGAAGTTTGAATGATCAAGATTGCTAATCATGGAAGAATGCTAGACTTCTAATTATAGCCGAACATGTAATAAGTAACCAAATTAGTATGTTTGAATATGTGTCTTATAAAAGGAGTATTATTTAATATGACATTATTGTGTTTATTTAATTTTACTAGAGTTAGTAAAATAAATAGCACGATAATAAAAATTACATAAAATTCCTTTGAAATAAAAAAAGGGAATTTGAAAAATCTGATTTTTCTTTTAAAGATAAAATATTTCTAAAAGCTAATTTGTTATGGAAAAGAAATAAATATCTTGAAAGAGATAAGTTTTTAGAAAGATAATATTTCAAGAAGATTAAAGAAAAACATCCTTATTAAAAGATATGATATATCCGTGAGATAGGATCATATATTTTCATAAGGAAATTGATCTTCAATCTTCTTTTAAATAGCTGAGCATTCATCTCATTCAGATACGTTTTTCCAGAGCTATCGTGAGTATTTTATGAAAAACGAAATTCCCAGAAGCACAGAGTATAGCATAGTGTTCTGACATTACTAAGGTGGTTACCTCGGAATTTATCGAAGCCTCTATCTGCTTAATTGAGAAGCACTTTTTTGAGGATAAAATCTTTCTGTAATCTTCACATTATTATGGAGAGTGTTGGGTTGGGTACATGAGTTTGTATTTGATTCAACTTAGCAACACTTATAGTTAAGTGTTGGGGAGCACTACTAGAGTTAGTAGTGGCGACTTGTACCTTGAGTGAGGTATTAGGGTAATTCGCTATTAGTGGATTTTGTGGACGTAGATCTCGGAATAGAGATTGAACCACGTTAATCTCTTTTGTATGTGTTCCCATTACTATTTATTATCCGCTTATACAGTGTGTTTCAACTCAATCTCGAAATCTCAATTTTAGTTGAAACATTGTACTTGTTACAGTGCTATAACTTTGAAAGTTCGATTTTTTGCACGATTAATTTTAATCAAAGCGATCCTATTCATTTGTAATTAATATCTTGCAAACTAACAATTGGTATCAGAGCCAACTATTCTTATAAAACTAATCCCTTGAGAATAGTAAGTATGTATACGCAGGATGAAATTCGTGACATGTACTCAAAGTGTCCGATCTTCAACGGCACGAATTATTCATGGTGGAAAACCAGAATGAGAATATATATTTAAGGATCCGACTACAAGTGTTGGAAGGTAATAAGGAAAGGTCCCATTCCAATTCAAGCAAAAGACACAAACGGAAAATTGATTGAAAAAGATGAGGATGAGTACGATTCAATCGACTACGCAAAGGCCGAAAAGAATTTCAAAGCAATGAGTATTCTTTAATATGGAGTTGGACGAGAAGAGTATTCTAGAATCTCGGCATGTGCTACTGCAAAGGAAATATGGGACACTCTTGAGTTAGCCCATGAAGGTACGAAAGAAGTAAAACAATCTCGTATTGATTTATTAGTTCAAGAGTATAAATTGTTTAAAATGGATCATGATGAATCAATAAAAGAAATGTTCACTAGGTTTACCATTGTTACTAATGAATTAAGTTCTCTTGGAAAGATTTATGATTCTAAAGATTTGGTTAGGAAGGTCTTAAGAAGTTTGACCGATCGTTGGCTTCCAAAAGTTACTGCTATTCAAGAAGCCAAGGATTGGTCCAAACTTTCTCTAGAGCAATTAATTGGATCTTTAATGACTCATAAACTTATTTTAGATTCTAAGACTCCTAAACTAAAAAATAAAGGTTTAGCCTTGAGAACTTATTGTGATGTTGAGGAAAGTGACATAGATGAGGAAGTTACATTGCTTATAAGGAGATTTAAAAATTTCCTTCAAAAGAACAAAAACTATCTCAAGAAAAGTGCTATTAACTCTAAATTTTTTGAGCATGGTGACTATAATAGTAGGATTAAAGAATGCTCATCATGGAAGGATGAGAAATCCAAAGAAAAGAAAGTTCAAGCGAAGAAGAAGTACAAGAAGGTTATGATAGCAGCTGTTTGGGGAGACATAAATTCGGATGATGATGAAAAAACTGTGGCACAGTGCCTTACAGCGAAGCTCTATGCTGATTCTACCTCGAAAGCACTGTATATGGCACAGTGCTATTATGACTCTCACTTATGTCTTACGGCGAGAAACTCTACCATATCCGATGACGAAGATGAATATGAGGTAAATCTCATCTCATTAAAGCCTAAAATTCCACTGCTTTCTAAGAACCAACTTACTTTATTGCTTGGTAATATTATTGATGATTGTCAAGAATTGAGTGACAATTTTTTTAACATGAAAAATGAGTTAGAGATTATGAGCAAGCAAAAGTTAGGTTTGGAAAAGGAATATAAGATTTTACTAGATGAAAACAATGGTCTAATAAGAAGAAACTCAGAATTGGAAAAGATTGTTGATGAGCTTAACGTTGATTTGGTTGCGTCAAAATATGAAAAGTCTTTAGATAAAGAAATTGTTCATGCCACTGTGCCGTACACTGATTCTATATCAGCAAATTTAGATCTTAAAAACAAATTGAGTCTTTAAATCATGAGTTAACTGAATTGAAAAAATCAAGACAAAAATCCATAATTGTTTCACTCATGCTAACTCATGATGCTAAGTTAAGTGATGAACTTGATAAAGCAAAGAAAGATTTGTAAATTTTGAGAAAAAGGAATGGCGATCTAAACACCTCTGTTGATTTCTTGGAATCACAATTGAATGTTGCACGCAAAATGTATGAAAAATGGTCAGCTGGTCAAAAAGTCTTAGATTATCTATCTAATTCCACTAACAATCGAAATAGATTTGGTTTAGGTTACAATAGCCAGAGACACAGTGTAAGGCACAGTGCTAGAAATTGCGAAAGAGACTTTAGGAAACGCAAGTATGTGGATTTACCTGAGTATTTGATATGTTCTTTCTATGGAAAGAATGGTCACACAACTGATGGTTGTAAAGAAAAGAAAAAACATGTTGAAAGAAATAGTCAGTTTGTGAGTCGAGTATGGATTCGAAAAGATTTATTAAGAGCCCAACTGAAAGATAAGGGACCCAAATTCATTTGGGTACCCAAAACCAAGAATTGATTTTTTTTTCAGGCTTAGTGGGAGGGAACAATCTATACTTCTCAGAAAGATGATTGCTTAACGGATTCTATTTGCATTAATCTTATTCCTCTCACTTGAAAAGCCTAATAATGAGAAGTGTGTTGCATGGTAAGTTTTGGTATGGTAAGTTATTCTCACACTTCTTTAGAATTGATCTTGGTTGAGTTTTGATAATTTTTGTTAGAAGAGGCAAAGTGTATATTTATATTTTTTTATCTCTCTTGAACACTTGACGATCTGTCATGATAAATTATACTTGTTGCAATACCGATGACCAATTAGCCTATATTATTTCAAAACCTTTCATTAGAAAATGTCTGAAAAAAGAATTAGAATGGAAATACTACTAATGATTGACAAGTAAGAATTTTTCAGTGATTTTCCCTTGATAATTGGCTAGAATAATGATTTTTGTGTTGCTTGGTGTACCTTTTCAAAAGCAGTTTCTTGAGTGTAATGTAGGACTCGTAATGGTCTAATAATGCTGTCCTAATGTCATGATCCTAAGTTGTCGAATTAATAAGCTATATGATCCTAAGTTGCCGAACTATTAAGCTATGAAATGTTAATTGTTTCTCCTAAGGCAAGCTTGATCTTTAGCCTGATGTTATTCCAATTTTCTCCTTTTGAGTTTGACATTTGTGCCTCATTATTTCTTCTTTTCATATCTCATCTCATCTTTTCCCTATTATATCCTTCTTTTTTCTTCACCCATTGCTCTAGTTCAACAAGTGTTTTTAATCTTGATTCATGATAATCTATGGGGCAAAGACATCTTTATGCGATGATGAAAGAAGAAGACGCATCAATTAGGGGGAACATGAAAAGGTTGGACTGAACACTAATACGTGAAAAGAATGAAAGCACTTATTCACACTGTACAAGGCACAATGCCAAAAGATGTATCGAAAAGAAAATAAGGTCCGAATTAATTTATTTCATCTGTGATCTCTTATTTATTGACTCTAGCTATTTATATTGTATGGTCTGACTCTCCTTTAAAAAAAAGAACAAAAAGAAAAAGAAAAAGAAAAGAAAAGAAAAAGAAAAGGAGAGTAAAACACTTGTTTTTGATAAATTCTAGAGTTTAAGTCATGTGAAGAAAATTATGCAGCTCTTAATGATCATTTTGGGTTACTGGATATGCGAAGATAAGTTATTTGAAAGGGAATACATTGTTCAGTGGCACAGAATCACATATAGTGCCACAATGAAGAAAGTTCTACGTTATTTGTGGAAGTTGGAAATCTGAAAGTAAGGTTTTAACACTTGTTGAACTAATTGCCATATAGAATCTTTAAGCTTACATGACTTCCCTTTATATTACTTTCTTAGCCTACCTTGATCCCTCATTGTTATTTCTTACTTTGTAGCTTCAGATTGTGAGTTGGATTATTTTTTGCTTCATGACTTCGAATTGTGAATTGGATTATGACATAGCACCAGCATCCTTAGTATTTATTGCTTGAGCTACTAATATTACATGACGATGATGGCTCTTGTAATGTTCTAGCATTTTTTTGTGGTACCCTTGAAATGCTTATTTTTGATGATGCCAAAAGGGGGAAGACTATTGTGTTCTTTCTATAACTTATTTTTTTATTAGTCTTGATTACCTTCTTGATCTTTTTCCTTGACCTTTCTAGAGATTTGTTGGTATATTTCTAGTGATTTGTTGGTATATTTCTAGTGATTTGTGTGGTATTGGAAATTGTGAGGTTATTTGCACTTGCTTGAAAAACGGGGAACCTTAATTATACAAGTTGAAGTCAAGTGTATAGTCTTTAATCCCCATTTGAAAATATATATGCTCATGTTGAGGGGGAACCTTAATGTGTTTGTCATCATCAAAAAGGGGGAATTTGTTAGTACTCTATATCCCTAGGTATTTTGATGATGATAAACACATTTTTGTATATATAACATGTTTGGTTGCTTCATGGTTCAGATTTGTCAAAAGAAGTTTGGATGATCAAGATTGCTAATTATGGAAGAATGCTAGACTTCTAATTATAGTCGAACATGTAATAAGTAACCAAATTAGTATGTTTGAATATGTGTGTTATAAAAGGAGTATTATGTAATATGACAGAAAATCAGAGCGCTTTTGTTCCAGGGCGCCTCATTACTGATAATGCGTTGATTGCTCTTGAGATTTTTCATACTATGAAAAATCGAACCAGAAGCAGAAAGGGTAGTATTGCTATGAAACTCGACATGAGCAAGGCCTATGACAGAGTCGAGTGGGGTTTCCTCCGGAAGCTTCTGCTTACTATGGGGTTTGATGGTCGTTGGGTGAATTTGATTATGGATTGTGTGACTTCTGTTTCTTACTCTTTCATTGTGAATGGAGGAGTGTGTGGCTCTGTTACTTCTAGGCGCGGGCTCCGTCAAGGTGACCCTCTTTCTCCTTATTTGTTCATTTTGATTGCTGATGCTTTCTCTAGAATGATACAGAGAAAAGTTCAGGATAAACAGATTCATGGTGTTCGTGCTAGCCGTAGCGGCCTCAAAATTTCTCATCTCCTTTTTGCCGATGATAGTCTTCTCTTCATAAAAGCCACCAGACAGGAATGCAATGTTATAGTTGATACTCTCAACTAATATGAGTTAGCATCCCGAAAAAAAAATTCATTATGACAAGTCTGAGGTTTCTTTCAGCAAAGGAGTAAGTATTGAGCAAAAAGATGAGTTAGTTGGAATTTTAAAGATGCGGCAAGTTGACAAGCACGAAAAGTACCTTGGTATCCCTTGTATGGGAGATCGATCAAAGAAAGCTATTTTTGATTCACTTCTTGATAGAATTTGGAAGAAACTCCAAGGGTGGAAAGAGAAGCTACTATCGAGAGCTGGCAAAGAGGTTCTTTTCAAAGCTGTCATCCAAGCTATGCCTACTTACCTTATGGGGGTTTATAAGATCCAGAGCTCGATCATTCAGCGCATCCATTAGGCCATGGCAAGATTTTGGTGGGGGAGCTTCGAAAATAAAAGGAAGGTTCACTGGAAAAGTTAGGATTCAATGTGTACTCTCAAGTACTTTGGTGGTATGGGGTTCAAGGATCTCAATGTTTTTAATGATACTTTACTCGGAAGACAATCGTGGAGATTAGTGCAAGCCCCACACTCTCTATTTGGGCGGGTTATGAAAGCTAAGTACTTTCCTATCACTGATTTTCTTGATTCTCCTCTTGGTCACTCTTGTAGTTATTCATGGAAAAGCATTTGGAGTTCGAAGGCCTTGATCAAAGAAGGGTGTGTGTGGCGTGTTGGGAATGGTGAAAAGATTGGAGTATGGAGTGATCCGTGGGTGATGGGTGATGATGGGAGGTTTATCTTGAGCTCTCCTTGTGCTGGCATTCAAAAGGTGAGTGATCTTATTATTCCTAGCACTATGGAGTGGAATACTAGGCTCATTGAGGAGAAATTTGATGATAGAGATGTGAAATGTATTCTTGCAATCCCTTTGGGTTCTATGGTGCACCATGATGAATTTACTTGGGCACTCACAAAAGATGGGCATTATTATGTGAAAACGGCATATATGTTGGGAAAAGGTGGTAACCTTGACTCTTTCCATCAAGCTTGGGTTGATTTATGGGGTATGGATGCGAGTCCAAAAGTTAGATACTTCCTTTGGAGGTCGTGTACTAATTCGCTTCCTACTCGTGCTCTTCTTAAAGCACAACACCTACTTGAAGATGATGCATGCCCTTGGGGTTGTGGAGGCGTGGAAACCACTTGTCATGCTCTATTCGAATGCCCTCGAGTGCTCAATCTTTGGCAGGACTTGGAGTGTGGAGCCCTTTGTGTTAACTCATTAAATCTTGGGATGTGTGACTTGGTAGAGAGCTGGAAAAATTGTGACAAGGCAACTCTATCTCGTGGCATTTATTTAACTTGGAGTATATGGGCCGAAAGGAACTTGTGGGTGTTTCAAGGCAAGCGCACACCGAACCATGTGCTCGTCTCTCGTGTGCAGCGCCTAGTGGACGAGCAAGGCAAGTATTTGACTCGCATCTACTGCTCCAAAGCAGCGCCGATTGAGCCAAGGGCAAAGGTATGTCAAATTCCCCCTCCACGTATGCTGAAATTAAATGTTGATGCATGCCTAGCGGATGTTGGCTGGGTTGGTTTAGGTGTGGTGGTCGAGATTCTTTGGGCGAAGTTGTCTTTGCAGCCACTCGTCGTATCAAGGCATATTGGAGCTCGGAATTTGCTGAAGCAAATGCTATTCAAATGGGTGTTCGACTTGGGCATCGTTTTGGTGCAAAGGAGATGATCCTTAAATCGGATTGCCACGGTGTAATAAAGCGGTTGTCAAAGCATGCACTTTTTCTTTCGGATCTCGACATCATCCTCTATGATATCTTAGCTTCTTGTTCCTCCTTTTCTTCTCTTGTTTGGTCACATGTGAAACGTGACGGTAACTTTGTAGCTCATCATTTAGCTAAGCTAGTTCCATTTGGTGTTGAACATATTTGGGAAAACCACTCCCCCCAGGAGATGGCGCCCTATGTACTCACGGACAAGTTGTCTTTGAATTAATCTAGCTTGCTTTTCCCCTAAAAAAAATGTAATATGACATTATTGTGTTTATTTAATTTTACTAGAGTTAGTAAAATAAATAACACAATAATAAAAATTACATAAAATTCCTTTGAAATAAGAAAAAAAGGAAATTTGAAAAATCTGAATTTTCTTTTAAAGATAAAAGATTTCTAAAAGCTAATTTGTTATGGAAAAGAAATAAATATCTTGAAAGAGATAAGTTTTTAGAAAGATAATATTTCAAGAAGATTAAAGAAAACATCCTTATTAAAAGATACTCCCTCCGTTCTCTTTTGATCTTCCAATTTGGAATCAGGGGAGGAACCAATGCAACATTAAAATAGTGTAAGATTTTCTATTTTGTGATGTGAAATAATTAGAAATTCTAGCTGGTGATTTAAATGCACATTTTAGGTGATTTGTATTCCACCTCAGTAGGAAATTCTCAGCCAACTGGTCATTACGTACTACACGGAATAAAGTTGAGGTTCACTCACAATAATCATTCTCGGCCCTTGGATTATTTTAATGGCAAATATTTAAGGCTACAAATGAGAGTACAAACTTCGATCTCATTTATCACAAACTAACCATTACATTTTCCCAATAAAATAATTAATTATATGTGGAAAGATTCAATATAGGAAGAACATTATGAAATTTCCCGATTGGGAATGTAGGAAGAATAAAAGAGAACGGAGGGAGTATGATAGATCCGTGAGATAGGATCATATCTTTTCATAAGGAAATTGATCTTCAATCTTCTTTTAAATAGCTGAGCATACGTTTCTTCAGATACGTTTTTCCAGAGCTATCGTGAGTATTTTATGAAAAACGAAATTCCCAGAAGCACAAAGTATAGCACAGGTGTTCGACATTACTAAGGTGGTTACCCGGGAGTTTATCGAAGCCTCTATCTCGCTTAATTGAGAAGCACTTTTTTGAGGATAAAATCTTTCTGTAATCTTCACATTATTATAGAGAGTGTTGGGTTGGGTATATGAGTTTGTATTTGATTCAACTTAGCAACACTTATAGTTAAGTATTGGGGAGCACTACTAGAGTTAGTAGTGGGGACTTGTACCTTGAGTGAGGTATTAGGGGAATTCGCTATTAGTGGATTTTGTGGACGTAGATCTCCGAGTAGAGATTGAACCACATTAAACTCTTTTGTATGTGTTCCCATTGCTATTTATTATCCGCTTATGCAGTATGTTTCAACTCAATCTCGAAATCTCAATTTCAGTTGAAACACTGTGCATGTTACAGTGCCATAACTTTGAAAGTTCGATTTTTTACACGATTAATTTTAATCAAAGCGATCCTATTCAGTTGTAATTAATATCTTGCAAACTAACATAGAACAAATTCAAATTATTTCTAGCCAATTTTTCTATAAGACAAAAGTATTAAATACTATATTTATTTCTCTAATATGGCTTATATATTATGAAGAAAGAACTGTGATATTTTGTCGTTTAACCATGATAGAAACAATTTGCTTCTTATCGTCCACCGTGGCGTTCCATTCCATTCCATGTGGCTAGAAGATGTATATATGCCATATAGGTAACTATCCCACATGGTACAAGCTCAATTCGGATGCTGCTATGTTGGGAGAGAATGAGAATGGTGTGGGTGTTGTTGTGAGGGACGATTATGGGGCTGTGGTGTTGGTTGCAGTAAAGCAGTTCCCCGCACGTTGGTCTGTAGCTCTTGCTGAAGCCATGGCAGCACAGTATGACTTGTAGGTTGCTCGATGTTATGGACTTTTATCGGTGGAGCTCGTATGTGATGCGTGCAACCTTTCAAAAGCAATTTTCATGCAGAATTTTGGTCCCTCTACTTTAGATCTTGTGGTGGAAGATACTTGTTTGCTTGGTGAAAGTCTAGATAATTTCTCTATTTCACATGTTAAACGGGGTGGGAATACAGTGGCTCATTTAGTTGCTCGCCTCCATCCTTCTAATGAGGTGGAGGAAGTCTTTGTAAACTCATTCCCACAAGATGTATTAGCTTTAGCGGAGTTTGATGTTAGCTAATAATACTTATTCATGTTTCCCCTCAAAAAAAAAAAAAAAAACCTATCCCACACCACTTATATGTGATAGGGGTGTACATAACCGGGTACCCGGCTTTTCGGGTACCCGGATATGTGGGATCTCGGAAAACCAGGTACTTGAAAAGTCGACCCATGACCCGACCCGGGAAAACCGGGTACCCGTTTTACCGGGTCGGGTCATATGGTACCCGGCTCGTTTTTCTTTTTTTTTAGCTAAAACTGCCAACTAACACTTGAAAGTTGAAACTGGCCCACTGCCAATTAAGTCCATAAATTCATGCACATATTTTGATGATGATAAAAGTGATAAAAATTAAAAGGCCATTATTGCCAAGTGCCACTGCCTTTTTGTTCTTGATTTGCAATATGATGCCCACTGCCTGGATCACTTCATTTTTGGGAATAAAACTATAAAAGGAAGGGGGAATTAAAGTAATCAACAATGCATGCTTGGTGAATAGTTATTGCTTACAAGTTACAAACTTTAAACATCACCACCCACAAAATTACAATAAAAGGGAGGGGAATTAAATAGTTTCAAAATACAAACTTCTTAATGTTTTTCATAGTTATTTCAAAGAAAAAAAAACCACACAACTTCAAAGCTCATATTCATTTTGTGAAGTCCGAAACATCGGTCGTCTCATCAATTGCAATTGACCTCCATTAGATCATCATCACTATTATCTCCATACCTTGACATACTCTATAAGAAAAATGAGAAACTCATTACAATTTTGTAACTAAACCACTACTTACTAGCATAAATTAATTCACAACAAGTGACAAACTAAATTAATTCAGCATTATAACAACAATCAAGTGTCAACTATCAACAATCAATGTCTTCAATTGACTTAACACATCAATAAGTACTCTTAGCTCCAACTTTCATTATTCAACCCAACTTTCAAATAGCAAAACATGAAGTCAAGAACACACAATTGCAGTTTTAACATTTCCATTTCTATTCTCTATGCTCACAGAAATCCTACAATTTTTACAATCTAACAAAAATATTAACACTTATCATTATATGTAGAACATGGGACAGCTTCTAAATAAAAGATAATTCCATTACATATCTTAAACTTAAACTTAAAAACATAATTCCAATGTTCCAAAAGTTCCAGTGCCATCTACACCTACTTGACGAAAAAGGATTCATACAACAATATGAAGGAAATCAAGACAGCAGAGAATGACGGAGTATGAAAGAAATTAAAGCAAGGAGTAGTATGAAATTAAAGCAATTAAAAGAAATTAAAGCAAGGACTAAAGAGTATGAAATTAAGAAAAGCATTTCCTTAATGAAAGAGAATGACGGAGTGGTGGACTGGTGGTGCTCGACGTAGTCGCCGGTCGGTGCGAGTGACGGAGTGAGGACTGAGTACTACTATTGACGGAGTGCGACTGCATGTGACTGAGTGACCGAGTGAGAACCGAGGAGTGAGGACTGCGAGTTTTAGGGTTTCTGCCTTTCTAGTTGAAGTCGAAGTCGAAGTCGAAGAAGCATTTTTTGTGACTTTGTTCAAAGCTGGGCCAAATATTCAAAAGCAGCGTTGCTGATCGCCTGGTCCAAATAATTTTGACATCCGGCAAGGTGCACGGAGACCCGCGAACATCTTAGGTGCGGCCCAGTACCCGACCCGAATTTTCTTGTTTTTTCCCGAGTCGGGTACCCGGCCCAATAAAATTACAAAATCAGAAAAAAAATTACCGACATTTTTTACCGGGTCGGCGGGTCAACGGGCCGGGTCAACCGGGTCGGATTTTTTTTAACACCCCTAATATGTCAAACTTCTTGTAGATTTGTCTGTAAGGCCATGTAATTTTCCAAAAGTGTAGGGTTTCACATTTTCTTAATAGATTGTTATTTTTTTTTAACAGTTGTACCCAAGAATTTGACACGTATGTTATACACAACTTTGAGCATCAATAACTTTGATTATACATTACTAATAAATATAAAAAGTTGATTTTTATGAAAATACGTTATGAGATAGATCTGACAAGTACATGACTATGATTTTCATTATATATACATAGTATACGAGGATCAAAGTAGAGAATGTGAATAATGTCAAAAGTCACTATGGTGCGACTATTAAAAAAGAAGTATTTTCTAGCTGTTCTCTTGTAAAATGTGTTCAATGATTTATGAAACCTTCTAATAGACAATTGGCATGGATCATTTTATGCAATATTTTATTCAATTCTTTTAAAATCGCAACACATTAACTATTTTTATAAATAATTTTAATAAAGTTAAAAGTACGCTAGAAAATACTTTATTCAATGATTTATGAAACCTTCTAATAGACAATTGGCATGGATCATTTTATGCAATATTTTATAGAATTCTTTTAAAATCGCAACACATAATTTTACAATTGCTACAATTTTATTGTCCCATAATAACTTGACCAATCTAGACCATTTATTTAATCTATACCATTCATTTAATTAACTTTTATAATTAAATTGAAACTGAAACTAATCGTTATAGTTTATGAATTCACAATTAACAGTTCACCTAGTTTTCAGCAGTTTTTTAGAATATTTAAAAGGTCAGCGAAATTAATGGACATGATGAGTCACTAAAAATAAATGGCTGAGATTAAGTAATTGTAATGGTTACGATTTTATTGTAGCTACTTAAAAAAAACTTTTCTAGCCACTAATTTTTTTTTCTATAAGTACAGTTAAAATAATTCTCGTAAATGATACAAAAGACAAAACGTTAGAGACTTGTAGTGACCAAGTATAATTTGTTTCTTGTCTTTTTTTTTTTTTTTTTTTTTTTTTTTTTTGATAAGGAAAGAAAACTAGGAGGTGTCTACACAAGAGACACCCCCTAAAGCACCCCAAAGGGTGGTTACAATAAGCTTCAAGTACAGAAATAACGAAGAAAAAAGGAGCACTAAGGAACTCGAGTAAATGCTCCGCCGCGGCATCACACCATCTCCCCAGGCCCAAATCTAAGTCGAACCCTTCACGGGGGGCAAGACAAACACCACCGAAAATGAATAAGCTCCCAAATCTTCACAAGAGAAGCACAATTACTTGAGGCCACAAGATCAACCACAAAGCTAACCAACTAAAAAAAAAAATCAGGAACTAAATAAAACAGAAAATTACATAAAAACATGAGAAAGAAATAAAACCAGAAAATAAGAACTATCCAAAAGCTACAAGTCGCCGGATCCACCGCTAACAACAATCGACGACCACCACGAATAGAACTCCAGGCAACAAAGACTAACCGAACTTGAGACCGGTCGAAATAGACGAAAAGGAAATCAACCCAACCTCCTCGAAAAGAAGCGGCCATCGAACCACCACCTAGCCTCAAGCCGTAAACCGAAACAAAGGCCGCCAACATCAACCATGGAAACGAAATCGACCCATCGCGAACCGAAATATGACCCATCGCGAACCGAAATCCCGGCGACGAGAACACTCACGATCCACCGCGAGCGAACTGAACCCACACCGCGAACAACCATTCCCAAATTGACAGGAATTAGAGATGGCGAAAGCTAAACAAGAGCTAGAAAACCAAAAGTCCGACTGAGGACAAGAGAAAATTGGACTAGAAGATAAAACTAAGCCATAACAATGGCTAGATCTAGGAGGAAAATAAAAGGGAGGAGGCTAGGGTTTCAATTTCCAAAGAAATTGATTTGGGGGCTAGGGATTTTAGGGTTTGCTATTGGGGTTTTCTAGAGAGAAGGCAGAGCCTCTCTCTCTAGAAATTCCCTCTCTCGTTCAGTGTTTCATGGAGCAGTAGTTGTTTCTTGTCTATTAAGGAAAAGGCTAACTATCATAATAATACTCGTCGACGCATTATATTAATAACGTTGAATTTGTATCTTCGCGGCAAATGCTATATCTTCACAACTCAAAAGACCGAGTACGGGTTGATAATGACACAAAAGCTTAAAGAATATCTTATACCAGCAGTACCAACAATTTTTTTTCCTTTTGAACGGAGACTAGTACCAACATAATTTTCTCACATAGCCACATATATATAAAGCAAAAGTAAGCAACAACTCAAAAGAGAATATTAAAATATAATTTGAACTAGAGATAAAATAAAAGAAATTGATATGGCCATAAAAAAAAAAAAAAAAAAGCAACTCATATGAACTATTGGAACTTTGATTAGTCAATGTTCTCATGATAATCATCATTTTTGCCTTAATTTGATATTATAGCTATAATTGGTAACACATTAGTTACTTATAACTATGAAATTAAGTACCTGGCTAACACATTTTATATATTACAAATTTTATATTTTTCTCATTTGAACAAAGTATGTAATAAATGTGAAAAATACTTGGAATATGATCAACTATTATACAATTATTCTATAGTTAAGCATAGCTCAACATCCCTTCTCCAAATTATATAATACTATTCCACTAACTTACATTATATCGACTTTTCTAATAACATGACAAACAATAATCAAATTACAACTTATCATCTAAAATTATGTAAACTAATAAGTGTAAGAATTATATGTTTATGATAAGTGTAAGATTTAATATGAAACAAATAAAATATCATTTTTTTCCTCAAATTTTTTCCTTAATTTTTTATCACTGAGTTCTCCCATGTTTAAAAAAATTATTAACATCACCATATCTTTTCCCCGTGCCAAGGACAAGGTCAAAAACTACTTTTTTTTTTTCCCAAAAGGATAAAAGCTACTTCCTTAATTTATTTATATCATGGGAGAAAAAGAAATGATATTGAAACGGCTATATTACTGTTGTCTGTATTTACAAGAACAGGCCCACAATTTTCTTTATGGGAACAGGTGCAATCAACACTCTCACTAGCCACTGCATCAAAAACCCAAATTCAAGCACCGTCGACTGCGTGTCTATAACTTTTTTGTGATTTTTTAATCATCAAATATAACAAATCAACAATCCCTTAATTTATCTATTTTTATTTTATAAATTAAGTTATTAAACTCCATATTAATCATTCAACAAATGAAAACACATAATAATAATTTCCAAAATTCCCCACTTTTTAGCCTTAAGATTCTTTACACACGTAGACCGCGTTCATTTCTTTAGACCAAGCAAAACATTATCACAAAATCTTATAAAAATTATAGAAAGCCGTTATAAATACCCAAAAATAACAAAACTTAACCGATTCTCCCTCTCTTTCTCTCATTCTCATTTTCTCTCTCCTACTCTGTTTTCTTTCACAATGAAAAGACCAGGAAAAATGAAAAACATAGTAGGAATCCTCAAAGACAAAGTCTCAATTCTCAAAGCAACCCTTTTATTATCCTCTTCTAAACCCACCACCTCCTTCCACGTCGCCGTCCTACGCGCCACCACGCACAACCACCCATCCGACCCACCGCCTTTCGACGTCGTCTTAGCCTTAGCCCACAACCACCGTCCCTCCGCCGGAGCATTAGTCCACGCGCTACTCCAACGTGTTCATGGGACCCACAACGTCTACGTGGCACTCAAGTGTCTCCTCACGCTCCACCATGTCATCACTTATGGATCCCCTGCTCTTAAGGAGAATATCTCATCTTACTCAACTGGGCCCCTCTTTAATCTATCAAGTTTTCAAGACCCGTCTGATCGTGACACGTGTGAGTTATCTAATTGGGTAAGATGGTACGCCGATGTACTGGATTATAGCCTTGATCTTTCAAGGAAAAACAGAGGAGAGAGATTGAGTTCTTTGGTGGGTTTTGTGGAAGTCATTTGTGGGGCCCCTCAATCTTTGCATTATCAAAAGATAAGCTTGATTTATGAAGTAATGAAGTTGGTTGGAGAAGATTATAGGATGATTATGAGAGAGATTAATACTAAGATTAATCAATTTGGGAAGAGATTAATTCAAGATTTAAGTGATGATTTGTTGAGGAATTTGTTGGGTGATTTAAAAAGAATTGAGAATTGTAAAGAAAGAATGTTTTTAATGTTCTTGAATAAGAAGAAAAATGATGGAGTTTGGGAATTAATTGAGGAAGTTAGGAAAGATGTTGAGGAAGTTAAGGAGAAGAGAGAGAATATGAAGTTGGTTGTTTTTCATGGAACTGAGTCGACTCGGGTGGAGGAGAACCGAGTTAGCGAGTCAAGAAAGTTGGCCGTTGTGCCGGCGCCACGTGCCAAAAGATGGTTGGATGTTGACTGGAATCCGTTGGTTGCTTCCGTTGGTTAATAAGCTGGAGATGTGTGAGTTTGGAAAATGCTTGATGTCAAACTTTTTTTATTTTTTGATTTTTGAGATCAAGTCAATTTTTGGTATTGTACATTCTCAATTTTTGTTTTGGCTGTACAAATCGAGATAAAGGTATAGTAATAATACAAAAATAATTGTTGAATGCTGAAAATAAACTGTTATTGAGCTCTTTGAGTTGTTCAGACCTTAGCATATGTAATGATTTCCTCATATGTGTGAAATAAATAATGTATTTTAAATTTTAGCATTTATGCAAGATGTGAAGCAGATTTACAAATTTATTGTAAGATTTTGATAACTTTGTTAATCATATGAAGAGAAAATTTATTATGACCAAACTTGGCTTTTTTTTTAAAAAAAGAAGAAAAAAGAGAAATTTTATACAAATTAAAGGGATGACTTTTCGATTTAATTACCTTATTTGAACTTGTCAATATTCCATATACGCTCTGCTTATTTTATTGGTTGTTTGCTTTGCTCAATGAGAACAATTTCGTTCTCAATAAGAATGTAAATTGGGAGACCGTACCGATGCTAATGTCATTTTAATGACTAATTTAGGGCAAACATTAAATTTCATCTTTAGCATTATTTCTAAACCATAGTTTGTGACTATATAGACAAAGTGGTAAAGAAACAAACCCATTTGGATAAATATCCGGATGTTGATAATCTATAAGCATGTATTGCTTATTTTAATGCAACCATGTAGTTTTCCATATTACTCCCTAGTTTCATTTTAATTTCCTCGACTTTACTTTTGGGAAACCAAGAAATAAGTACAAAAGTATGAGAGATAAGGCGAAAAGGTGGAGAGAAAGCGAAAAGTGAGAGAGAGAAAGTTAAAAGTGGGTTAAAATATTAAAAAGTGGATGACATGGGTGGAAAAAAGAGGAGAAAGTAGATGTGACATGTTACCTAAAATAGAAAAAGCAACAATGTGTAGATTAAAAAGAAAACAGGTAAAAAGGAAAGTGTGTAGATTAAAATAAAACGGAGGGAGTAGTAATTTTTGCTTTCAATTTCGAACTCCATTCAAAATTAGCCTTAGCTAAGCTTATATTCCTTTAATAACACCTTAAATCTCATTAATTAAGAGTTTATTTCAGAGATCTTTCAATTTGTACCCATAAAAAAAAACAAAAACTAAATTCCAAATTAATGGTATTTTTTATTTAAAACAAATATAAATGAATCCTTGTATGCCTAATTAATGCAAGTATTTTATTATATGCAATAATATAGTTTCTAATATTTGATGTATTACTAGAGTAGTACTACTATGTTTTAGTAGAGAATCATATTTTTCTCTAACAAAAAAGCTTCAAGAGATTTATCATCTCTTTCCCCATGTACTGATCGAATATACAATAATTTATATCAAAATATGCCCGAAACATTGACTTAGCTTCACTCTAATACTACACTATATTAACTTTACGTACTTATTGTCAAAAAAAACTTTACGTACTATATTCAGTTTTTCTGTATGAGTCTAGATACTAGTTATGTTTGACTAAACCTAATTATCATCTAATTCGTGTAAATTACGTAGATGTGACATGATCTTCCCATTAGAGTTAGGTAGCTTTTTTTAAGATCAAATGGAAAATTATGAGGTAAATGAGCTAGGAAGTTTCCCTTGAAAAGCAATATCACAATGAATAATTCGCTTCTCCATCTGTTTATTTTCAAATAACAAAAAAAAAAAACTAGGAGGGACAAGCAAGAAATTATATTTCTACATAATACTCAAAGTTATTACGTGCATGGTGGGTACTCGGTACTAGTTAATAGAATTCTTCTGACGTTTGTAAAGTTGACAACGAGATGAAGTCTATGATTCTTTAACAAGAGGGCAACTAAAAAACATGCACCAAAATATTTTACAAATATTGTAAGACTTTTGATGCAGGGATAATTTATTTTAAATAAGTGAATCATTATGTGGAAAATTAACTTTATGATTACTTAAGCATAGAGAAATTGAACTTTAGGGCCCCATATTTTGGAGCACAATTTTGTATAGTAACTAAACATTAACCCGGGAGACATTTTGAATTACTGTTTGTAATATGATTATATTCAAAGAAATTTAGTTTAATGCTCACAAATATTAACTATTGATATTATCGATCCCATGCGTAATTGTTGTGAAAAAGAGAATACTCATTATTTGTGAATATGAGGGTCAGAAGTACGATTTATCTTCTGAAAAGAGGAGTTTATTGTAAAGTATAATTCTGTTTATAAATTCAGCATCTAAAGTCTATAAATAAAGGGCTAATTCTTTAGTTTGCAAACCATTAGTCACAAGTTTAAGTTCATAAAAAAAATATTAAGTCTTTTATCATAGTATTAGACTATTGTGATCCATTCATAAATTTCAAAATTAAAACTTCTACACTTTAATTGACACGAAACTTTGGATCTATAAACGTGAAGAAATATTTGATAGTCCAAAATGTATCTGGTAGAACCATATAATTTTAGATAACGTCTAATAACTTTTTAATTGCCATTCTCAAAAGCTTTAGAGAGGGAGTAGGGTTGGCACATACGTACCTCTTCTAAATTTCCAGCACAATATATAAAATATGTTCACCCTAATTAGCTATTTGGTATATAGGAAACTAAATGATAGTTTGGTTGAACATATATAGGATATGGTTAATCTGATACTATTATTTTCATTTAAGCGAGTGATACCCGTACAATATTTCGTGACTGATCGATTACTCTGATTTCGAAATGTTAGAAATGTTGACAGTTGAAGATCTGATCAATGAGTAGTTTATGTATTCGCTCTTGGTGGTTAATTTTATTATAGTTGAAAGTCAACTTTACAGCCTATAGTTACTTTGTCTACTAAGGAATTAAGCAGTACGTCGTACATGATGGCTTTGATGGAAGCATGTAAAGAGGAAATATGGTTGAAATGATTGGTTATTAATCATGGTTCAGTTTATATTGTGATCATTAAGCCACTGGTTGAATAATTGTATATTGTTGCGATTTTCTCACCGCAACCAATAAAGGCACATTAATAGGTTTTGCTATTGTTGCGATTGCTGCGATTGTAGCTCAAAACCACGGCATTAGGTTAACTTATTGCTGCAATTGTAGTTCAAAACCGCAGCAATAGGTTTGGTAAAAAGAAAGTAGTTCCCTCATCCTTGAATCTCGTCCATATATGATGAAGGAGAGTGCAATTAAAACACAAAAATAACCAAAACACAAACACAAAATGTACTGGAGATTGAATTCCTATATATATTCCATAGAAATATATTTTTACTGATTTTGGAGGAGTAAAAAAAAGAAGTACAACCCTAAGTTATTTAACTGTAAAATAGCTCCAAAAACAAATAATTTCACCATATAACACCATCTACTGGAGATCAAAGTTATTTACTTATTAACAATAAAAAAGCTCCAAAAACAAAATATAACAATAAAATTAGATGCAACAACTTAATAAAATCAAATCAAACAACAAACCCTAACTAAAAGAAAAGCTCTAATTGACGACCCCGACGATGAAGGCCAGCAACGAAGCGGCATTGAGCCCAACAACCTGCATCCCGCTTTGTTTTTGACGCGGCATTGAGACGACCGCACACCACTGAGGGCGAGCACGAAGCAACCGAAATGGGGAGGATTGAGAGGTGAGAAGATGAGAGGGGAATAGGTGGTGTTAAGGGCTCGCTTGGATTGGGTGTAATGGATTAAGGGGGTAAAAAAAAGTCAAACTAAGGAAAGAAAGGTGGTTAGAGGTGATTATGAAGGGGAAGAAGTGGTGATAGAAGGGATAAGCTAGTGATGGTAGGAAGAAAATGAATGGATAGGGGAATTGTTACTCTAATTATGGTTGTAATAGTTACCCACACCCCCTAGAGTAATTGTCACCCTCATTTGGAGGGTAATAACTTCTTCTTCCCTTCTTTTTCATCACAACAAAATCACATTATCTCCTTGCAACCATTTCAAGTCACCTCCATTTTTCCTTTATTAAGGTGGTTTGACTTTTATTACCCCCTTAATCCATTACCCTAAATCCAAGCATGCCCTAAGAAGGATTGGGAGGAAGAGAGAGAGGATGAGAAGGAGGCAGATGAAAAGGAGTGTATTGGGGGCCTATGTGGTGCTGAGGTTTTAATCACGAGGGTTACTATTGCGGTTTCTTTACGAACCACAACAATAGGTTATTTTTAATGCTTTTTTTTCCTTTCACGGTTTTTCTTTGCGTATAGCTAAAACCCTTGATAGTATAATACAATTATTCTACTAGTGAGTTATTGTATTGTGATAATTTGATTGCAATATATCTAGCCAAAGATCAAGTCCATCATGAAAAGACTAAGCCCGTTGATTGATTGATGTGGGATATATTCTTCTAAGAAGTAAGATGATAATTAAGGTGATGGAAGTTGATCAATTGATAATCTCGCTAATATATTCACCAAGCCGTTTCCACATAACATGTTCCAACACTGTTTACACTTGATAAATTTTGTTCATTATGGCTATTAGAGGCAATTCTAAGTAGGAGAGTATTTGTGTACTTTTGGCCCTTTTATAAGTGCATTAGGTACATCTAATATATGTGTGAGAATTCAAGTAAAGGTGGAGAGATGCCTCGACACTGGCGCGTCAAGTACATTTGTTGAACAGGTAAGCTCTTGTGTACTAGAAATCGGTTCGTCAGCCTCATCTACCATATGTTATTTATTATGGTTTGAGCCCTTATTTTAGATTATTTTATTTATGTATTTTATTTGGGAGTACTTTATAAACCTCCTTCAACCTTTTGCCTCCTGTTTCTGCTAAGAAATTAAGGGTTGTGATTGGTTGAGATATGTGATGTGGGCCCCAAGATCGATCGCCTGAGCTCCGATATCCGTACGCCGGAATCCTGCAAAACAAGGTTAGACTACCCCGGGGGTGGTTCCGGGATCGCCCCTCCGACGCTCAAGTCAGATGTGATTGAGGTAGAGAGAGAAGTAAAGTCTAGAGAGAGATGCTCTAGTTTGTTAGGTGAGAATTGAATACTGTTCATTGATGAGGCGGTTGGTTTTTATAGTGTTGGGGATTTCCCGGACGGGAAACATTATTCGAGATGGGCCTTTTTGGTAGCAATGGGCATGTTACCTTTTCGAGCAATGATTGCTTCACCTTTTACGGGTTTCCCAAATGCGGTGATTAGGTCAACTTTCAAGTGGGACCCCACGCATGGTGTCCTATGCTTTAGCGAGGCACTGTGCTTCTTTATTGGGCTGCTGATTAAATGAGCCCAAACAATTAGCCCCACGCCATAGATAGGGGATCACGGAGATCGGCTGGAGGGGGGCTGCTCGTGGCGGAATAGCGGTTATCCTATTTCATTCGGAAGCGAGATATGCCGACCAGGGTCTCCTTTCGGGTTGGAAGCGAAGGGACGACCGGATCACCTCCCTGGCCTGGAGACAGATAGGCCGACCAGGGTCCCCTTCGGACCGGAAATAGCTATGCCGACCGGGTCAGCTCTTGGTTGGAAGTAGATAGGCCGGCCGGGCCATTTTTGCCTCAAGAAGAGAATGCCGACCGGGTCGTTTTTGCCCCATGAGGAGAGTGCCGACCGGGTTACCTCCATTTGGAGGAAAGTTGCCGACCCAGTCATCCTTTGTCTCATGGTGAGGATGCCGACCGGGTCATTTTTGCCTCAAGGAGAGAATGCCGACCGGGTCGTTTTTGCCCCATGAGGAGAGTGCGACCAAGGTTACCTCCATTTGGAGGAAAGGATGCCGACCTAGTAATCTTTTGCCTCATGGTGAGGATGCCGACCGGGTCCCTTCCTATATGGCCGAGCAGAATATGGAGCCGTTCGGATGAGGGGCTAATGAGCCCCAAGATGATCCGAGTGGGTGCTAACTGATACTTAGCCATTTTTGACCGAGTATAGAAGTGACTCGGCAAAGGAGGGAGCTCCTGTTGGCCGAGTAGGGCACATGGCCACTCGGATGAAGGTCTAATGAGCCCCAAGCCGATCCGAGTGGGTGCTAGCTGATACTTGGCCGTACTCGACCAAGTATAGAAGCGACTCGGCAAAGGAGGGAAGCTCCCATTGGCCGAGTAGGGTACATGGACACTCGGATGAGGGGCTAATGAGCCCCAAGTTGGTCCGAGTGGGTGCTAGCTGATACTTGGCAGTACTCGACCAAGTATAGAAGCGACTCGGCAAAGGAGGGAAGCTCCTGTTGGCCGAGTAGGATATATGGCCACTCGGATGAGGGGCTAATGAGCCTCAAGTTGGTCCGAGTGGGTGCTAGCTGATACTTGGCCGTACTCGACCAGGTATAGAAGCGACTCGGCAAAGGAGGGAAGCTCCCGTTGGCCGAGTAGGGTACGTGGCCACTCGGATGAGGGGCTAATGAGCCCCAAGTTGACCCGAGTGGGTTTCCGCACCTCTTGTGGGGGTGGTATCCATTTTGCCCGACCACGTATGTTTGAGCCGAAATTCCACATGGCCCCTCTTGATACTTAGGACGCTGGGACCCTTGGCATTGGCCGAGCTGGAGGTACATGGCCGCTCGGATGAGGGGCTAATGAGCCCCAAGTTGGTCCGAGTGGGTGCTAGCTGATACTTGGCCGTACTCGACCAAGAATAGAAGCGACTCGGCAAAGGAGGGAAGCTCCCGTTGGCCGAGTAGGGTACATGGCCGCTCGGATGAGGGGCTAATGAGCCCCAAGTTGGTCAGAGTGGGTGCTAGCTGATACTTGGCCGTACTCGACCAAGAATAGAAGCGACTCGGCAAAGGGGGGAAGCTCCTGTTGGCCGAGTAGGATATATGGCCACTCGGATGAGGGGCTAATGAGCCCCAAGTTGGTCCGAGTGGGTGCTAGCTGATACTTGGCCGTACTCGACCAAGTATAGAAGCGACTCGGCAAAGGAGGGAAGCTCCTGTTGGCCGAGTAGGATATATGGCCACTCGGATGAGGGGCTAATGAGCCTCAAGTTGGTCCGAGTGGGTGCTAGCTGATACTTGGCCGTACTCGACCAGGTATAGAAGCGACTCGGCAAAGGAGGGAAGCTCCCGTTGGCCGAGTAGGGTACGTGGCCACTCGGATGAGGGGCTAATGAGCCCCAAGTTGATCCGAGTGGGTTTCCGCACCTCTTGTGGGGGTGGTATCCATTTTGCCCGACAACGTATGTTTGACCCGAAATTCCACATGGCCCCTCTTGATACTTAGGACGTTGGGACCCTTGGCATTGGCCGAGCTGGAGGTACACCCCGGGGACCTTTGGCGTTTCAACTTCCTTTGGGTCTGAAGGGTTTTTGCTCGAGTTCGCTGGACTCCTCACTCAATGGACTGAGTAGGTCCAGTTGGGCCGCTATTAAAAGCCCGCTTAGGCGACGCGGGGGGGGGGGGTTTGCGTTGCACATCCCCCGAGGTCCTCCTATATAAACCTAAGAGGAGAGAGAAGTGGAGGATCATTTGCTCATTTCCTCATTCTCTCTCTCTCAAGAATTTCCAAATTCTCTCAATCTTCTCAAGTTTTCCTTCCAGTTTCCTCGTCCGACCAGGTACGCGTTTGTTGTTTTAAGCTTTTTCTTTTTCTTTGTTTTCTTTCGAATAACTTCGGCCGACTCCCTTGTGTATAAATAATGGGAGATTCGTCCGAGTCGTCGACACCTCCGACCTCACCCTCTTATAAATTGTCCGAGGAGGTGTGGGGAATGGGAATAACTTTGGTGTCGACGATAATAAGCTGCCCCGACCCCTCGGCTGTTCCCGACGCGGTCGTTCTCCCGAGCCCGTCTTCTTCGGTGGAGGAGGAAGCCGAGGGAGTCATTCCTTACCCTTGGGAGGTGTCGTTGGCTTATCCTCCTTCTCGGAGTTACTTAGACAAGTATTTGTCTTCTGATGTAGTAAGGGCCATGCCGAGGGAGCGGGAGAAGCATCTACATCGGGTCGGGAGTTGGAGTATCCCGACCTTGATCCGAAAGGAGGTCCAGGCTCTTTCTTTCCCGGCGAGGGGGTGATTAAGTCGCTGACCGAGGACCTTCGGGGCACAGCGACCAGGTTCCAAATAAGAGACCCCTTCTACTTAGTCCGATCGGAGGCCTACCATACAGTCCTGTCTCCACCACCCGGGTGCATTGCAGTTTATTACAAGGCTATGGATATGGGGCTTCGGTTCCCGCTGACCAACTTTGTCAAAGAGTTGTTGAATGCATACAATTTAGCCATCTGCAAAATTTCCCCGAACTCCTGGGGCGGAATCAACGCCTTTCAGGTGATCTGCGAATTGATGCGGATCCGACCAACACTCAAGTTATGGCGGCATCTCTACAAATTGGTCGAAGTGATGGCTGCAAAGAATGGTCCCGGTTGGTGGAGCTTCCAAGTCCAACCGGGATACCGTACCGTTCTTAACCAACCGACTTCGCAGAAGGGGTTTCGGAGGGAGTTTGCCTTCGTCTACTACGGCGGGGACTGGGGGATTCCCCTTATTCCTCCCCCGACCGAGCCCCTTGTTGCCTTAAATTGCCGAGTGGGTGAACTCGACGACGAGGAGGGTGCCGGGGCCTGCTATATGCAGATCGAGGCAAAAATTGTGAATGGGGGCGAGATATTTGTACCGGTCGGTGGCTCCCCGACTGCAAATTATTCAAGGATGAACACTTCCTTTCGGCAATGGGTCTTAGCTCGACTTTCCCGAAGGGTATCTGCAGGGGAGTTGGATGAGGTGGTTGGTATTGTCAATGTTACAGTTTTTGACTAACTTTTTGTTTTGCTTTCTTTTGCGAGCCCGCCCGAGCGTATCTTGAAGAAACCGACCCGTCAATGGCCGACAAGTTGAATGTTGCAGCCATGAGAGTGCTTTCGGTGAAGGCTGAAATTGCGGCCCAAGACCTTGAAGGTCCCCGCTCCCCTAAGTTGAAAATCCGCCCTTTTTGTTGTTTCGTTTTGGCCCGACCGGCTCTTTTTATTTGCCGATGATATCTTCCCCGATGCGGGACCACGCCAAGCCGAATAGCAAAAAGAGGAAAGAGCGGTCATCCGACAAGGTGGCTCAAACCGAGAAGGCCGTCGCTCGGTCAAGGCCGAGCGGGAAAAGACCGTCGCTTCGGTCCAAGGCTGAGCGGGAAAAGGCCGTCGCTCGTGCGAGGCCGAGCGGAGCAGGTCGGTGGAGGTCATCGGCCCCGGGGGTCCCCGAAGAACAGACCGACGGGGGGATATCTCGCCTTCATTCTTCGACTTAAGGCCGGTCGGGAGCCCCCAATATACTCCATTGTCCCCATTCGAGGAGTTGCCCGGGGGTAGCTCGAGGGGGGCGGTAACGCCGACCGTTCCTTTTACTGGGCTGAGCCGGAAGGAGAAGGACAAGCGGTGGAAAGCTGCCATTGATCATATTTATACTCCCGCTGACCGGGAGTATATTGAGATCACTCATGGTCCGAACGAGACCAACGAGCTGTTTCGCTTTGGCTCGATGTAAGCGCCTTTGCCTTTTTATTTTTGCTCTCGATTCTCGCTCCGATTCTCGCTTTCATCTCGCTTTGTTATTCTTTGTTTTGGTTTCTGCCCGGATGGCGAACGTTGCTCAAAATAGGGTGAGCTTGGCCGAGGAAGTTGCCGTCCTCAAAGAAAAGGCTAAAAAACATTTTGATGAGGTTTATCGGGCAAAGGAGGATAAGCGCATTGCCGAGTCCAAACTCGAGGATGAATTGGCCGCCATCAAGAAAGATCAGGAGACCTTTGCCTCCGAGCGGGCGAAGTTGGAGAAGGAGACGGCCGACCTCACGCTCGCCCGCGACTTAGCTCGAACTGCTCGGGATGATGCCCTCGCCAAGCAGGCAACGGCCGAGCTGAAGGTGGCGGAGCTCGAGGCTAAGCTGGTTGAGCTTGAGGGCCAAGTGAAGACGGAGGCGCAATGGTTCTCCGAGTGGGAGAAGACTGATGCTGCCGAGGCGTATGCCAACGAGGTCGGCAGCGTTGCTCATAAAATGGGGGAGGACGAAGCCCTCGACCGACTGAAGAAGGTCTTGGCCACGTCTCATCCTGATTTGGTATGGGCCGAGGTCTGGTCAGGTTATCAGGAGTCGGTCGACGCTGATAACGCCAAGATTCTAGCTGAGGGGACTAGTTCCGATGAGGATGAGGAGGACGAGGGTCGTGTGGACGTTAACGTTGTTGATGGCGATGACGTCGACGATGATGTTGATGTGGCCGAGGAAGTCGGTCCTGGGGAGGAGCTAGTCGGCGACAACACTGAAGCAAATGCCGAGAATGTGACTGACCCTCCTCCTCCCCCTAGCTCTTAGAGGGCTCTTTGTGCTTAGCTTTTGTAACTCTTCCTCCTCTGTATTGCCCGACCTTATTTAATGAAACTTGGTCATTTTGTCTCATTTGTTGATTGCAATATTGTCCATCTTTCGAATTCCGTCTGACTTGCTGTAAAAACGCCGATCAGTTTGTAATTTCCAAGCAAAATGCCAACTTATTTTGACTGGTTAAGTATAATTTGGACTGGTTACTGAAATTGCCGACCGACACTAATTTTCAGCTAAAAATTCAGCCTGTTCTGACTGGTTAAGTCTGAATTAACAAAATGCCTATCGGCTAAGCAATTACAATGTATCTTGAATGCCGACCGGCTAAGCTATTACAGTGTATGCCCCTATTGCAAGCAACAAAACTTTACACATAGTATTTCTTAATGTTGTCTCCATTCCAGGGCCGGGCAAGGGGAATGCCTTCGGGGGACTCTAGTCGGAATGTCCCTGGTTTGATGATCTCTGTGACCTTGTATGGGCCATCCCAGTTTGGTCCCAACTTTCCTTTCAAGTGTGAGAGCCCTGTGGCTTCAACTTTTCGAACGACCCAGTCGCCAAGCTGAATTGGACGAGTTCTCACTCGGCGATTAAACATCCGAGTGACTCTTTGTTTGTACTGGATGGATCTCAGCAGGGCGTTGCCTCTCGTTTCTGGCAGCAGGTCTAAGCCGACCGGCTTTTCTTCCTCGTTCCTTTCGAACTAGTAGAACGTCATTCGTGGAGATGGGATGCCGATCTCTACTGGTAAGACCGCCTCGCTGCCGTACACAAGGCTGAATGGTGAGTGGCCCGTTGCTTCTTTGGTCGTAAATCTAGCCGACCGAGAGGACCCCAGGGTAGGTCATCAACCCATGCTCCTTTGGCGGCTTCTAAGGATTTCTTGATTCCCTTGAGAACTATCTTATTAGCCGATTCGGCTTGCCGTTAGTTTGTGGTCGGGAGACTGGCCGAGAATTTAGTGTGTATTCCGAACCGAGCGCAATAATCTCTAGTAGGGCCACTATTGAATTGTCGCCCATTGTCGGAGATTAGGACTCTGGGGACTCCGAACCTGGTGATGATGTTCCTCCAAATGAACGCTTGAACTTGTTTATCCGTAATGGAGGAGAGTGGTTCGGCTTCAGTCCATTTGGTGAAATAGTCAATGGCGACTATTAGGAACTTTCTCTGTCCTGAGGCTGGAGGAAATGGTCCGAGTAGGTCCATGCCCTACTTGTCGAATGGCAAGACAGCTTGAATTGTTGTTAGGGGGTGGTCGGTGCTTGGGGAATGTCCGAATGGATCCGCGGGGACGGACATTTCTTCACCGGCTCCCGGGCGTCGGTTTTCGAGTAGGCCGGTAGTATCCGGGCTCGGAGAGCTTTTCCTCGCTATGGTTCTTCCTCCTTGGTGACTCCCACAGGCCCCTTGGTGGATTTCCCCGAGGATGTAATTTCCTTCTTCGGGGGTGACACATTTAAGCGGGGGATGGGTGAAGGACTTCTTGTAGAGGCGATTCTCATGCCACGGGAACCATCCCGGATTTGTGTTTGATCCGATCGGCCTCCTTGCAATCCTCTGGTAGCTTCCCGTCTTTCAAATATCCGACTACCTCATCCATCCATTCGGATGTCCGATTCAATACAAGCTGCTGCTTGGCGTTGATCTTGGCCGCTGCCGAAGGACTTCCCACATGATTGTTCGGGGGCGGACCTTTCGCCAAACAGGCCATTCGGCCAAGGCGTCGGCTTGCGATTTTCCGGCCAGGGGTATATGGATGATATTGAACCGAGATAGGCTTGCCCGATTATTTTACGGGCCTTGGCCAAATACATTCTCATGTTGTCTTCTTTGGCCTCATATTCCCCCGATATTTGACCCACTATCAACTGTGAGTCGGATTTAGCATTGATCACGGTTGCCCCGGCCAAGATGCACAACTCCAATCCGAGGATCAGGGCTTCATATTCCGCTTCATTGTTGGAGCTTAAGAACTCAAATTTTATTGCGTATTCCATTTTTTTCCCCGGTTGGGGGTTTGATGACCGTCCCGCTCCACAACCTGTCTTGGTTGACGAGCCATCCACTTGCAGCTCCCAGCTATCCTGCGTGCTGATTGGGGGTCTGGTTGTGCATTCTGTTATGAAATCAGCCAAGGCCTGGGCTTTGATTGCCCTCCTGGGTTCATATTCTAACCCAAAATCAGCCAGCTGATCCGCCCAATCGGACATCCGACTAGAGTGGTTTCTGCTTTCAATGAACTTTCTGAGTGGCTGGCTCGTGAGGACCTTAATAGGATGGGCCTGGAAGTAGGGCTTCAGCTTCCGACTAGCCATTACTAGGGCAAAAACCATTTTCTCCACTTCGCTATATTTGGCCTCCGCTCCTCGAAAGGCGTGGCTTATGAAGTAGACTGGGTGTTGCTTTCCTTCTCTTTCGGCTATCAAAACAGCGCTGAGCGCGTATCCAGAGATAGCCAAATAAATGAACAGTGTCTCCCCCGGCAAGGGGGAGATTAGTTTAGGGAGGGTAAGAAGATGCTCTTTTAGAGAGGTGAAGGCTTGCTCGGCTTCCTCGTCCCAAGTAAACTCCTTTCTCTTTAGAGTCTTGAAGAAGTGTAAGCTCTTATCCGCTGAGCGGGATAGGAAGCGGCCGAGGGCGGCCAGGCAGCCGGTCAGGCGTTGTACTTCTCTCACATTCCTCGGGGACTTCATTTCTATTACAGCTTTGATCTTGTCGGGATTGGCTTCGATCCCTCTTTCATCAACCAGGAATCCGAGGCACTTTCCACCTTTTACTCCGAAGACACACTTCTTCGGATTTAACATCATACGAAAGCACCTCAATGTTCCGAGGGTCTCTCTTAAATCTGAGGGATGATGGCTGTGCGCTTTGCTTTTAACAATCATGTCGTCAACATATACCTCTATATTCCGACCGAGTTGGTCCTTGAGGATTTTGTTGACGGTGCGCTGATATGTTGCCCCTGCATTCTTCAGCCCGAAGGGCATCATCTTATAGCAATATACCCCCTGGTTGGTGATAAACGCGGTATGGACTCGGTCCTCTTTCGCCATCGGGATTTGATGATACCCCGCATTAAACTGTTTCTGCTAAGAAATTAAGGGTTGTGATTGGTTGAGATATGTGATGTGGGCCCCAAGATCGATCGCCTGAGCTCCGATATTCGTACGCCGGAATCCTGCAAAACAAGGTTAGACTACCCCGGGGGTGGTTCCGGGATCGCCCCTCCGACGCTCAAGTCAGATGTGATTGAGGTAGAGAGAGAAGTAAAGTCTAGAGAGAGATGCTTGGGCGGGCGCAGATGTGTCGTCGTGCACCGCACCCGGCCAAAGATAAAATTTCTCCTACTCTTTTCTACACTAAGGTAGTATAGTGGAAGTAGGGGTCGTATCCACAGGGAAACAGGGACGAGTTTAATACTTAGCGTGATTCGAAACCTAGATTAAGCTAAGGGCCGAGAAACCTAATAATAATTACAAAAAAGGGGGGTTTCAAGTTGATTATAACTAAACTACAACTAACTAGCATATAAATAAAATGAGAAATCAATATGGAAAGATCTTGAATCCGATTAACATCCACTTCAATTCATTATCGATCCTTGAACATCCACTCTAATTATTTCCATAATTATCTATTGTCGAGAATTAATCTCGTGTTCTCCTTATTCTTAGTTGAATAGCACGATCAGCGTGACTATAAAACCCTAACTAAAGGATAACCTAGTCCGATCTGCGTCTAAGTTCAATCCAATAGCAGCAATAAACACAGAGAACCAATAGACCTGCTAATGTCATACACGCGATAAACATTCAACAGTTTATTCAATTTCCCTAAGAAATAACCAAGATGATCAGCATCTAAATTACTCCCTAGTTTGCTACCAAATGATAAAAGAATAAAACAATCCGATTCTATTCTTAAATCTAGCATTAGATTAATTACACAATCAAACTAGTAACGTTCCTAGCATAATTATGCAATAATCATAAATCACAAGCATAGAAATTGAACCATAATCAAGGAAAAGAGAAAGAGAGGAAAGATCTCACAATAACGGTTGAAGCTTCATGTTAATTGATCCAAGAACAGTTCAAGCTACAATCCGATAGCCAAAAACCAAATCCATAGTTGAAATCCCTAAAAACTAATCTAAGAAATGAAAACTAAAACTAGGAAATGAAGAACAAAGACTAAGAAATGAAGAACAAAGAGAAATGAAGAAGGAAAGAGGAAAAGAGAATCATGAAGAAGGAAGGATGAGGAGAGGAGTATCCTCTCTCTCTCTCTCCTCAAGCTTGCTGCTCCAAGACCTACATTTCAGCTCTCCTCTTCATACTCCTCTTCGTCTCCTCCAAAAGTTAGGTTTTAGGAGGCTTTTATACTTCGCGCAAAACGTGGCCACTGAACCGACTAAAGTGTCGCGAGTCGCGATACTGATCGCGAGTCGCGAAGGGGACTCTGCCATCACGCACACATTGGCTGGGCTTTGGCAAGACAAGAAGGTCGCGGGTCGCAATAGACCTCGCGAGGCGCGAGGGCAGGGGGTCGCGAGGTGCGACAGTCCTCGCGAGTCGCGAGCCTGGGCGATGGGCGCCGGGCGTGGCGGCCGCGGCTCGGCTTTGCCGAGCGTGCGGGTGTGCGGGCTGCTTGTGCGATGGCCGGCGTGCGAAGCTGCTGTGCTTGGTTGGTGATGACGCTGGCTCGCTGGGTTGACGTGAGCTGAGTAGGTGGTCGAAGTTACGCGCATGCTTGGTGCTTAGAGCTTCCGATGATTGCCCATTATGCTCCGATGCCAAATCTCCCAAGCTCTCCAAAGACAACTTCAATCAAACATCATTCAAATCCATTTCATCTTGAAAGCTCGGGATATATGACGTTAATACAAATTATCTCGCAAAGCTCCGAACTTCCGCTAAGGGCTAAATAAAACACGAATGTTAACAATTACAATCAAACCCTTAGCAAAGTGCACCCAAAATAACTCAAAAACATCGTATAACTTGAGCGTATCAAATACCCCCCACACTTGAACTTTACTCGACCTCGAGTAAACTCAAAAATGAGAAATACCAATTAAATCATCGCCCAAGCTATCGAAACCAACCTACACTCCCCATCAACTACATCATCATCATCACATCTTAACAAAATACGCTCAAAACCTAAACGTAAGGGATGATGATTCCCCCACACTTAGATTCAAGCTCACCTGAAATATACAAAGACGCGACAACAATAATAACCAGCAACGCCAACAAGTTTAACCAACAACACCAACGAGAATCAAAATGCCAGCTCATGACACACTAAAGTATCAGCTCTCCCAAACCTCAAAAGATGACCTACTACTACAACAACTAACTTAAAATAGCAAGCCATGGAACAAAGACAAAAAGGGATAAATTCCATGCTTACTCCCAAAAACAATCAACCAAAAGAATGCGAAAGCCAAAATAAATAGATCTTCACAAAACAAAGGATGAATTCACTAACCCAACCCGAAAACGCTTTCCACCTTATGACACCGTCTCCGGCAAATGCGTTTTCAAAATTCAAAATTTTCTCTTTCATCTCTCATTTTGCCTAGGAGCCCTTTCGGGTTTTCATCCTAGCTTCACACATTTCTTTTTGGTTGCACCTCACCATCTTACCCGCTCAATATAAGCCACTTTTTTGCATAGGTTGCCCTTTCGGGTTTTCAACCTATCCGGGCCCCCATTTTTTGCCTGAGTCGCCCACCCTTGTGGGTTTTCAACTCAGCGGGTTTCATTTCATCATCATTTTTTTTTTTTTTATTTTTTTTTTTTTTTTTTTTTTTTTATTTTTTATTTTCATTTTTTTTTTTCAAATTGAAATAAATACAACATAAATACAACATAGATACATGAGAATGAGAATACCCTCCCCCCTACTTAAACTACACATTGTCCTCAATGTGACGACAATTAGAAGAAAAAGTAAACTGAAAATGGGGGGAAGAAAATCGAAAATCGGGTAAATCGAAGATCGAATGCTCAAGACTCATGACCAAACAATCCGTCAAACTCAAATTCCTTAACAACACCAACTCAAATCTCCTAACTCAACTCACAACCCGCTCCCTCGAATCACTCAAACAAATGACAAGTTCAAAAGTTTTGAATTTTTGAGATTTGCTCCTAGCTTAAGAGATCGAAAAGATACATTAACAATCTCAATTCTCTAGTGTACCAACTCCTAGCTATTGAAGTCCTCCCAACGGATTTTCTTTTGTGGATTTTGGTTACAAGCGAATTAAGATTGGTTGTGGATCTTTTTAGTGGGTGGGTGGTGGGTGAAAGAAAATTTGTTGTGGTGGTGGAAATTTGATGAAAAATAAAGGAAAAGAAAGAAAATAAAGGGGTCTCGGGTTGCCTCCCGAGAAGCGCTGTTGTTTAAAGTCGTTAGCTCGACTTAATACCTTAAGCTTAATCATCGGGTTTGTGCTCCTTGTGTGACAATGGTAGTTCCATGTCAATCTCCACTTCAAGTACCTGCAAAACTGATTGAGAAGAACACTTGCAATGCATCGTTAGTACCTAGCTTACTACATCATGGTTGAGCATATAACATCAGATTATATCCAAAACCTAGCATTAAGTCAACAACAAACATCAACTAGTAGTACTCCTAGCTAATCCAAGTCATGACCATTAATATAAATGTTTAAAGCTAGACAATAACCAAGCAATAAAATGTCAAAAGCTTCAATCAACCATTCCCAAGAGAGTGGCCAACCAAAAACAAAGAGCACAAGCAATACCATCCAAAAATCACGCTAAATACAAACAAGTAACACCGTTTCCCCGGCAACGGCGCCAAAATTTGGGCGGGCGCAGATGTGTCGTCGTGCACCGCACCCGGCCAAAGATAAAATTTCTCCTACTCTTTTCTACACTAAGGTAGTATAGTGGAAGTAGGGGTCGTATCCACAGGGAAACAGGGACGAGTTTAATACTTAGCGTGATTCGAAACCTAGATTAAGCTAAGGGCCGAGAAACCTAATAATAATTACAAAAAAGGGGGGTTTCAAGTTGATTATAACTAAACTACAACTAACTAGCATATAAATAAAATGAGAAATCAATATGGAAAGATCTTGAATCCGATTAACATCCACTTCAATTCATTATCGATCCTTGAACATCCACTCTAATTATTTCCATAATTATCTATTGTCGAGAATTAATCTCGTGTTCTCCTTATTCTTAGTTGAATAGCACGATCAGCGTGACTATAAAACCCTAACTAAAGGATAACCTAGTCCGATCTGCGTCTAAGTTCAATCCAATAGCAGCAATAAACACAGAGAACCAATAGACCTGCTAATGTCATACACGCGATAAACGTTCAACAGTTTATTCAATTTCCCTAAGAAATAACCATGATGATCAGCATCTAAATTACTCCCTAGTTTGCTACCAAATGATAAAAGAATAAAACAATCCGATTCTATTCTTAAATCTAGCATTAGATTAATTACACAATCAAACTAGTAACGTTCCTAGCATAATTATGCAATAATCATAAATCACAAGCATAGAAATTGAACCATAATCAAGGAAAAGAGAAAGAGAGGAAAGATCTCACAATAACGGTTGAAGCTTCATGTTAATTGATCCAAGAACAGTTCAAGCTACAATCCGATAGCCAAAAACCAAATCCATAGTTGAAATCCCTAAAAACTAATCTAAGAAATGAAAACTAAAACTAGGAAATGAAGAACAAAGACTAAGAAATGAAGAACAAAGAGAAATGAAGAAGGAAAGAGGAAAAGAGAATCATGAAGAAGGAAGGATGAGGAGAGGAGTATCCTCTCTCTCTCTCTCCTCAAGCTTGCTGCTCCAAGGCCTACATTTCAGCTCTCCTCTTCATACTCCTCTTCGTCTCCTCCAAAAGTTAGGTTTTAGGAGGCTTTTATACTTCGCGCAAAACGTGGCCACTGAACCGACTAAAGTGTCGCGAGTCGCGATACTGATCGCGAGTCGCGAAGGGGACTCTGCCATCACGCACACATTGGCTGGGCTTTGGCAAGACAAGAAGGTCGCGGGTCGCAATAGACCTCGCGAGTCGCGAGGGCAGGGGGTCGCGAGGTGCGACAGTCCTCGCGAGTCGCGAGCCTGGGCGATGGGCGCTGGGCAGTGAGCGCTGGCAGCTCGGCTTTGCTGAGCGTGCGGGTGTGCGGGCTGCTGTGCGATGGCTGGCGTGCGAAGCTGCTGTGCTTGGTTGGTGATGACGCTGGCTCGCTGGGTTGACGTGAGCTGAGTAGGTGGTCGAAGTTACGCGCATGCTTGGTGCTTAGAGCTTCCGATGATTGCCCATTATGCTCCGATGCCAAATCTCCCAAGCTCTCCAAAGACAACTTCAATCAAACATCATTCAAATCCATTTCATCTTGAAAGCTCGGGATATATGACGTTAATACAAATTATCTCGCAAAGCTCCGAACTTCCGCTAAGGGCTAAATAAAACACGAATGTTAACAATTACAATCAAACCCTTAGCAAAGTGCACCCAAAATAACTCAAAAACATCGTATAACTTGAGCGTATCAATGCTCTAGTTTGTCAGTGAGAATTGAATACCTGTTCATTGATGAGGCAGTTGGTTTTTATAGTGTTGGGGATTTCCCAGACAGGAAACATTATTCAGATGGGCCTTTTTGGTAGCAATGGGCATGTTACCTTTTCAGGCAATGATTGCTTCACCTTTTTTAGGTTTCCCAAATACTGGTGATTAGGTCAACTTTCAAGTAGGACCCACAGTCGCCAGCAGTCCCATGCTTTAGCAGGCCTGTGCTTCTTTATTGGGCTGCTGATTAAATGAGCCCAAACAATTAGCCCCACGCCATAGATAGGGGATCACGGAGATCTGACTGGAGGGGGGCCTGTCTGTGGCGGAATAGCAGTTATCCTATTTCTGACTGGAAGCAGATATGCCAACCGGGTCTCCTTCTGGCTGGAAGCAGAAGGGCCGACCGGATCACCTCCTGGCTGGAGACAGATAGGCCGACCGGGTCCCCTTCTGACTGGAAGTAGCTATGCCGACCGGGTCAGCTCTTGGTTGGAAGTAGATAGGCCGACCGGGCCATTATTGCCTCAAGGAGAGAATGCCCACCGGGTCGTTTTTGCCCCATGAGGAGAGTGCCGACCGGGTTACCTCCATTTGGAGGAAAGTTGCCGACCCAGTCATCCTTTGTCTCATGGTGAGGATGCCGACCGGGTCATTTTTGCCTCAAGGAGAGAATGCCGACCGGGTCGTTTTTGCCCCATGAGGAGAGTGCCGACCGGGTTACCTCCATTTGGAGGAAAGGATGCCGACCTAGTCATCTTTTGCCTCATGGTGAGGATGCCGACCGGGTCCCTTCCTATATGGCCGAGCAGAATATGGAGCCGTTCGGATGAGGGGCTAATGAGCCCCAAGATGATCCGAGTGGGTGCTAACTGATACTTGGCCATTTTTGACCGAGTATAGAAGTGACTCGGCAAAGGAGGGGAGCTCCTGTTGGCCGAGTAGGGTACATGGCCACTCGGATGAAGGTCTAATGAGCCCCAAGCCGATCCGAGTGGGTGCTAGCTGATACTTGCCCGTACTGGACCAAGTATAGAAGCGACTCGGCAAAGGAGGGAAGCTCCCGTTGGCCGAGTAGGGTACATGGCCACTCGGATGAGGGGCTAATGAGCCCCAAGTTGGTCCGAGTGGGTGCTAGCTGATACTTGGCCGTACTCGACCAAGTATAGAAGCGACTCGGCAAAGGAGGGAAGCTCCCGTTGGCCGAGTAGGGTACATGGCCGCTCGGATGAGGGGCTAATGAGCCCCAAGTTGGTCCGAGTGGGTGCTAGCTGATACTTGGCCATACTCGACCAAGAATAGAAGCGACTCGGCAAAGGGGGGAAGCTCCTGTTGGCCGAGTAGGATATATGGCCACTCGGATGAGGGGCTAATGAGCCCCAAGTTGGTCCGAGTGGGTGCTAGCTGATACTTGGCCGTACTCGACCAAGTATAGAAGCGACTCGGCAAAGGAGGGAAGCTCATGTTGGCCGAGTAGGATATATGGCCACTCGGATGAGGGGCTAATGAGCCTCAAGTTGGTCCGAGTGGGTGCTAGCTGATACTTGGCCGTACTCGACCAGGTATAGAAGCGACTCGGCAAAGGAGGGAAGCTCCCGTTGGCCGAGTAGGGTACGTGGCCACTCGGATGAGGGGCTAATGAGCCCCAAGTTGATCCGAGTGGGTTTCCGCACCTCTTGTGGGGGTTGTATCCATTTTGCCCGACCACGTATGTTTGACCCGAAATTCCACATGGCCCCTCTTGATACTTAGGACGCTGGGACCCTTGGCATTGGCCGAGCTGGAGGTACACCCTGGGGACCTTTGGCGTTTCAACTTCCTTTGGGTCTGAAGGGTTTTTGCTCGAGTTCGCTGGACTCCTCACTCAATGGACTGAGTAGCTCCAGTTGGGCCGCTATTAAAAGCCCGCTTAGGCGACGCGGGGGGGTTTGCGTTGCACATCCCCCGAGGTCCTCCTATATAAACCTGAGAGGAGAGAGAAGTGGAGGATCATTTGCTCATTTCCTCATTCTCTCTCTCTCAAGAATTTCCAAATTCTCTCAATCTTCTCAAGTTTTCCTTCCGGTTTCCTCGTCCAGGCCAGTGTACGCGTTTGTTGTTTTAAGCTTTTTCTTTTTCTTTGTTTTCTTTCGAATAACTTCGGCCGACTCCCTTGTGTATAAATAATGGGAGATTCGTCCGAGTCGTCGACACCTCCGACCTCACCCTCTTATAAATTGTCCGAGGAGGTGAGGGGAATGGGAATAACTTTGGTGTCGACGATAATAAGGCCGCCCGACCCCCTCGGCTGTACCCGACGCGGTCGTTCTCCCGAGCCCGTCTTCTTCGGCGGAGCAGGAAGCCGAGGGAGTCATTCCTTACCCTTGGGAGGTGTCGTTGGCTTATCCTCCTTCTCGGAGTTACTTAGACAAGTATTTGTCTTCTGATGTAGTAAGGGCCATGCCGAGGGGAGCAGGAGAAGCATCCACATCGGGTCGGGAGTTGGAGTATCCCGACCTTGATCCAGAAAGGAGGTCCGGGCTCTTTCTTTCCCGAGCCGGGGGGTGATTAAGTCGCCGACCGAGGACCTTCGGGGCACGGCGACCAGGGTTCCAAATAAGAGACCCCTTCTACTTAGTCCGACCGGAGGCCTACCATACGATCCTGTCTCCACCACCGGGTGCATATGAGTTTATTACAAGGCTATGGATATGGGGCTTCGGTTCCCGGCCAACTTTGTCAAAGAGTTGTTGAATGCATACAATTTAGCCATCTGCCAAATTTCCCCGAACTCCTGGGGCGGAATCAACACCTTTCAGGTGATCTGCGAATTGATGCGGATCCGACCAACACTCAAGTTATGGCGGCATCTCTACAAATTGGTCGAAGTGATGGCTGCAAAGAATGGTCCCGGTTGGTGGAGCTTCCAAGTCCAACCGGGATACCGTACCGTTCTTAACCTACCGACTTCGCGAAGGGGGTTTCGGAGGGAGTTTGCCTTCGTCTACTACGGCGGGGACCGGGGATTCCCCTTATTCCTCCCCCGACCGAGCCCCTTGTTGCCTTAAATTGCCGAGTGGGTGAACTCGACGACGAGGAGGGTGCCTGGGCCTGCTATATGCAGATCGAGGCAAAAATTGTGAATGGGGGCGAGATATTTGTACCCGGTCAGTGGCTCCCCGACTGCAAATTATTCAAGGATGAACACTTCCTTTCGGCAATGGGTCTTAGCTCGACTTTCCCGAAGGGTAATCTGCCGGGGAGTTGGATGAGGTGGTTGGTATTGTCAATGTTACAGTTTTTGACTAACTTTTTGTTTTGCTTTGCTGCAGAGCCCGCCCGAGCGTATCTTGAAGAAACCGACCCGTCAATGGCCGACAAGCTGAATGTTGCAGCCATGAGAGCTTTGCTCAGTGAAGGCCGAAATTGCAGCCAAGACCTTGAAGGTCCCCGCTCCCCTAAGTTGAAAATCCGCCCTTTTTGTTGTTTGTTTTGGCCCGACCGGCTCTTTTTATTTGCCGATGATATCTTCCACGATGCGGGGACCCCGCCAAGCCGAATAGCAAAAAGAGAGGAAAGAGCGGTCATCCGACAAGGTGGCTCAAACTGAGAAGGCTGTCGCTCGGTCCAAGGCTGAGCGGGAAAAGGCCGTCGCTCGGTCCAAGGCTGAGCGGGAAAAGGCCGTCGCTCGTGCAGAGGCCGAGCGGAGCAGGTCGGCGGAGGTCATCGGCCCCGGGGTCCCCAAAGAAGCACGACGAAGCGGGGGGATATCTCCCTTCATTCTTCGACTTCGGGCGGTCGGGAGCCCCCAATATACTCCATTGGCCCCATTCGAGGAGTTGCCGGGGGTAGCTCCGTGGGGCGGTAACGCCGACCGTTCCTTTTCCGGTTGTGGCCGAGAAGGAGAAGGACAAGCGGTGGACAATTGCCATTGATCATATTTATACTCCCGCCGACCGGGAGTATATTGAGATCACTCATGGTCCGAACGAGACCAACGAGCTGTTTCGCACCTGGCTCGACGTAAGCGCCTTTGCCTTTTTATTTTGCTCTCTGATTCTGCTCCGATTCTGCTTTCATCTCGCTTTGTTATTCTTTGTTTCAGTTCTCTGCCCGGATGGCGAACGTTGCTCAAAATAGGGTGAGCTTGGCCGAGGAAGTTGCCGTCCTCAAAGAAAAGGCTAAAAAACATTTTGATGAGGTTTATCGGGCAAAGGAGGATAAGCGCATTGCCGAGTCCAAACTCGAGGATGAATTGGCCGCCATCAAGAAAGATCAGGAGACCTTTGCCTCCGAGCGGGCGAAGTTGGAGAAGGAGACGGCCGACCTCACGCTCGCCCGCGACTTAGCTCGAACTGCTCGGGATGATGCCCTCGCCAAGCAGGCATCGGCCGAGCTGAAGGTGGCGGAGCTCGAGGCTAAGCTGGTTGAGCTTGAGGGCCAAGTGAAGACGGAGGCGCAATGGTTCTCCGAGTGGGAGAAGACTGATGCTGCCGAGGCGTATGCCAACGAGGTCGGCAGCGTTGCTCATAAAATGGGGGAGGACGAAGCCCTCGACCGACTGAAGAAGGTCTTGGCCACGTCTCATCCTGATTTGGTATGGGCCGAGGTCTGGTCAGGTTATCAGGAGTCGGTCGACGCTGATAACGCCAAGATTCTAGCTGAGGGGACTAGTTTCGATGAGGATGAGGAGGACGAGGGTCGTGTGGACGTTAACGTTGTTGATGGCGATGACGTCGACGATGATGTTGATGTGGCCGAGGAAGTCGGTCCTGGGGAGGAGCTAGTCGGCGACAACACTGAAGCAAATGCCGAGAATGTGACTGACCCTCCTCCTCCCCCTAGCTCTTAGAGGGCTCTTTGTGCTTAGCTTTTGTAACTCTTCCTCCTCTGTATTGCCCGACCTTATTTAATGAAACTTGGTCATTTTGTCTCATTTGTTGATTGCAATATTGTCCATCTTTCGAATTCCGTCGACTTCTTTGTAAAAACGCCGATCGGTTTGTAATTTCCAAGCAAAATGCCAACTTATTTTGACTGGTTAAGTATAATTTGACTGGTTCTTGAAATTGCCGACCGACACTAATTTTCAGCTAAAAATTCAGCCTGTTTCGACCGGTTAAGTCCGAGATTAACAAAATGCCTATCGGCTAAGCAATTACAATGTATCTTGAATGCCGACCGGCTAAGCTATTACAGTGTATGCCCCTATTGCAAGCAACAAAACTTTACACATAGTATTTCTTAATGTTGTCTCCATTCCAGGGCCGGGCAAGGGGAATGCCTTCGGGGGACTCTAGTCGGAATGTCCCTGGTTTGATGATCTCGTGACCTTGTATGGGCCATCCCAGTTTGGTTCCAACTTTCCTTTCAAGTGTGAGAGCCCCGTGGCTTCAACTTTTCGAACGACCCGGTCGCCAAGCCGAATTGGACGAGTTCTCACTCGGCGATTAAACATCCGAGTGACTCTTTGTTTGTCTTGGATGGATCTCGGCAGGCGTTGCCTCTCGTTTCGGCAGCGGAGTCTAAGCCGACCGGCTTTTCTTCCTCGTTCCTTTCGAACTCGTAGAACGTCATTCGTGGAGATGGGATGCCGATCTCTACTGGTAAGACCGCCTCGCTGCCGTACACAAGGCTGAATGGTGAGTGGCCCGTTGCTTCTTTGGTCGTAGTTCTAGCCGACCAGAGGACCCCAGGTAGGTCATCAACCCATGCTCCTTTGGCAGCTTCTAAGGATTTCTTGATTCCCTTGAGAACTATCATATTAGCCGATTCGGCTTGCCCGTTAGTTTGTGGTCGGGAGACTGCTGAGAATTTAGTGTGTATTCCGAACCGAGCGCAATAATCTCTAGTAGGGCCACTATTGAATTGTCGCCCATTGTCGGAGATTAGGACTCTGGGGACTCCGAACCTGGTGATGATGTTCCTCCAAATGAACGCTTGAACTTGTTTATCCGTAATGGAGGAGAGTGGTTCGGCTTCAGTCCATTTGGTGAAATAGTCAATGGCGACTATTAGGAACTTTCTCTGTCCTGAGGCTGGAGGAAATGGTCCGAGTAGGTCCATGCCCTACTTGTCGAATGGCAAGACAGCTTGAATTGTTGTTAGGGGGGTGGTCGGTGCTTGGGGAATGTCCGAATGGATCTCGCAGGACGGACATTTCTTCACCAGCTCCTGGGCGTCGGTTTTCAGAGTAGGCCAGTAGTATCCGGCTCGGAGAGCTTTTCCTGCTATGGTTCTTCCTCCTTGGTGACTCCCACAGGCCCCTTGGTGGATTTCCCTGAGGATGTAATTTCCTTCTTCAGGGGTGACACATTTAAGCAGGGGATGGGTGAAGGACTTCTTGTAGAGGCGATTCTCATGCCACGGGAACCATCCGGATTTGTGTTTGATCCGATCGGCCTCCTTGCAATCCTCGGTAGCTTCCCGTCTTTCAAATATCCGACTACCTCATCCATCCATTCGGATGTCCGATTCAATACAAGCCTTGCTTGGCGTTGATCTTTGGGCCGCCGAAGGACTTCCCACATGATTGTTCTGGGGCGGACCTTTCGCCGAACCGGGCCATTCTGGCCAAGGCGTCGGCTTGCTGATTTTCCGACCGGGGTATATGGATGATATTGAACTGAGATAGCTGCCCGATTATTTTCTGGGCCTTGGCCAAATACATTCTCATGTTGTCTTCTTTGGCCTCATATTCCCCCGATATTTGACCCACTATCAACTGTGAGTCGGATTTAGCATTGATCACGGTTGCCCCGGCCAAGATGCACAACTCCAATCCGAGGATCAGGGCTTCATATTCCGCTTCATTGTTGGAGCTTAAGAACTCAAATTTTATTGCGTATTCCATTTTTTCCCCGACTGGGGGTTTGATGACCAGTCCCGCTCCACAACCTGTCTTGGTTGACGAGCCATCCACTTGCAGCTCCCAGCTATCCTGCGTGCTGATTGGGGGTCTGGTTGTGCATTCTGTTATGAAATCAGCCAAGGCCTGGGCTTTGATTGCCCTCCTGGGTTCATATTCTAACCCAAAATCAGCCAGCTGATCCGCCCAATCGGACATCCGACTAGAGTGGTTTCTGCTTTCAATGAACTTTCTGAGTGGCTGGCTCGTGAGGACCTTAATAGGATGGGCCTGGAAGTAGGGCTTCAGCTTCCGACTAGCCATTACTAGGGCAAAAACCATTTTCTCCACTTCGCTATATTTGGCCTCCGCTCCTCGAAAGGCGTGGCTTATGAAGTAGACTGGGTGTTGCTTTCCTTCTCTTTCGGCTATCAAAACAGCGCTGAGCGCGTATCCGAGAGATAGCCAAATAAATGAAATGATGTCTCCCCCGGGGAGATTAGTTTAGGGAGGGTAAGAAGATGCTCTTTTAGAGAGGTGAAGGCTTGCTCGGCTTCCTCGTCCCAAGTAAACTCCTTTCTCTTTAGAGTCTTGAAGAAGTGTAAGCTCTTATCCGCTGAGCGGGATAGGAAGCGGCCGAGGGCGGCGCAGCGGCCGGTCGGGCGTTGTACTTCTCTCACATTCCTCGGGGACTTCATTTCTATTACAGCTTTGATCTTGTCGGGATTGGCTTCGATCCCTCTTTCATCAACCAGAAATCCGAGGCACTTTCCACCTTTTACTCCGAAGACACACTTCTTCGGATTTAACATCATACGAAAGCACCTCAATGTTCCGAGGGTCTCTCTTAAATTCGAGGGGTGATGGTCGTGCGCTTTGCTTTTAACAATCATGTCATCAACATATACCTCTATATTCCGACCGAGTTGGTCCTTGAAGATTTTGTTGACGGTGCGGCGATATGTTGCCCCCGCATTCTTCGGCCCGAAGGGCATCATCTTATAGCAAT
Source organism: Beta lomatogona (assembly GCA_947646795.1). NCBI lineage: Eukaryota > Viridiplantae > Streptophyta > Magnoliopsida > Caryophyllales > Amaranthaceae > Beta > Beta lomatogona. The sequence continues at coordinate 328,043 of CANSNZ010000560.1, forward strand.
ATACCCCCCGGTTGGTGATAAACGCGGTATGGACTCGGTCCTCTTTCGCCATCGGGATTTGATGATACCCCGCATTAAACTGTTTCTGCTAAGAAATTAAGGGTTGTGATTGGTTGAGATATGTGATGTGGGCCCCAAGATCGATCGCCTGAGCTCCGATATCCGTACGCCGGAATCCCGCAAAACAAGGTTAGACTACCCGGGGTGGTTCCGGATCGCCCCTCCGACGCTTAAGTCGGATGTGATTGAGGTAGAGAGAGAAGTAAAGTCTAGAGAGAGATGCTCTAGTTTGTTAGGTGAGAATTGAATACTTTGTTCATTGATGAGGCAGTTGGTTTTTATAGTGTTGGGGATTTCCCAGGACGAGAAACATTATTCGAGATGGGCCTTTTTGGTAGCAATGGGCATGTTACCTTTTCAGGCAATGATTGCTTCACCTTTTAGAGGTTTCCCAAATACTCGGTGATTAGGTCAACTTTCAAGTGGGACCCACGGTCGCCAGTGTCCCATGCTTTAGCGAGCTCGTGCTTCTTTATTGGGGCTGGCGATTAAATGAGCCCAAACAATTAGCCCCACGCCATAGATAGGGGATCACGGAGATCGGCGGAGGGGGCACGTGCGTGGCGGAATAGCGGTTATCCTATTTCGACTGGACGAGATATGCCAGAAGGGTCTCCTTCATTTGGGAAGCGTAAGGGCCGACCGGATCACCTCCTGGCCGGAGACAGATAGGCCGACAGGGTCCCCTTCGACCGGAAGTAGCTATCTTGCCAAGATTCGGCCTCTTGGTTGGAAGTAGATAGGCCGACCAGGGCCATTATTGCCTCAAGGAGAGAATGCCGACCGGGTCGTTTTTGCCCCATGAGGAGAGTGCCGACCGGGTTACCTCCATTTGGAGGAAAGGATGCCGACCTAGTCATCTTTTGCCTCATGGTGAGGATGCCGACCGGGTCCCTTCCTATATGGCCGAGCGAGAATATGGAGCCGTTCGGATGAGGGGCTAATGAGCCCCAAGATGATCCGAGTGGGTGCTAAGCGATACTTGGCCATTTTTGACCGAGTATAGAAGTGACTCGGCAAAGGAGGGGAGCTCCTGTTGGCCGAGTAGGGTACATCGCCGCTCGGATGAGGGGCTAATGAGCCCCAAGTTGGTCCGAGTGGGTGCTAGGCGATACTTGGCCGTACTCGACCAAGAATAGAAGCGACTCGGCAAAGGGGGAAGCTCCCGTTGGCCGAGTAGGATATATGGCCACTCGGATGAGGGGATAATGAGCCCCAAGTTGGTCCGAGTGGGTGCTAGGCGATACTTGGCCGTACTCGACCAAGTATAGAAGCCGACTCGGCAAAGGAGGAAGCTCATGTTGGCGAGTAGGATATATGGCCACTCGGATGAGGGCTAATGAGCCTCAAGTTGGTCCGAGTGGGTGCTAGGCGATACTTGGCCGTACTCGACCGGGTATAGAAGCGACTCGGCAAAGGAGGGAAGCTCCCGTTGGCGAGTAGGTACGTGGCCACTCGGATGAGGGGCTAATGAGCCCCAAGTTGATCCGAGTGGGTTTCCGCACCTCTTGTGGGGGTTGTATCCATTTGCCCGACCACGTATGTTTGACCCGAAATTCCACATGGCCCCTCTTGATACTTAGGACGCTGGGACCCTTGGCATTGGCCGAGCTGGAGGTACACCCTGGGGACCTTTGGCGTTTCAACTTCCTTTGGGTCTGAAGGGTTTTTGCTTGAGTTCGCTGGACTCCTCACTCAATGGACTGAGTAGGTCCAGTTGGGCCGCTATTAAAAGCCCGCTTAGGCGACGCGGGGGGGTTTGCGTTGCACATCCCCCGAGGTCCTCCTATATAAACCTGAGAGGAGAGAGAAGTGGAGGATCATTTGCTCATTTCCTCATTCTCTCTCTCTCAAGAATTTCCAAATTCTCTCAATCTTCTCATGTTTTCCTTCCAGTTTCCTCGTCCGACCAGGTACGCGTTTGTTGTTTTAAGCTTTTTCTTTTTCTTTGTTTTCTTTCGAATAACTTCGGCCGACTCCCTTGTGTATAAATAATGGGAGATTCGTCCGAGTCGTCGACACCTCCGACCTCACCCTCTTATAAATTGTCCGAGGAGGTGAGGGGAATGGGAATAACTTTGGTGTCGACGATAATAAGCTGCCCCGACCCCTCGGCTGTACCCGACGCGGTCGTTCTCCCGGGCCCGTCTTCTTCGGTGGAGGAGGAAGCCGAGGGAGTCATTCCTTACCCTTGGGAGGTGTCGTTGGCTTATCCTCCTTCTCGGAGTTACTTAGACAAGTATTTGTCTTCTGATGTAGTAAGGGCCATGCCGAGGGGAGCAGGAGAAGCATCCACATCGGGTCGGGAGTTGGAGTATCCTGAACTTGATCCGAAAGGAGGTCCGGGCTCTTTCTTTCCCGAGCAGGGGGTGATTAAGTCGCTGACCGAGGACCTTCGGGGCACACGGCGACCCGGGTTCCAAATAAGAGACCCCTTCTACTTAGTCCGACCGGGAGGCCTACCATACGATCCCGTCTCCACCACCCGGGTGCATTGCAGTTTATTACAAAGCTATGGATATGGGGCTTCGGTTCCCGTGACCAACTTTGTCAAAGAGTTGTTGAATGCATACAATTTAGCCATCCGCCAAATTTCCCCGAACTCCCTGGGGCGGAATCAACGCCTTTCGGGTGATCGCGAATTGATGCGGATCCGACCAACACTCAAGTTATGGCGGCATCTCTACAAATTGGTCGAAGTGATGGCTGCAAAGAATGGTCCCGGTTGGTGGAGCTTCCAAGTCCGACCGGGATACCGTACCGTTCTTAACCTACCGACTTCGCAGAAGGGGTTTCGGAGGGAGTTTGCCTTCGTTTACTACGGCGGGGACTGGGGGATTCCCCTTATTCCTCCCCCGACCGAGCCCCTTGTTGCCTTAAATTGCCGAGTGGGTGAACTCGACGACGAGGAGGGTGCCGGGGCCTGCTATATGCAGACCGAGGCAAAAATTGTGAATGGGGGCGAGATATTTGTGCCCGGTCAGTGGCTCCCCGACTGCAAATTATTCAAGGATGAACACTTCCTTTCGGCAATGGGTCTTAACTCGACTTTCCCGAAAGGTAATCTGGGGAGTTGGGCCGAGGTGGTTGGTATTGTCAATGTTACAGTTTTTCGCCTTTTTTGACTAACTTTTTGTTTTGCTTTGCTGCAGAGCCCGCCCGAGCGTATCTTGAAGAAACCGACCCGTCAATGGCCGACAAGCTGAATGTTGCAGCCATGAGAGGCTGCTCGTTGAAGGCCGAAATTGCAGCCAAGACCTTGAAGGTCCCCGCTCCCCCTAAGGTGAAAATCCGCCCTTTTTGTTGTTTCTGTTTTGGCCCGACCGGCTCTTTTTATTTGCCGATGATATCTTCCCTGATGCAGGACCCTGCCAAGCCGAAGAGCAAAAAGAGGAAAGAGCGGTCATCCGACAAGGTGGCTCAAACTGAGAAGGCTGTCGCTCGGTCCAAGGCTGAGCGGGAAAAGGCCGTCGCTCGGTCCAAGGCCGAGCGGGGAAAAGGCCGTCGCTCGTGCAGAGGCCGAGCGGAGCGAGTCGGTGGAGGTCATCGCCCCCGGGGTCCCCGGCAAAGAACAGGCCGGACGGGGGGATATCTCCCTTCATTCTTCGACTTCGAGGCCGGTCGGGAGCCCCCAATATACTCCATTGTCCCCATTCGAGGAGTTGCCGGGGGTAGCTCGAGGGGCGGTAACGCCGACCGTTCCTTTTCTTCGGGCCGAGCGGAAGGAGAAGGACAAGCGGTGGACAGCTGCCATTGATCATATTTATACTCCCGCCGACCGGGAGTATATTGAGATCACTCATGGTCCCAACGAGACCAACGAGCTGTTTCGCACCTGGCTCGACGTAAGCGCCTTTGCCTTTTTATGTTGCTCTCTGATTCTGCTCCGATTCTGCTTTCATCTCGCTTTGTTATTCTTTGTTTCAGTTCTCTGCCCGGATGGCGAACGTTGCTCAAAATAGGTTGAGCTTGGCCGAGGAAGTTGTCGTCCTCAAAGAAAAGGCTAAAAAACATTTTGATGAGGTTTATCGGGCAAACGAGGATAAGCGCATTGCCGAGTCCAAACTCGAGGATGCATTGGCCGCCATCAAGAAAGATCAGGAGACCTTTGCCTCCGAGCGGGCGAAGTTGGAGAAGGAGACGGCCGACCTCACGCTCGCCCGCGACTTAGCTCGAACTGCTCGGGATGATGCCCTCGCCAAGCAGGCAACGGTCGAGCTGAAGGTGGCGGAGCTCGAGGCTAAGCTGGTTGAGCTTGAGGGCCAAGTGAAGACGGAGGCGCAATGGTTCTCCGAGTGGGAGAAGAGCGATGCCTTTGAGGCGTATGCCAACGAGGTCGGCAGCGTCGCTCATAAAATGGGGGAGGACGAAGCCCTCGACCGACTGAAGAAGGTCTTGGCCACGTCTCATCCTGATTTGGTATGGGCCGAGGTCTGGTCAGGTTATCAGAAGTCGGTCGACGCTGATAACGCCAAGATTCTAGCTGAGGGGACTAGTTCCGATGAGGATGAGGAGGACGAGGGTCGTGTGGACGTTAACGTTGTTGATGGCGATGATATCGACGATGATGTTGATGTGGCCGAGGAAGTCGGTCCTGGGGAGGAGCTAGTCGGCGACAACACTGAAGCAAATGCCGAGAATGTGACTGACCCTCCTCCTCCCCCTAGCTCTTAGAGGGCTCTTTGTGCTTTGCTTTTGTAACTCTTCCTCCTCTCGTATTGCCCGACCTTATTTAATGAAACTTGGTCATTTTGTCTCATTTGTTGATTGCAATATTGTCCATCTTTTTAATTCCGTCGACTTCTTTGTAAAAACGCCGATCGGTTTGTAATTTCCTAGCAAAATGCCAACTTATTTTGACCGGTTAAGTATAATTTGGACCGGTTACTTGAAATTGCCGACCGACACTAATTTTTCGACTAAAAATTCAGCCTGTTCGACTGGTTAAGTCCGATTAACGAAATGCCTATCGGCTAAGCAATTACAATGTATCTTGAATGCCGACCGGCTAAGCTATTACAGTGTATGCCCCTATTGCAAGCAACAAAACTTTACACATAGTATTTCTTAAGGTTGTCTCCATTCCAGGGTCGGGCAAGGGGAATGCCTTCGGGGGACTCTAGTCGGAATGTCCCCTGGTTTGATGATCTCGTGACCTTGTATGGGCCATCCCGGTTTGGTCCCAACTTTCCTTTCAAGTGTGAGAGCCCCGTGGCTTCAACTTTTCGAACGACCCAGTCGCCAAGCTGAATTGGACGAGTTCTCACTCGGCGATTAAACATCCGAGTGACTCTTTGTTTGTACTGGATGGATCTCAGCAGGGCGTTGCCTCTCGTTTCTGGCAGCAGGTCTAAGCCGACCGGCTTTTCTTCCTCGTTCCTTTCGAACTCGTAGAACGTCATTCGTGGAGATGGGATGCCGATCTCTACTGGTAAGACCGCCTCGCTGCCGTACACAAGGCTGAATGGTGAGTGGCCCGTTGCTTCTTTGGTCGTAGTTCTAGCCGACCAGAGGACCCCAGGTAGGTCATCAACCCATGCTCCTTTGGCAGCTTCTAAGGATTTCTTGATTCCCTTGAGAACTATCTTATTAGCCGATTCGGCTTGCCCGTTAGTTTGTGGTCGGGAGACTGCTGAGAATTTAGTGTGTATTCCGAACCGAGCGCAATAATCTCTAGTAGGGCCACTATTGAATTGTCGCCCATTGTCGGAGATTAGGACTCTGGGGACTCTGAACCTGGTGATGATGTTCCTCCAAATGAACGCTTGAACTTGTTTATCCGTAATAGAGGAGAGTGGTTCGGCTTCAGTCCATTTGGTGAAATAGTCAATGGCGACTATTAGGAACTTTCTCTGTCCTGAGGCTGGAGGAAATGGTCCGAGTAGGTCCATGCCCTACTTGTCGAATGGCAAGACAGCTTGAATTGTTGTTAGGGGGGTGGTCGGTGCTTGGGGAATGTCCGAATGGATCTGGCAGGACGGACATTTCTTCACCAGCTCCTGGGCGTCGGTTTTCAGAGTAGGCCAGTAGTATCCGGCTCGGAGAGCTTTTCCTGCTATGGTTCTTCCTCCTTGGTGACTCCCACAGGCCCCTTGGTGGATTTCCCTGAGGATGTAATTTCCTTCTTCAGGGGTGACACATTTAAGCAGGGGATGGGTGAAGGACTTCTTGTAGAGCTGATTCTCATGCCACAGGAACCATCCGGATTTGTGTTTGATCCGATCAGCCTCCTTGCAATCCTCTGGTAGCTTCCCGTCTTTCAAATATCCGACTACCTCATCCATCCATTCGGATGTCCGATTCAATACAAGCTGCTGCTTGGCGTTGATGCTGGGCTGCCGAAGGACTTCCCACATGATTGTTCGGGGGGCAGACCCTTCTGCCGAACTGGCCATTCTGGCCAAGGCGTCGGCTTGCTGATTTTCCGACCGGGGTATATGGATGATATTGAACTGAGATAGCTGCCCGATTATTTTCTGGGCCTTGGCCAAATACATTCTCATGTTGTCTTCTTTGGCCTCATATTCCCCCGATATCTGACCCACTATCAACTGTGAGTCGGATTTAGCATTGATCACGGTTGCCCCGGCCAAGATGCACAACTCCAATCCGAGGATCAGGGCTTCATATTCCACTTCATTGTTGGAGCTTAAAAAGTCAAATTTTATTGCGTATTCCATTTTTTCCCCGACTGGGGGTTTGATGACCAGTCCCGCTCCACAACCTGTCTTGGTTGACGAGCCGTCCACTTGCAGCTCCCAGGCTATCTCCTGCGTCGATGGGGGTGCTCGGTTGTGCATTCTGTTATGAAATCAGCCAAGGCCTGGGCTTTGATTGCCCTCCTGGGTTCATATTCTAACCCAAAATCAGCCAGCTGATCCGCCCAATCGGACATCCGACTAGAGTGGTTTCTTCTTTCAATGAACTTTCTGAGTGGCTGGCTCGTGAGGACCTTAATAGGATGGGCCTGGAAGTAGGGCTTCAGCTTCCGACTAGCCATTACTAGGGCAAAAACCATTTTCTCCACTTCGCTATATTTGGCCTCCGCTCCTCGAAAGGCGTTGCTTATGAAGTAGACTGGGTGTTGCTTTCCTTCTCTTTCGGCTATCAAAACAGCGCTGAGCGCGTATCCAGAGATAGCCAAATAAATGAACAGTGTCTCCCCCGGCAAGGGGGAGATTAGTTTAGGGAGGGTAAGAAGATGCTCTTTTAGAGAGGTGAAGGCTTACTCGGGTTCCTCGTCCCAAGTAAACTCCTTTCTCTTTAGAGTCTTGAAGAAATGTAAGCTCTTATCCGCTGAGCGGGATAGGAAGCGGCCGAGGGCGGCCAGGCAGCCGGTCAGGCGTTGTACTTCTCTCACATTCCTCGGGGACTTCATTTCTATTACAGCTTTGATCTTGTCGGGATTGGCTTCGATCCCTCTTTCATCAACCAGGAATCCGAGGCACTTTCCCCCTTTTACTCCGAAGACACACTTCTTCGGATTTAACATCATACGAAAGCGCCTCAATGTTCCGAGGGTCTCTCTTAAATCTGAGGGGTGATGGCTGTGCGCTTTGCTTTTAACAATCATGTCGTCAACATATACCTCTATATTCCGACCGAGTTGGTCCTTGAAGATTTTGTTGACGGTGCGCTGATATGTTGCCCCTGCATTCTTCAGCCCGAAGGGCATCATCTTATAGCAATATACCCCCTGGTTGGTGATAAACGCGGTATGGACTCGGTCCTCTTCCGCCATCGGGATTTGATGATACCCCGCATTAAACTGTTTCTGCTAAGAAATTAAAGGTTGTGATTGGTTGAGATATGTGATGTGGGCCCCAAGATCGATCGCCTGAGCTCCGATATCCGTACGCCGGAATCCTGCAAAACAAGGTTAGACTACCCCGGGGGTGGTTCCGGGATCGCCCCTCCGACGCTCAAGTCAGATGTGATTGAGGTAGAGAGAGAAGTAAAGTCTAGAGAGAGATGCTCTAGTTTGTTAGGTGAGATTGAATACCTGTTCATTGATGAGGCAGTTGGTTTTTATAGTGTTGGGGATTTCCCAGACAGGAAACATTATTCTGATGGGCCTTTTTGGTAGCAATGGGCATGTTACCTTTTCAGGCAATGATTGCTTCACCTTTTAGAGGTTTCCCAAATACTGGTGATTAGGTCAACTTTCATGTGGGACCCACAGTCGCCAGCTGTCCCTGTAGGCCTGTGCTTCTTTATTGGGCTGCTGATTAAATGAGCCCAAACACCTCCTTATTCAGATTTTTTCAAAAAGGGATTAAACCTAATAACATCTGTTTTCTCATATAAATATACATTGCTGATAAGCTACGTAAGTATTTGGGAGTATATATGTATTAATTTATATTGATTTTATAATTATCACACCAAATGTTTTTCATACAATTATAACAAAAGTCAAAGATATAAACCACTGTGCTTGAGATGCTGCAAGTCTTGTTGACTACGGTGCAAACGAGAAATGAGAATAATCAACGCCAAGTCGCCAACCAAATTAGAGTTATATCGATTTCATTATTGAACTAATTATTTCATGCATGTGATCGTTAAGCATAGATATTGCCTTTCCTAAAAGCATCTCCCTTCTCTTATGGTCGTTTTTTTTTTTCCTTTTTTAAAAACTTTTCACGCAAAAAGTCTTTGCTCACCATGGAATGAAATTTCTCTGTTTCTGATTAAAGATAAAGAACGTAGGAATATATTGATACCCTCAGGCCTCAATGTCATTGGTCAAATTTCTAGTTTAGCGCATTATAGATGATAAGTCACGTTCTAGATTAAGTAAATAAAATGTTAAAATGTACGTATATATAACTATATAATGATATTTTTTTTCTTTGAAATGTGTATATATAAGTAACTAGAATTTGGTAAGCTTGACTTGGCTCACTTGGTGGGAATTTCACCACACGAGTGAGAAGCGCTTGGAGGAGGATTCCCCTTACTATTCCCCCTCCTTCTGCTTGGGCCTCTGGCTCGGACCCTATGCGAGGGAAGCTCATACGTTATTCATCTTACCAATAAAAAAAACTAGAATTCGATAGCTATTCCAGAGGGGTACAACGGATATTTAAAGTCTATTTATTAGATAATTATAAATGAAGTTAATATAATAGTTTACTAAAAATATGGTGCGGTAATGAAATAATAATGATAAGTTACTTGTTTGATTTGATGTTTTCACATATTTAGCGGGAAAAACCAATTCAAGAAGAGTGTTTCAAAATTAGTAACATAATGTGTAGGTGGTATTAAACGACTAAAAGTAAAATATTCTCTCTACTTGCTTTTTTTTTCACAGTCTTCAATACGCAAGTTTAACCATTAAATAATTTAGTTACACTTTGTATGTAATTTTTGTAAAAAATTAATATTATGAAAAATACATCTATATGAATAAAAAAAGATCCCAAATGATAATAATTTTTTATGTATATTAGAGAAAAAGTCAAACTTCGAAAAAGCAAGTGAAACAATAATAAGAAATGAATTTAGGGGATGGATTGAGTGACTTATTAGATAAGTGAAACTCACTAAGTGGGTATGTTTTTGGGATTCAATAGGAAAATAAATTATAGACGACCATGAAAGTAATATGCGAAAAAAAAATTGCCAGGGGCTAAAAAGAAAAGCGACAACATTATGAATAGAGGGTGTAAATGATGCGAGTCGAGCTCGAGTTTGGCTAAGCTTGACTCGAACTCGAAAACTCGAAGTCAAGCTCGACTCGACTCGGCCCAAAAACTCGCGAGCTTGAAAAAATCAAACTCGACTCGAACTCGAAATCCTAAACTCAAGCTCGAACTCGAAATCCTAAACTCAAGCTCGAACTCAAACTCGAATCAAGGCTCAACCCAAACTTGAGTCAATCCATGTACCTTAAGTTAGGTACTTGGAGTAGCCTTTTATAGAGGGGAAAAAAAGCTGGTGTTTCATTGTCCAACCAATGTGGGACTTTGTGAAACAAATGTTTGGTAGAAAACAACAGTTCCACCCAATGAAGAAATGCAACAAATAGTTTTTGTTCCATTTACAAAATACACAAACTTAAACTTTTGTTTCCCAACCAATGTGGGACAACTAAAATTAAACAATAAGGCTTAACTCAAACTTGAATCAATCCATGTGCCTTGAATTAGGTACTTGGAGTAGCCTTTTATAAAGGAAAAAAAGTTAGTGTTTCATCGTCCAACCAATGTGAGACTTTATGAAACAAACTTTGGTAGAAACAATAGTTTCCACCCAATGAAGAAATGCAACAAATAGTTTGTGTTCCATTTATGAAAGAACACGAACTTAAACTTTTGTTTCCAACCAATGTGGGACAACTAAAATTAAACAATAAGGATAGCTATAGTAGTAAAAAAAAATATTGAAAAAAAATAATATTGTTTTACACTACAAAAACCAATGTGGGAAATTTAATATTTTACATGAAGTATTGATTTAATAATTTTTCAGTTTGTTCATGAGCTTTCGAGCAGAGCCAAGGCTAAGGCTCGTTAAAATCTTGAGCTCGACGTGTGAACCTTCACCTAAAGACAAACTATGATTAAAGTCCACCATGAAAAATATTTTCTACAGTAGTATAAATTTTATTTAATGGATTAAATTCTATGAAAAAGTTTGAGAATTATTTATTGAAATTGCAAGTATTATATATAATTTATTTCGAGTTTCTCGCGAGCTTTACGAGTCGAGTAGGTATTAGCTCAGCTCGACTCGTTAGTCATCGAGTCGAGCTCGAGTTCGAGTCGAGTTTTGACCAAGTCGATCTCGAGTAGCTCGCGAGTTGTCTCATCTCATTTACACCCCTAATTATGAAAATGGAACGAGGCATTATTGGAGTGTGTGTTTTATGGAGGAACATCCTATCTCACATCGTAAATTCGTAATGCAGGTTACTCTCAAATATGTGTTTATTGTTCATAACATTTATATTATCGATCATTTCAATATCATGTATAACTAGTTATTAGGCTCGGGCTATACTCCGAGTAAGGAGAATTTTCATTTATTAATATTACACTTTAAGATGATAACACTAAACATCACTTGGTCTAGCGGTTAAGACTTTAATATATAAACTTGAAGTCGCGGGATCAAACCCTATATTATGCAATTTCTATTTTTTTACTGAATGTGGATTACATGGAGTATAGATATTAAGTGCAAACTGGAGCCCAAGCAAAGTTGGAATTTGATAAAAGAATTGTGGAAATTGAGTTCTGGTTACTATTTTATCCATAATTTTTGGCTCGATGCTGATAATTGGATGATTACAGTGGCATTGGAAACTAGGCTTGAAGATCTTTCCAACGATAGGTTGCACGACCTAAGACGAGTTATATTATGGGAGATATGGGCTTCGTAAGTTGGTCTTATTTTGCTGATCTTCCTACGCGCGCGCGGACTAGCTAATATGGCTCATTTAATGATTTAAGTGATTTTCCTTATCTTATAACTTACTTTCCTAGTTATATTAGGTTACCTAGTCTTATATATATTAGGAATCACTCATTGTTGATGCGCTCTCTCTCTCCCCTTCTCATAGATGGTAGACATAACTTTTGTTTTCTTTCGGCTTTGAATAATTATTCAAGACTTCATCTTTCCATCATCAATTCAAGTATTCTCCTTTATTTTATACTTTTGATTATTAGTTATGTTTTCTTTTATATTTTATTTAGTTTATTTGATTATTATGTGTGAGCAGTTTTCGAATCTAGGGTTAAGCAAACCCTAGCCATGATTAATATATGATGTATTACTTTAAATTCCCAAATTAGTTTTTTTTTATTTGTTCTTACTTAATTAATTGTGCAATTTCCAATCCTAGATTAGAAATAATTGGTATTGTTATCATTCTATTGTCTTGATCACAACGGGAGTCAGGTTTTGACAGATTTGAGTATTTCAATTAAGGACATGAAGCTCTCTACGGGAGTAGGTAGAATGGATTGTTAGGAAGTTAGAGTGTCGTATTTAATGTCTTTTATTTTGCATGATTCCACGTGAGTAGGCTTGAGTGCATATTAGGGAAGCCAAAGATACTCAAGAGAGGTTTATGGTATTTTATAGGGTGTACTTTTCCTTGTTAACATTTAATTGATTAGTTAGGGGTAGGAATTATGATTCTATTAATTCATGCTGGTGGAGATACTTAACTCTAGAGTTTTTATTTATATATTGATTAGTATAATTGATTCGACCATCATTGATATTAATTTCTTTTAGTCTTACCATTATTTAAGGGTTAATCATAGAACAACTTTCTCTGTGTGGGATCGACCCTGACATACCCTACTACATAGTTAGGAGGAGTACTTAGGTTATTTATTTTTGTAGGTGCACGAGACATCTATCAGTTCTCACGGTTCTCACCATAAAGTCTTTATATTTTAAATGTTTAAAAATTGTTGTAGCAATTTTTTTGACACACACGTTGTCTTCTCATCACATTTACACATTTTTTTTATCTTTGTATATTGCTTATCCAAACAAATAGATCAAATCTACTGCACAGAAGGAAATAGAGTGGTGGACTTGCCAGCTAATAATAGAGTGACCCAAACTGTGAAAAGTAGAGATCCTTCAAGTACCACCACCACTCGAGCTGAGAGATATTCCTTATTGTTTTTGAGCAACAAGTGGTCCAACAAATGGAGAATAGGACATCAAAGAGGTCTAGACAAGAGGGGCAAGCAAGCTCAAGCCAACAGCATCGGAGGAAAACGTCTCGTGGATTAATGCCCCTGGTGAGTTTCGAGATCCCGAATTCCTTTTATTGAGTTTGGTAGTTTAGAACACTTTAATAAATTTCAAGCTCTTAAGATTAAGGAATTTGCTCCAACCTGTTTTGTTGATTAATCTTTGTTTTCATTGTGGGGAATAAGGGGGGATGTTTATAAAATTGCAAATGGATTGCATTTGAGAAAAGTGTTGGCAATGAGAAAGAAAACCTATAAGTGCGTAATACTTGAGTTTCTTAGCTCTTTAGAGGTAAATGGAGAGAAACGGTTACAATGCTCAACTGGAGCTGAAGCCGTTCTCCATATTAGATTAGGGAATGTTGCTCGCACTTTGGATGTTTATGATTTTGCGGATATTTTTGAACTAAAAATTGAGCAAAGCACCATTCCCGCACTTTCCTTCAATGTTTTTAATTGTTGGTGCAAGATAAATGGGTCAAAAACATACGAAGTCAAAAACGCAAATGACTCACTTATCCACCAACCGGCTATCCGGTACTTCCGTAAATTCTTGGGGAATACTATTTTTGGAAGGAATGACAACTCAAAAATAAGTCAGTCTGAACTAATTATATAGGTTCTTACCTATGGAAACTTAGGAAGCTGAATATACCTTTGATGTTCGCCCAACATCTCCCAATAGAGTATTCCCCAAAAACTTAAGGAAATACCGGATAGCCGGTTGGTGGATAAGTGAGTCTTTCGCATTTTTAGCCTCGTACGTCTTTGACCCATTTATCTTGCACCAACAGCTAAAAACATTGAAGGAAGATGCGGGAATGATGCTCTGCTCAATTTTTTAGTTCAAAAATATCTTCAAAATCATAAACATCGAAAGAGCGAGCAACATTCCCTAATCTAAACGGGAGAACGACTTCAGCTCCAGTTAAGCATTGTAGCCCTTTATCTCCACTTACTTCTAAAGAGCTAAGAAACTCAAGTGTTAGGCACCTATAGGTTTCTTTCTCATTGCCAACATTTTCTTCAAATGCAATCCATTTGCAATTTTATAAACATCCCCCCTTTATTCCCCACAGTGAAAGCAAAAATTCATAATAAAACAGGTTGGATCAAATCCCTTAATCTTAAGAGCTTGAAACTTATTAAAGTGTTCTAAACTACCAAACTCGATAAATGGAAATTCGAATCTCGAAACTCCCTGATGACATTAAACCCCGAGACGTTTTCCTCTGATGTTCCTTGCGGTTGTTGGCTTGAGCTTGGTTCCCCCACTTGTTTATACCTCTTTGAAGTCATCCTCTCCATTTATTGGACCACTTGTTGCTCAAAAACTCAAAATTCCGTAACTAGGTAGGGTGGGTGAGAAAAAGTGATTCTTTTTTGTTTGTTTTTGAGTTTTTAGTGAAAGAAATGGAAGGAAACTGAGGTTTTTGGAAGAATTTGTGAAAAAAGTGGAGTAGAAATGGATGAAATAGAGAGTTATGGTAAAAATTTGAGTAGAGAGAAAATGGTGAGAAGTGAGTGAAAATGAGATTTTTGGGGAAGAAAAAGTTGAAATTAATGAAGGAAATGAGATGAAGATGAAAATTTGTGAGGGATTTGAGGTTTTTGAGTGATGAAATGAGTGAGATTTAGTGAGTTAGGGTTTTGGAGGTAGAAAAAGGGGTTTGAGAGGAATAACAGGTTGAAGAACATGAGAAGATGAGAAAAATAAGAAGGGAAAATGGTCCAGTTTTGCTAAGTGTCCAGCCGACACGGGCGGCTCTGCCAACCCGAGAGCTCGTTTGAGTGACATCATGGCCATGTTTAATTTCTAGTTTGTGTGTTTGTTTTTCTGTTTCGGGGCTGCCCTCTTTTGCACCAAAAAGAAAACATAAAGGGATATTATCTCAGATAACCCTGACTTATAGGCCTTTTTCCAATATAACCCTGACTTTGGCAGGCCTGTCTCCGATAACCTTGAACTTGATTTTTGTCATTAAACTGGACGGATTTTGTGACGCCGTTAACTAGACCATAACTTGGTTTGACTTTTGCTAAATTCATCTCTTTCTCTCTCTTGTTCTTCATTTCTTCTCTCTCGTTCTTCATTTCTTCTCTCTCTTGATCTTCATCTCTTCAAAATCAATCAATTCTTCCGAATTTACCGACATTCCATACAGATTTCACTCAATTTTTTCTTCGAAATCATCGTTTTCTTTCAGTTTAGGATTGTGAAATTTCTTGTTATTTAGTTCAATAATGGATTTTGGTGGACCTCGCAAGAGAGGCAGATGCATTCAATAATGGACTTTAGTTCAATAATGGATTTTAGTTCAATACTGGAAACCTGAGACGATGCATTCAATGTGTTGCATTTTGCTTTCAATTGCAAGTAAATTATAGAGTGAGAAAAACGTTTTTCCAGCTGAATTTTATTGCTTGAAATTTTAGAAGGCCTTGTATGCATATTGTTCAACTGTTCAGCTTTTCTTTCTGCATCTTACTTGTGTTTCTATGTTTTTTTAGATGAGAAGATTCAGATTTCTAAAATTTTAAAAAGTATGATGAACAAGGATCTACATTTCATCAGGAAACTAAAAGTAGAAAAGTTTGTGGCAGTTATTATGCTAAATCTGTTGGAGAAAAGCATGAAAATCCCCTGCATCCTCATCCAATGGCGGAAGAACAACAAGACCCATCTACTCACCCAAATACACCACCTCTATCTTGACATGAGGGAAGAGGAGAAGTGGGAGTCGCGGTGGTGCGAGGCAGAGGAGAGAGAGGGAGTGGCGGTGGTGCGACGCAGAGGAGAGAGAGGGAGTGGCGATTATTGCCCGGATTTTTGGGTTGAATTTGCCTAGATTTTTGGTCGAATTTGCCCAGTTTTTCTACACAATTTCGTAAAAGAAAAACAGTGATTTTGGGGCTGATTTTGGTGATGGTTCGATTTGGGGCCTTTTGTGTTCGAATTGGGGATGATTTTGGTGATGGTGGTGATGGTAGTTTGGAGATGAAGAGCAAGAGAGGGAAGAAGATGAAGAACAAGCGAGATAATCTGTGTTTAATTAAAAAAAGTTAACAACGTTAGATATCCCGTTAGGTTTAATGACAAAATACAAGTTTAGGGTCATCTAAGAAAGAAAAAATGTCAGGGTTATTTGGGAAAAAGGCCTATAAGTCAGGGTTATCTGAGATAATATCCCAAACATAAATCACTTATCACCTAAATCATGGTACATCTTATATTATATGATATATCGCTGTGAGAAATAGAAAAGAACACGGGCAATATTAACTAAACGCGTTGAGATGCAAGTATAGAAAAAGCCAGCCCATATCCACCCAATATAGCGTGAGACTTGCATCATAGGCCAAGTCATAAAAACTAGTGGGCTTCTCCATATTATAGAAAGTAAGTAAGAAAGAAAATTTTACAATGGGCTATGAAATGATCTAATTGGAAGTCTTAGTTAGCGGATACATCTAAGATAAATAGGCCGAGTCCACAATAGTGACTAAATGCAATTTTTCAAATGCATGTCATATTACAACTGCATACAAATAATGAGCCCTATTGCTGATGGGTTAGGCAATTGGGTTTTCCGTAATCTCGATCTTTTGCCTTCATGGCAAACCTAAAGGCTTTTTTTATATATATACTTCTGCTATGCAAATTGGGATTTCACTATATGGTGTTAGCATTGATATCAATTTAAAAATCCGTCGATTTCCTATATGACCTTGTGAATTTCAAAATCTTCCTCCAACTTTAGGGGGTTAGGAACATTAATGATGTCTTGTTGCTATTTTGAGTGAACCAATCTTCACGATATTTCTTTGAGTACATGCATGGTACATTTGGGTGTACCATGCTCATGAAGTTATGGTACAACTAGGAACAATTTTGTAATACTTTCTTCAAATGAGTAAAATTTTATTTATCTCTAATCACTTAGTAGTATATATATTTGTCTTCTTTCCTCATCTTCTTTATTGTTTCGCCTACCTTCAATTTTCTCTCTCCTTCATTGTTTGTCACCTTCGAATTTCTCTCTAGTCAATCGTTTCTAACTTTCAAACCTTTCTCCTACATTGTTTATCTTTCTCTCCTCCAAATTTGCGTCCTTCATTGAAATTAATGAACGAGAAAATCAAACATTGGAGCTCTGAATTTCATCAATGGAGGGATTAACTTCAGATTTGAGAATCAACATTAGAGTTTTCAAAAAACTTCAAGGACGGAATTAATGATTGGTAATGCAAAAGATGAAAGAATCAACACTAGTTTTAGATTTCTCTTACCTCAAAATTTTTCTCTCCATTGTTTCTGACCTCCAAACTTCTTTCTCCTTCATGGTTTCTCTCTCATTGTGGTCAATCAAGTTGATGAACTATAAAATATGATTTGAGAAAGTTGAGCTTCATCAATGGCAAAAACAAATAATGAAGTTTCGAAGTTCATCAATAGTGGACTTACACTGGTGGAAAAAAGTTCAACCGCTGTGGTCAAAAACAGGCTTACCGCAGCGGTTGACCACCCCAAAAACCAATTTTTTTTTTCATTTTTTCATTATTAATCGATATAAAATCAATAGTGTATATCAATACTCATTTTATTAAGCATATTATGTTTAATTGAAGCATAAACATAAATAATTAGATACATAAAAATATTAACTAGTCAAGGGAGAAATAGGGTAAGAGGATTAACATCAAACTCTGTCCTTCACAGTTTGATTACAAAAAAAAACCACTTTCATTCATTATATAGCAACTTAACCCATGTACATTCAATTGTGCATGTTTCATCTATGTCAAAACTCCATCACCAATTTCCAAGTAAACAAGATGGCCACCACCGGTGGCAAGTAGAACCTGCAAAAGCATGTGATCTCAAGTAGATAAGAGATTTAAGGGTCTTTAGATAGGGAACAATATACTACACCTTGACCTCTGCTTTGATTCTATTCAGATTTGAATAGAAATTTTACATTGTTGGCAACAAGATATAATTATTTGAGCGGGGTAAAGGGCAAATATTGCTTGTAGTACCAGGCAATGACTACCGAGGATTGACTACGAGAATTAATTTTTCTTTGCCCCCCACCCCTTGCACTACCCCCCCACCCTTGCACTGCCCCCCCCCCTGCGTTGCCCCCCCGCACTGCCACCCACCCCCACCTGTTGTCCCCGTGCTAACCATGCTTAATAAATAGAGGCGAGCTATGGCCATTAACTAAGGAAATGCGAGAAAAAAATACTCAACTATGGGTCATCATTCATAGTAGTACTTACATGCCTGAATATTCAATTTTGACATCATTAAATCTATTTTTGTTTACAGAGTTTATACTTCAGTCTATCTCTGTCAATTTTCTTACTTCAGACTATATTTGTTTGTTGGTCTACAGTTCAGTCTATTTTTGACAGTATTCCCAAAAAATAAAGGGCTCACGTAGTATGGTTGTTGATGCCACTAACGAATCGAGTAATATTTCCACGTTTGTCTGCAGCCTCAACAGTATACCTGCATTGACGCTGATAATAAAAGGCAAAAATCAAGCTTCAAACCAGAAACAATAAAAGATTACGGGGTTCAAGATCAAGTACCCTTCACATGAGTAGTAAACTACCTATAAGGGTGGGCATCCGCCTATTTTGATCATAGCTCGGCATTGTTCCACCGTCTCATGATCCTCTTTTGACAACACCTAAAGTAAGGAAAAAAGGGAGTCAAACTTACCAAAAAAGCCCCAATTTTCTACAGCATCCCCAAATACCCATAACTTTTCCCAAACTTACCTAGATGGCACTTTAGTGCATATCACAGTAACAGGCATAATTTTGGGCAAACCTCCATAATTAATACAACATTAATTTACCTTTTCATAGTTGGAACTTATATAGTTATATTTCCCCTTCCACTTTATCATCATAGAAAATACAGGCATTAAGCAATTGAATTTCTAGGAGATCACTGTAAATCCTTTCAAAGACTCAAACAAGTATGGGAAGTTAACATTTTCTATTGAGCTATAAGTGTTTAGCATTTAACAATACATTTTTAATGAGTTTGTTAGATTGCACAGAAGGAGCTAAAGATGCTGACCTCCATTGCTTGTAAAATGGAGATTTTTATCTGCTGGGATGCCCATATAAGATCAGAATGTGCTCCTCCAAGCGGCTCCTGTAACCAAGCAACATACCTTCCAACATAAGAAATTTCAATTGGCGAGAAAGACAACTGATTTTTCTGAACTGGAAAAAAAAACCGTTGCAGATTTCCGTGGGATAGGGAGAAGAGAAGCGGTAAAAAGTATTTAATGGATGTGTATCATAATAATACAGTGTATCATGATAATACACATAAAGAAAGACTATAACATTGATGAGGATGTCGCAAGAATAGGAATGAAGCTTAAGGCTAGATTTTACACCGATATATGAAATTTTTATTTTCAAGAAATTGTAGATTGAACTCTAGTCACCTCGCTTAGCCTAAATTACACAGAAGAAGAAAAGCGGGGAGGGGGGCATCATGTCAATTCCAGAAAGATATATGAGAATTTAGAACTGCTTACATGAATGATATCATAAGCAATTTTTAGTCGGAGGTGTTCTTGGGCTGTGATCCTCAACTTTTCATCGGCCTTTTCACGTAATTGAGAAATTTTGATGCAGTTAACAAGGCTGTATCAAAAATCTTATAAACGACAAACAAAGAGAGGAACTCATATACCTTTGGAGCTGCTTGGGCAGATTTCCATAATATCGCAGCACATGCTTCAGGGCTGTCCATAAGAGTAATTATGGGAAAAACCATGATGATCAGCATATTTCATCATACGCAAAGCCTTCCTGTACCTGTTAAAAGTTGATACTTTCTATCAAAAACCAATGGAAAAAATTCCTTGAGATGTTAGTTTCCTTGGATATTATTTTATTTGTTTATACCCATGGGGAGTCGGCATTGCGAAGTTATGAGAAATGTTCTCTTTTGTATTTCTTCCCCTTTGATGCCGATGAACAAATAGCTTCTACCATTAATGCTTCCTATACCAGTCCACAATAGTTGGATCATCATAGCCTGCACGATCTCCATGGAGTTCCACCCACTTAAAGATGCATGAAAAGACAAGAACATTCTCCTTAGATTTACGCCCAATTATAGTAGATATAGTATTCATTAATACTAATTGCTAGATTACCTTTTCTGTGATGTTCAGCACATGATCAAGGACAGTTGGTCTGTTGGGATGTCAAGCAATATTTAAGCGTTAATGTGGTGTCAAATGGGTATACAAATCCTTTAAAACCTAATATCAACAAGATCATGAGAAAGCACATCAGCAGACTGTAAATAGAGGAGTCTTCCTACAACTATATATAGTCCAAAGATGCATGAACATTACGACTAATTAAAGAAAGAGATGAAGCAAGCGAGATATACGGGGTGCAAGACAATGCTTCTCGAGAGGTAGATGACTTTCTATATGATGTTACTGTTGATATTTCAACTCCAGGCAACGATTTGATCATTGAAATCTAGACCGGTTTCATCCGCCATTCGTCGTACCCGCAAAAAAAGAGGAGCAATTCTCGAACAACGGACATAATACCTTTCGGCGATGTAAGAAAAACCTCTTGTGAGGTTTCCAGTTAGGAGTCAGCATCAACAAATTTACACATCAAGAGCACAAACCAAGATAGGCATCAAGAGCACAATTCCGACTTGCTCCTAGCTTCTGAAACCTAACTCCTAATAATTTACCACAAAATCAAACCACTGTCATTCAGCATATTACTATCAGAATTCTACTTCAAATAATTTTTGAAAAATTAATACACGCTGAACTCAAATTATGAAACATTACCGTCTGAAAAACAGGTAAACATTGATGCGAATAAATTCAATTAAAAAAGAAGACAAAAAAGCTCACTTCAACCACAATTATTCGAGGATTAAAATTGAATTCAATTGAAAGATTCGAAAACTGAATTAGATTGAGAATTGGAGATAACATATAACACAAACATTCGACAAAATGTTGCTAAAAAATCATTCAATTGGTCAAGCGCAAGAGATAGAAAGAGCTGAGAAAGGTGGAAAGGAAAAGAATGCGCGCATTTGAAGGAAAAAGACGTGCAGAAATCAAAAGATTACCTTTTTCGTCATCGACAGGGAAGAAATCTTGAGCTAAAAACCCTGGGAAAGAGAAAATCCAAAGTGATGATTGATCTCTCGCTTCTCGTCGCACTCGCAGCACCAGTAGATAAACTTGAATGAAAGGTTCCGCGTAGCAACGCAAACATAATCTGCATTTAGGAGATTAGGAGAAGAGAATAGAAGCGATGGGTGGCGCCATGAAGATTAGGAGATCGGCGACGGCGAAAGATGGATTAGGAGGAGCGATTGAAGAAAGAGATTTGGATGAGAGAGAGGGATGCGGGATGATTGGATGAGAGATCAAAGATCAGGTGACCAGTGAAGAAGTTTAGGGTTTTATGGGTGGGAGGAGAGAGGGATGAGGGAAAAAAAACAGTATTAACCGCTGCGGTTCACCAAACCCAAACGGTTAACAGAGAACTGCAGCGGTTTTCTGTTAACCGTTTCGGCATTCTGAGAACTGCAGCCGTTTATGTTCCCAATTTTCCAACCCAAACTTTCGAGGATTTACCACTACAGTTCTCTTAAGGACCGCATCGGTTGTGATGTGACATATAGCGCTTTTTCCACTAGTCACTAGTGGAAAAATAAGGAAGGGTTGCGGTCAAAACTTGACCCAAAGGGTGCGTTTTTTGCTAGCGACCCTTTCAGTAGCTGACCCTTCAATAGAAAAGAAGGGTTGCGGTTTCCAACCGTGGTCTTCACAACGAAGGGTGCGGTTTAGGACTAAAACCGCGACCCTTCGTATTCGCTATGTTTTTTTTTGAAATAAATCGCGCCTTGCCCGACCCTGCATGCCCCCCCCCGCTGACCCCCCACTCCCCCGCCCCTGCCCCCCACCCCACCCCCACGCCCACCCCCGCACTCCCTCCCGGCCATCCCCCCCCCGCCCACCCCCCACACCTAGCCCTACCCACCCTTTGACCCCCGCCCACCACCGCCCCGCCTTGCCCCGACCCATCCCTACACTCCCCCCTGCCCACCGCCCTGACCCCCGCCCGCTCACCCACCCCCGCCGCCCGCCCCACCTCCCCCTCCCCACCGCCCCACCCCCCCCCCGCCCACCCGTGCACTCCCCGACCCTGCACCCCCGCACCCCCACCCTTCACTCCCCCGCACCCCCGGCCAGCCCACCCTCGCCGGCCCTCTCCACCCATTCTTTGCCATCATCGACCCACCCACCCCAGCCCCCTAGCCCAGCCCAACGGCCCACCATGGCAGCCCTACCCCACCCCGCACCCAACACCTCCCTTCGACACAAAAAAAAACCGATCAAATTGCAATAATAGATGATAAGTTTTTTGAACGTAATAATTAACATATATATATTTAATAATGTAAAAAGTGTACATAGATTTGATACCAACTAGTAAATGTAGCTAATTATATCACAAATTCCACAAAAATGTATCATAAGCAATCATCACAAATGTGGGACGCCAACTTATCCAGAACTTCATGTAATTCGTCTATGGTGAAGGCCCTCAAACTTGGTGTGTTATTCATATAAACCTTGCAAAACAACCAAGGAATAAACACATAATATAAGAATTCAATCATTTACCGTAGTTCGTAGTTCTAAAAATGACATATACGTTCCCGAAATTCAATCAAAAACAAATGCAAACCTAAAACTCTACACACAAGTTATATTATACCTCATATTATCATATTCAAAAAGAATTTGGAGTTAAATGACTCAAGAAACAGGAATTGGACGCGAAAAGGCAAAAATAGGCCTAAAATCACATTTTCGTTCCCGAAATGCAACCAACAATAATTGCAAGCCTAAAACTCTACAAAATAGTTACATTATACCTCATATAATCATGTTCAAAAAGAATTTGGGGTTAAATGACTCGATAAGTACGATTTGGAAGCGAAAAGGCAAAAATAGGCCTAAAATGACATTTTCGTTCCCGAAATGCAACCAACAATAAATGCAAGGCTAAAAATCTACACAATAGTTACGAATTGGAGATATTACACAGACCTGAGTTTATGTCTCATGATCTATTGACCTTCCGCCGTTTCTTAGGATCTTCAAGTACATGTATCCCCCTAGTGTGATCTACACGCATATAGTTCTCCGACATATTCACATCATCTTCCACACTATTTTCAGGATAGGTAAAAGGGGGGAGGTCCTCAAATGCATCATATTCTTTCTCATTATCAACATCACCAATACCGAGGATACTCTTTTTACCAGGTACAACAATTGACCACTTATTACCAGCAGAATCAGATACAAAAAATACTTGCTTAACTTGTGATGCAATTACAAATGGCTTCTCAGTTTCACGTAGACGACTAAGGTCAACAAGAGTGAATCCGCAAGGATCATCTTTTCTTACGCAACGTCGATTATCGTCAACCCACTTGCAACACAAGAGGCAAATATTAAAAGTACAGTAGTTCAGCTCCCATATTTCTTGTATTCGCCCATAATAAGCTTGCTCTTGGCATGTACAAGCGACTTATCCTTCGAGCTTGCGTATTGTGTAGATGACGCCACAAGTGAAACACCACTATTTTGTTGCGATGTTGACTTCAGATCTTGACGTTCAGTCCAAAACGTATACCCATTAATATCATAACCCTCATAAGAGCGCACAGCTTCACGAGGACCAAATTCTAACCACTTGACTGTTTCAGGAACACTTTCATCCATATCATTCACTACCTTGTTTATGAAACCAATCAATGAAAGTCATGTTATACATTTGCGTCAATGCCCTAACTCCTTTTCCAAGATTGCTAACATGTAATTCCTCCATATGTTCATTTAAATAAGGATGGACAGCTGCTACGTGATGCAATACAAATAAGTGAGCTTGTTTACGCTTTTCTACGGAAGGTGTGATCAATTTTGAACCAATTGTACCCTTGCCCTCAAGTCTGCCCTCGTGTCGGGATGTCGGAAGTCCAACATGATCAACACTAGCAAAATACTCAGCCACAAAATTACTAATCTCTTCACCCACAATCCCTTCAATTATACTACCTTCTAGTTGTGCAGGATTCCGAACTTTATCCTTCAAAGTGCCAATATATCTCTCAAAAGGATAGCACCACCTCAAAAACAATGGACCACACAGCTTAATTTCTCGAACTAGATGGACAATGAGATGGACCATAATGTCAAAGAATGCGGGGGGGGGAACATCTCAAATTTGCATAGAGTTTCAACTACTCTGGCCTGCAAGGAATCGAGGGTCGACGATTCTAGGACTTTGCTGCATATTGTATGGAAAAATGAACAAAATTCTGTAATGGTGAACTCACATGCTTTGGAAGTATCCCACAAATTGCAATCGGTAAGAATACTTGCATCATGACATGACAATCGTGAGATTTCATACTCGATAACTTCAACTCACCATTTAAGGTAACAAATCGCTTCATATGCGATGAGTAGCCAGTTGGGACCTTAATGCCATACAATGACTTGCAAAAATTCCGTTTCTCTACACGCGACAACGTGTAGCAAGCTGGTGGCAAATAATTCTTCTCCGAATCCTCCACCTTCTTTTTACTTTTCTGAGTTTCATTATCAACCCTTTCCTCCACTACTTTCTTCTTCCTTCCGTCCCTTTTCTGAGCCCACAACTGTAGTCGAAGCCCCTGTTTTTCCAAGTAAAGTCGTGACGCCTTAACATCTTTTGTCTTGCCCGGAATATTCATAAGTGTCGCAAGAATAGCTTCACAAACATTCTTCTCTATGTGCATGACATCCAAACAATGTCTGACCTTCTGATCTTTCCAATATGGGAGTTTCCAAAAAATGGACTCCTTTTTCCATAACCCTGTAGGTCGATCGACCTCAGTAGCAGGTTTACCAAAGATTGTTCCAATGCCCTTCACCTGATTATAAACTTCAGTACCAGTTAATGGTCTATGAGCAACTTCTTCTTCAACCGTCCCATCGAATGCCTTTTTCTTAAACCGATAGGGATGATCGCGTCTGAGGAGCCTTCGTGTGCACATATACACATGTTTGCAGCCCTTAAGGTGTGTAGACTTCATGTCATCTACACAAATCGGGCAGGGTTGTTTTCCTCTAGTCTTATACCCAGATAAGTTCCCATAAGCTGGATAATCGTTCATAGTACAAAAAAGCATGGCACGCAGAGTGAACATCTCATTAGCATACGCATCCAATACTAACACTCCTTCGTTCCACATCTTTTGTAAATCTTCAACAAGCGGCTGGAGGTATACATCTATGTCATTTCCAGGTTGTTTGGGCCCGATATAAGAAGCGACCGCATCATGTACTTGCGCTTCATGCACAACTAAAGAGGCAAGGTATAAACCACTAAAACTACTGGCCACGTACTATGTTGCGAACTGAGATTGCCAAAAGGGTTCGTACCATCCGTACATAATCCAAGCCTCAGATTCCTATCCTCATTACCAAATGCCTTATGCACCCTGTTGATACTTTTCCACTCAGGCGAATCAGCCGGATGCTTAAGCAGATCGTCTTTCGTCCTACGATCTGCATGCCACCTCAGATTCTTCGCATCTTCTTTAATTGAGAACATGCGCTTAAATCTAGGTATTATGGGTAGATACCACAACACCTTAGCTGGTGGTCCTTCACTACCTCCAGATCCTTCACGCTTGTACCTCGACAATCCACAACGTGGACACTCATGTAAATGCTCATACTCATTACGATAAAGCACACAATCGTTAGGACAAGCATGTATCCGCTCGTACTCTAAACCGAAAGGACACATCAGTTTCTTCGCATAATAGTACGACTTTGGCAGTTCATTTCCATCAGCGAGCATATCAGCTAAAACTTCCAACAACGATGTGAAACTAGAGTTCGTCCAACCAGCTTTTGACTTAGTGTTGAACAGTGTTATCCCATACGTGGTATTGAGGCCTAAACCCACGGCGAAAGACATGCTCCCTAACCAAATGTATACTACTAAACTTGCTCACATTTCTACAATCGACACAAGGACAATAAAAGTCGACTGCTCCAGAGGATGCTTGATATTGTAATGCAGATGTACAGAATTCTGAGACCCCTTTCACAAACTCAATTGATTCACGACTACCATACATCCAAGTACGATCCATCTCATTCAAGAAGACCTCTAATAATTAAACACAACCATTCATTATAATGCATCAATCATTATTTAAGTACATACACTCACATATTCAAATCACACACGTATAGAGCAAGCTAAGATAGTGACATGCTCAAATGTATGCATGCGGTAAAAGGTCCTTATCACTCCAACCTAACCCATCCTTGGACGTCTAATCTCACTAGTGAATATATGCCAACTTTTCAATTCTAAGAAAAATCCGGCAGCATTTCCCTACAGTTCTCCAAGTACACAATGTAGATAATTGCTTATATACATATGTACCCAGAGAACAATGTAGAGAAACGATAAGCCAAGAATTTCCTCAGAATTGAAAAGAAGACACACATTCACCACCTAAGTGAGATCAAACGTCCAAGAACAGTCCCAAACCGGGGACTATTCAAGACTTACTCCTAATGAGTAAGTCTTGACCGGTATCTAGGCATATGATGATGATTCAAACAACTTGTAGATTTCATAGCTAAATTACATTGCGTTTTCATACAATCTCATATCAAGAAATATACATATATGCATTATAAGAAATACATATATATATCAATATATTATCATAACTTAATCAAATTGAATCACATGACAACTTTGTCTCATCAACAAATTAAATCAAACAAAAACGACAACGAAATTAAACTAGTTACCTCTTAACACCAATGATAAGCAATGAAGAGAGAAGAGATAGTTGGAACTTTATTTGCCTTCCTAAGCCTCTTCTTCCTACAATTAACAAAACCCACATTGCACATTAATCATTTAATTCCATTAAGAAAAACAAAACTAACTTAAAAACAAGATTAATTCATACTTAACTAAGCAAAAATTTGGCTAAACCCAAGAGCAATGAAGAAAGAGTAGGGCAGTGGTGGTGGTAGTCGTTGCTGCCGCTTGTGGGTGGTGGCGCTGCGTAGTGGTGGAGGAGCTCCACACCCTAAACCCACTCAAATGGTGGAGAAGATAAGAGAAGAGAAGTGAAGAGAAGAAAGAGAAGGGTTGTGGTGGTGGTCGAGGTCGCTGCTGCTCGTGGTGTGTGGTGCGCAAGGTGGTGCAGCTGCGTGGTGGTGGTGCGCACCGAGTTGGTGGTGAATGGAGCGAGAAAATGAAGCAATGTTGGTGGTCGGCGATGGGTCGTTGCTCGGGCGATGGTTCCGGCGATGGTGCGTTAATGTGGGTGCTCCGGCGATGAGTAGGTGCTCCGGCGGCAGGGCTCCGGTGATGGGGCGTTAGGGTTAATGTGCAAGTGAGTGAGAGGGAGGGAGGGGTTTTTCGCTCGTCAAATGCGTCTAAGGGAGGGAAATTTGGAAAAGATGTCTAGCTACTGTGTGTATGTGCGCGCAAAACTTGAAATGATATGTGGGATAGGATGTGAAGGGCTGCGGTTTTCATACTCGAAGGGCTACGTTTTCCAAAAATCGCAGCCCTTCCTTTTTTTTCCCCTAGTGAGTGTTAGTTTCACATTTATATTCAATATTGTAATTTCAAAATGAGCAGATACTTATGTTCATTTGAGAAAATGAAAAAAAAAGTTTGCTTATTTGGACAAAAGTGTTTGCTCATTTCTAAAATGAGTAGAAGTGTTTGCCCATTTGAGAAAGTTTGCTCATTTGGGAAAATGAGCAAAAATGACTATAAATAATTAGAACTTTGCTCATTTGAAGAATTTTGCTCATGATAAACCTTGGTTTATTGTAAATTTTCTCGTGATGAAAAGATAAATTCAAAACATCAGCAAACTGAAATGTGGTGGCCTCATGATTTCGGCATTTCAATTTGGTAAGCTGTTGTGTTTTGAACTTTGAATATTTTAATGATGATAAACAACCTATGAAATAACATGAATATTTGTAATAACATGAATATTTGTAATAGTGAAAAACATCAATTCCTGTGCTATAAGAGTGTTTTTGCGAAAATTGATTAGTTTTAGCCACTCAATTCAACCCCTCCTTCTTGAGTGTCACCTCGTGTTCTAACATAACCTTTATAAATTTCTTCATAATTTTAAAATTTACAAGAATTATGCATGACATCGATAATGCCAAATTACCTTTCGCTAAATTATTCCTTGAAAAACACTATTTTTCATTGATGAAACTTATATGTAATTCTACACTCTCTCCCACTAGTAGGATGATCCCAATAATTTCATCAAATATGTTAGAAATAAACTTAATTAGACATGGATTCTCTTAGCCTTTTGGATAAGTAAACACTTATTAAGGCTCAAAGGCCAGATAAGGCATGAGCCAATAACAATTTTTTGTTGACATTTACACATGACAAATTAAAGCTAATATACATAAGTGTCTTTTCTATTTACCCTTTTTTGTCGATGTGTCTATTATTGACTTAATTTTCCGTTTCCCTGGATGAACATAATTTCTTTAAACAAAGTAGAGAATATTCCAATTTTATTTCATTGAGATTAATGTATTTTTTTTTAAAATTCTTATTCTTGTTTAGCGATGATGAAAGACATAGTTGAGATTAAAGGAGACAGGTTAAAAGTGAGGGATCTATAACTCTGTAAGCAGGAAGAACTTTAGAAATTTCATCTATCCATCACCCAATTTACAGTTCAATTACTTAACAAATGGTGATATAATTTTGACCAAAATTGTATCATCACAATTTTTGTTAATAGCAAACAGGAAAAGAATATGTAAATTTGACTAATTTACGAAAAATTAAGCCTTTTCTATCTGTTTAGCAAAAGATGATTTTCAAGTAAACCCCAAAATCGCAGTAATGTATTTGTTTGACACGAACGCCTTCATTAATCATCCGTACATCACAGAGCAAAGCGCATGCATGTCTTTTCTTATCAAGATGACCAAAACTAGTCTGTTGCTTTAAGCTTGATCAGTTTTACTGAGGTTGCTGGACCATTTCTCTACATGATCAACTACCTTTTGTGCCTGATCATCATCCAAAAAATAGACTTATCAAAATTTAGATACAATTTAGACCAAACTAGCATAGTGTCTCTAAAGGTATGTCCTCTTCGCCTGAACTTATATGAATTAAATTTATTAGACTTCATTTAACCTAATTAATTATAGTTTCACATTATTTTTATACATGATCGGACCTAATCAACCCAAATGTTTTTTTAAGTGAAGAAAACCCACCCTAATTCATAATTACAACACACCAATGTTCCTATGATTTCCAAAATTAAACTTTGATCATTAGATACGTTATTATAGACATTCACATTATATCTTCTTGCAAGATTACGTGTAATCTCATTATTATTACCACCATTTATTCCTATCTACCAAACATATATTTATAGAAAGTTATAATAATTGAACGTTTTGGAAATATAAGTTTTAAAATCAATTTAATATATCTTTAGATATACAAGTCTTTTGTGCGGTTGACTGCATAGTTAATAACCATGTGGCCGCACACATAAAAGACAAACTAACTATATTAAGACATAATTAACATCTTCAATTTATATAAATATCACCTAATTAATAATGGTAAGTAGCCCCAAAAAATTATAAGTAACCCTAAAAACTATAAGTATCCGCTATTATATTAATCAGTAACCTCTAAAATAAGCAACCGCTATTAGAAATATTAGTCCCCAAAATAAAATACTGAAAACTACACATTTCTATTATGAAAATATGATTAATTCTTTACCTCGTATTCCCAATCGCATCTTATTGTGCCGATCCCTAATATCAATGTCTGAAGAGCAGTGCCACCAAAAATCATCCCAGCCCAAATGCCCTATTTCGTGCAATTAATATGCAAGATTTTACCCGTCAAAAAAAAATATGCAAGATTTTAGCAAATAAACCTAAGTGCTTATATCATGGAAATTGTAATAAGAAAACTGTATAATTCAATAAGTTACCACAACACCAGTGTTGAACACCCATCCCATCACAATTCCAAGAGGAAGTCCAACAACATAATAGCTCCCGATATTAATGTATGCTACCCATACTTGCCATCCCGATCCAACTGCCACTCCTGGACCATCAAAAAGTAAGATATAGCAACATGATTAACGTGGCTTTTAAGAGGTTATGCTTCCAAAGATGATATTATTTTCTGACTTCAGCGGAATTGTTCATAACATATAACGATAATAACAGAATCAAAAGGTGAAATTAAAGTAGAAAATTTTAACATAAAAAAAAAATTCACAATTTGATCTGTTAAAAAACTTTGATTGTGATTTGTCATTGATTCGAAATTGAAATCATTATGACGTTTTTAATGTTTAACAAATAATGTTTAATGTTTAACATAACTCTTGAAATTGAGGAGTTAAGGGCACAAGAAGGACCCAGAATATCACTTTTTTCACCATTCAGGACCTATAACTATTTTATGCACCATTTGGGGCCTGTAGACAACATTCCGGCAAGTTAACTCATTGTTAACTCAACTGAGGTTAACTACACCAAAAAAAAAAATTAACTCACCTCAGTTAATTATATATTCATTAAAATAAAATAAATAATACTTTAATATCAAAAAAGTACAAGAACTTCATGAATTACACAGAGAAACACAAAACACCCCAAAAAATAACCTCCATTACAACTTCAATCTCCATTGTCATCTTCTCCAAAGCTTCAAAAATTAGTCCCCTGCAAATAGTATCACATCCCCTTTGCTGTACTACTAAAAAAAATAAATGATAATTGAAACCCCAAATGAACAAGACTAATTAATAATCGCCCTAAAGATCCTTTTTTTTTGTTTTCTGAATGAAAATGAAAAACCCCATTCGCCAAATTCACATTTATCGCAAGCCCAGAAAAATTCGAATTTACTGCTCCATTCTTGAAGATCTAAAGAATTCGAACAACAATACAAAACAATACGATCCAAAAAATAAAAACAACTCAAACAAAAAAAATCAGATTAATTCGAAAGAAAGCCCAAAAAATATGAACAATTCCAACAGAAAATAAGAACAACCCCAACAAAAAATCACAACAAAAATCAAACATACCCATAAAAATCCGAACAATACAACAAACCCAAAAAAATCCACAAGAAAAAGAGAGTTCAAGAGTGAGAAAGAGAGACCATACGACGAAGACCAACTTCGAGATTCATCCACATTGAACATATCTTGTGCTAAAAACCCAAAAAACGAATTTTTGGGTTTGAAACTTTTAGATTCAACCCTAAAAATTCGATTTTTGGGTTTGAACATCTTCTTCTTCCAACTTGAATGATTTCGGATATTTTTCCCCAAAAAAAAGCGAAATTGTAAACCAGAAATGGTTCAAACCCACAAAATATTCGATCCCATTAACTCGAAAAAAAATAGAAATTTGTGATAAAAACCAAATATGTTAAAACTACCCAAAAAACGGAATATGATTAAACGAATTGTTAGGTAATTTTGGTAGAAATTGGTGAAGATATGAGGTAGATCCGGGAAGAAAGAGTAACGGAAGAGATAGAAAAAAATTGGGTTAGGGTTCTTGAGTTCTTCGATAGCATATGCGGGTGAGAGATGAGAGAAAGAGTGAGAGAGGAGATAGAAAATAAATTTGAGGTTGAGAGTATGGAGAGAGAGAGAGGAAAATGGGCCCCATGTTTCACCATGGTTAGAAATTATCACCGGAATATGATTTTGGGTCCTGAACGGTGAAAAAAAGAAGCATGTCCTAAACGGTGAAAAAAGAAGAAGCATGTCCTAAACGGTGAAAAAAAAAGAAGCATGTCCTAAACGGTGAAAAAGGTGATAGTTTGGGTCCTTAATATACCCTTAACTCTGAAATTGAGTCATTCATCTATTCCTTATACCCCTCTTCATATTATTTTCACAACTCGTATCTAAACTCGAAGTAAAGTGATCCGGTCATTAATCTAGAGATTATGTTATATGAGGTTCTGCTTAATGAAAAAGTTGTTATGATTGTCGCAAAGATTCATGCAATCAAATTCAATTACTTGATGTAAAAACTGAAGGATGTGGTTATCTCGCGTTCTTTTTTCTCTCAGCTTAGGAAACCCTTTCCTACGTTTGGCGCCATGGCAGGAAAAACAAAAGCTCGAAAAACACCCATCAAAGTGAGTTCCTCTGTTACAGTGAATAGACCGAAGGGTCCAGTTATTACTCTCAGGCGAAGAAGACGAAGTCCATGGATGAAGTTCTTGGTGTAGTAGCAATGGATGTGGAATCAAGCGATTCTGAGGAAGATGGTGAAATTCTTTCCCCCAAAGCTTCAATTGCAGCGTTGCAAGCTCAATCGGAGGATCATAGAACCTTTTCTTCGTGGTTATCAGTGATAAAAACTGGTCAATCTCCAATTGCAACAAATCAGGTAACTCCAATTCCAATTTTACAACCTGATGAAAATGCTGGAAATTGAATAAAGATGTTGTGCAAATTGGTATGGATGATATTCAGGCTGAAGTGGATTATTGGAATTCTGCTATTGTTTGTTCTGTAGTAGGAGCAAACCCCCCTTTAGCAGTAATTGAAGGATTCTTTAGGCGTATTTGGAAGAATTTAGGGGTTGATAAAATTGCTAGCATTGATCATGGTGCCTTTATTGTTAGATTCAATTCTATGGAGAATAGGGACAAGTCTTGACTCAAAATAGACCCACTTTTGATAAGAAACCTGTCATTTGTAAACCTTGGCACAAAGATATTGTAAACTTTAAGGATGAAATTCAGGTGGTTCCCATTTGGATTCAATTAAAGAATCTGGAATTGAAATTTTGGGGTAGTAGATGCTTGAGTAAAATTGTGGGTTCAATTGGCAAATTTATTCAACCTGATCAAGCAACTCTTAACAGAGACAAGCTTCAATTTGCAAGAGTGCAAATCGAAGTGGCTACCTCTCAAAAACTCCCTGAGGAGGTGAAATTTCAGGATAAAAATGGGAATTTGAGGATTGTTAGAATTGGATATGAATGGAAACCGACTGTTTGTGAGTATTGCAAACTTTTAGGTCATGTTTCAAGTGAATGTAAAAAGTTGAAGGGTAAGAAGAAATGGGCTGAAAAGGTTCCCGACAAGCAGCCTGCTCAGGGTGTTAGTCAGAATGAACCAACTGCAGGGGTTATTGTACCAAATAAGCAACCTCACTACAAAAATAAATCAATTTAGCAACAGTAAAAAATTGTTGCTATTCATCAAAAATCTGTTGCTAACTCGAGTTAGCAACAAATTGGAAACAAAAAATAGTTGTTGCTAAAAGGCTTGTTGCCATATGATTTTAGCTACAAAATCTGAAACATTTTCGTTGCCACATCGCATCCATGAAAATATTGTTGCCATGTTGGTTGCTATATGTGGGGCATTTGTTGACAACTCTAGTGACGAGTTATAAATGATTGTTGCTAATATCGCAACAAATTATTAATATTTTGATGCTAGAAATTAGCAACAAATTATTGACATTGGTTGCTAAAAATAGAAAAAAACTTTTAATTGTTACAGAGTTACACTTTGACTAATGCACAATTCATACGACGTAGATTAACCTCATGTTTTTTGTTAATTGTTTGATAATTTGATAAACACATTTATGCAAACCAATAAAGAGAATGAGAGTCAGTCCACTTACAATTCTGAATGATATTTGCATAATGATACTAATAGAAATTGATAATAGTGTATGAAACTTCTTAACATATAAGGTGGTAGTTTGGCTAATCTTTCTTCGATGTGGGACACATTTTGAGGAAAAATCTGATGTTACTTTAGTAACAAATAATAAAATATATTGTTTCCAACGACAACAAATCAAATATCTATTTCCATATTTGTTTCTAAATGGCAACAAATTAAAAATATGATGTCATCTATCAACGAATCATAAAATTAATTGTTTCTAATGTCAACGAATGAAATATTGGTTGTCGTAATTTGTTGCTAAATGGCAACAATTTGGAAATATGATGCCATCTAGTAACAATTAGTAAAATTAATTGTTTCTAATGTCAACATAACCAAAGTTGGTTGTCGTAATTTGTTGCTAAATGGCAACAAATCGCAAATATGATGCCACCTAGCAACAAATAGTAAAATTAATTGTTTCTAATGACAACATGCCAACTATTTGTTGTTGTAGTTTGTTGTTAAATGGCAACAAATCGAAAATATGATGCTACCTAGCAACAAATAGTAAAACAACTAGTTTCCAATAGCAACAAATCAAAAATATGTTGCTTTTATTTGTTGAAAAATCAGAGTAAAAAATGTCACTTTATAATAGGCAACAAAAAAATAATATATGTTGCTATCTATCAACAATTCAAAAATTCGTTGCCATAATTTGTTTCTATAATGCTCTATTTTTTGTAGTGCCTACTCAGGGTGTGGTTTGTCAAGACGGGTTCACAAATGCAGTGCATACTGCAAATATTAGGAAGGATGTGTCTGCACCAGTAGAGGTGGGGAATTCTTTTTAGGTCTTGGGTTTGCAAAATGCGCAGGAAGACTCAGGAGATGCTGTTCTAGTTGATGGTGTCAGGATTGTAACTGGGCAAAGGGTGGAGTTAGGAGTAGGAGGTGGGAGACCTCCTGACATGGATGGATAAAATGATGTTTTGGAATGGTAGGGGGATAAACAGGACTGATAAACAGAAAGATGTGGATTTCTTTCTAAAAAACAACAAATGTGGTCTTGTTTGTCTCCTTGAAACCAAAGTCAAGGCCAAAAACTTAGGGGCCTTGTACTTGAGATTGTTTAGTGGGCGGGCTTTCACCTCAAATAGTATGCAACATCCTGAGGGTCGAATTGTTCTTGCTTGGAACCCTTTCGAGTTTCAAGTTAGTCCTCTTTTGTGTTCCAGTCAGTTGATTCATTGTAAGATTGTTCCCAAAAATGGGAAAGAATTTGATTGCTCTTTCATTTATGCTCATAATTCTCATAATGAAAGGAAGGTGTTATGGGAGGATTTGTGTAGGCTAGCTACTTTTATTAAAGGGCCCTGGATTCAAATTGGGGACTTTAATTGTGTCTTGAACACAGAGGAGAGAATAGGCAGTGCTGTGAGATTGAAAGAGATTCAGGATTTCCAGCAATGTGTTAATATGTGTGATGTGGAGGACGCAAAATTTTGTGGAAATTTTTATACATGGAATAATAAGCGATGCGGTAGTAGTAGGGTATTTTCTAAACTTGATAGGGTGCTTGTGAATGATCTATGGAATACTAGTTACCCTACTACAGAAGTTTGTTTCAAGAATGAGGGCTATTTTGATCATTTCCCAGCTATTGTTTCCATATACCCTGAGTTAGCAGTGGGAAAGAAGCCTTTCAAATTCTTCAAAATGTGGCAGCTAGATCCTCAGTATATAGAGATTGTGACAAAAGCTTGGAAGGTGCAACAAACTGGCACTAAGATGTATCAACTAGTGCAAAAGGCGAAAAGAGTCAAAGGTGAATTGAAAAAGTTAAATAAAGAATGTTTTGGTGATGTTGCACCAAGAGGCAAAAGCAAGTCGAAATTTCGGACTCTTCAATCGAACTACATTTGAATCCTTCAAATGTTAAAGAAAGAGAAGCTCAACTGGAATTCATTGCAGCACATAAAGCATACATGAATTTTCTCACTCAGAATGCAAAGAGTGACTGGTTAAAGGAGGGTGATGAGAACACAACCATGTTCCACAGGTCAATCAGAAAGAGACAGATCCAAAACACAATCTTCTCAATTAAAGATATGCATGGTAATTGGACTTCAGAACCTTCTCAGGTGCCTGAGGCTTTCCTGGAGTATTACAAATGGTAGTTGGGTTCTAAAATCAACTCTAGAACCTCTCGTTAAACAAGCCGTTATTAACTAGAGTCCCTTGATTACGAAAACATGAACACTTTGCTTACAGCTGCTTATACAAGAGATGAAATCAAGGCTGCCATGTGGGATATAGATGGTGGGAAGGCTCGAGGCCCTGATAGGTTTGGTAGTTTCTTCTACAAAGGTGCTTGGGAGGTCATCAGTGAAGACATTTACACTACCATACTAGATTTTCTTAACACATGTAAGCTTTTGAGAGAGATTAATACTACTAGCATTACACTTATTCCCAAAGGCCAGTGCCCAGAAAGTGTTAAGGAATTTAGGCCTATCTCTTGATGTAATGTTGTTTATAAATGCATCACTAAGGTGTTGTGTGCTAGACTTAGAGATGTTTTACCTGAACTAATAGCTCAGAACCAGGGAGCTTTTGTCCATAGCATTTATAGCTCACAACATAATGGTGTGCCGGGATTTAGCTAAGGGATATGAAAGGAAAAATTCTTTGTTTGGTTGTATCATTAAGCTTAATTTACAAAAAGCTTATGATACAATAGAGTGGGACTTTGTGGAGGAGATGTTTTTAAGTCTTAAATTTCCCAGGCACTTTACTAGTCTCATCATGACATGTGTTAGATCTCCCAGATTCTCTTTGGCTATTAATGGTACCCTGTATGGTTTTTTTGAAGGCAAAAGAGGATTGAGACAAAGAGATCCTCTGTCTCCTCTTTTATTTGTTCTTTGTGTTGAATACATTTCAAGGATCTTGAAACTGGCTGGGGAGACAGAAGGTTTCAAGTTTCATCCTAAGTGCGAGATCTTGGGTTGAACCACCTTTGCTTTGCCGATGATATAATCTTATGCCGCAAAGGTGAATACAAGTCTACACATATGATGATGAAAGGTTTCAAACTCTTCTCGGACACTA
This sequence comes from Beta lomatogona, assembly GCA_947646795.1. Lineage (NCBI taxonomy): Eukaryota > Viridiplantae > Streptophyta > Magnoliopsida > Caryophyllales > Amaranthaceae > Beta > Beta lomatogona. The sequence continues at coordinate 364,792 of CANSNZ010000560.1, forward strand.
CGGGGTTGCGAGGCTAGCCCCTCCAAAACCTCTGTATATTGCTCTGGTATGACAAGTACGAGAGATGAAAAGAATCCTTGATATGACAGGTTTTGTTAGGGGATCTTTCCCTTTCAGATACCTAGGCATACCCCTTTGTTCAAAGAAAATTTCAGCTGCTGATTGTGATAAAATTGTTGAAAAAATGTGTGCCAGAATCAAATTGTGGAGTTCCAGAAACTTGTCTTTTGCTGGGAGACTCACTTTGATTAATTCTGTTTTGATGACCCTACAAACTTACTGGGATCAGATAATGATACTTCCTAAAGGTGTCTTCAACAAAATCAATAGCATATGCGTAAGCTTCTTATGGAGTGGCACTGGCCGACTCGGGAAGCCCGGGGAAAGTTGCTTGGAAGGAGGTTTGCAAATCAAAGCAAGAAGGTGGGCTAGGCATTATTAATCTTCAAATGTGGACATGGCTGCAATGGGAAAGCATGTGTGGACGATAGCCACTCAAAAAGAGAATCTAAGGGTGAAATGGATTCACTCTATTTATCTCAAGGAGCAGAATTGGTGGGATTACTCACCTAAGAGTGGGGATAGTTGGTATTGGAGAGCAATCTGTAAGGTGAAAAAGATCATGAAAGGGTTTTTAACAGAAGAACAGTTGCAGAATTTACCTCACTACTCAATCAAACAGAGCTATACAAGCCTTGTTCCTATCACTAGAGAAGTCTACTGGACTAAAGCTATATGGTCCAGATTAGGACAGCCTAAGCACGGATTCATCTTATGGTTGGCTGTAAAGGAGAGATTGAACACAAAGGAAAGGCTGCAGAGAATGGGCATTACCCAGGATAATTTGTGTTTGCTATGTGGTACTGAGATGGAAAGCCATCAACACTTATTCTTCAAATGTTATTTCAGCAAGAGATGTATTGAAAATATATCGCAGTGGCTGGGCATAGATAAAAATGCACAGGATATGTATGAGATGATGAAATGGATACACAGGAAGAAACAAAACAAGTTCAGAAGAGAAGTGCACTTCCTTCACTGCCATGATGTGTACAGTATATCATATATGGCAAGAAAGAAACAATTCTTTGTGGAATAATCAAGTGAGATGTATAGATACAGTTACAGGGGACATAAAACAAAATGTATATAATAGAATTCATAGTATCATACCTAGAAGTATTAGTCAATGTGATCATAGATGGTTTGTAAATCTCATTAAGAGATAGAGGGTTTAGGCTGTTGTTAGCCTGGTGTTTTTTGTGTTCTTGCGTTGAAGGTTTTATCTTCAACTTTGAACTTAATCTGTATTATTTTTTGATGCAATACAACTTATCTTGACTATCAAAAAAAAAGTTGTTATGTGTGGCTTCCTAATATTAGTAGTCCTAGAGTTTAGCATGGTTTGTACTCTAAAAGTGTTAGAAAAATTATATAAGGGCTAGCTAGCAATAAAAAAAGACTATTACAAGGATTATTCATTATTGTGTGGACAACACTTAGGGCCGCTGAGTATCAACAGGAACTTGTTAGACTGTGCAATCAAAATAGAACAATAATGCGATAGCAATCATAGCACGAACAGGAAAAAAAAAAAGACATGAGAAGATTATAAGTTGAAACGCCAAAAGCAAAAGGAAAGCAGGAACACATAATTTTCATCTCTATTCTATAAGAAAAGAGGAGGAAACACGAAACACCCATAAAACAATAATATCTCAATCTCACTATTACTTAAAAGAATAAAATAATATAAACACAAAACCACAAACAAACTTACTACTTCACTTGGAAACAATAACTTTCAAAATCAACATTATCAACTTTACTTTTTCTTATTTAAAAAATCCCTAAATTAATGGCACAGGTCCATCTCCATAATTAATTGTTACACACAACTTTACAATCTTTAATTTAAAAAAGAAAAAGAAAAATACAGAGCACCCTAAACAAACTATCGATTCTTCCTCTTCTCGGCCTTCTAATAATTATTACCAAATGTATTTTTACATAAAACTTTATATGCTTTCACATGCATTACTTGTAAGTTGTAAATAAGGCTAATCCTAACTTATTGAAACTAATAAGAACTTATTCAAACTTATTTCATTAGGTGTACGTTGAAACTAACTAAAACTTATTAACTGAACTTATTAGACCTAGATTTTTTTTTTTTTGAAGAGAAAGAACCTTTGTGAGAACCTTATTATATATGCAGTTCTTGAATTCTATCATCTGCTAATTCTAATTCCAACGGAGTATCTATCCCTTCTTTAAAACATGCCTTTATTATTATTTTTGTCGCTGCCAATTCTACAAATCTAAAAGTAATTGGTTTATTTCCTAATGATTTGTTAATTTTTGTTATTTCCTCGTTTAGCACTTCTTTTGTTATTAGTGGAACTTTAGTATTACCTTACACTTGTGTTATATCAATAACGTGTTCTCTATCAGCTATCACTAAATATTCGTTCTTATCCTTTCTGAATATTTTCTTGATTAAGTGATATACGCATTGTAGTAAGTGATATACGCATTCTTATACGTACAGTATCAAAGTCAAATTTTGAAATAAATGCACTAGAACTACTGGTTGACCAGATATACATGCTATACTCCTAAAATTCTATCTATGGTGTATCTAACTGAAAACCCAACTGTGGCATTTATATAAGTCTACTTATCTAAATTAAAGTTTCTGCATTATATAATGCATAAGTCAAAAATATGTAAGTATAAAAAGAATGGAAGAAGTATGTTACCTCCTTTAAAATTAATCCTACTTGTTGTAAAGGATGTGAGGAAGAACAAATAATGAATGCAGAAAAGTAATAAACAACACACAAAGATTTAACGTGATTCACCAACGATGTGTTAGCGTCCACAGGCAGAGAGAGAATAGTTTTATTGATCTTGAGGAAAAATCAGAATTACAGATGAAATTTCACACTAATGACAACATAAAACGAAATTAGGTTAAATGCCTATTTATAACCCAACTCGGAAAAAGCGTCGCCGCGTCAAAGAACCCACCGCCCGATCGGGTCAACCCGAATTGTTCTCGAGCCCGATTGGACGCTGGTCGCCGGTCGTGATTCGGTGATCACGCCCGATAGGGCGAACCCGCCCAATCGAATCGGGCGGCCTACTTCCAAGCCCCAGCTTAGACCTTCGACCCCGCCTAGTCGGGCGACACTGCCCGAATTAACAGGGAGGGCCTGCGAACATGCTCTTTGACGATCATTCAACCAGATTCAAGGCACAAATTCCTACAAATCTCCACCTTTACTTAAATCCTCTCACAACGAACCAGAAAACCAGATAACAGATGCATTGAACACAACGCTCAGATTCTCCCTGCAACCAGATTTGCCCCGAAAGACAACAAAACCAGATTTGTCCCTTAAGGACACCAGATTCACCCCGAAGGACCCTAGACCAGATTAGCCCGTAAGGCCCCAGACTTGTCCCAAAAGGGCAATTAACAGCTTCGAATAGTTTGCAAGTCCAAGCAACCTTGGAACTTACTCTGTGGAACCAGATTCGAACAGATGGTTTGCTTATACTCTTCCTAGCACGAGCAACACCTTCCTTGGACGGCTCAAATATATCCACCTTTCTGACATATAGTGCAAAACCCATCGTGTCTTCACAACCGTCCCTTTAGGGAGAGTTCCCAAATTTTACATGCCGACCAAGAGCCAAATTTGGCTGACCCGATTTTAACGACGAAGAACACGAAATTTCATATTCAGATTGTGAGTGTTGATGGACTTTTCCCTAACGTGAACCACCACTCCAATCTAGAGTGTCTCTGTGCTCCACCTGTTTCTCAACACTACCACAATCAACCAATCTAGCAACCCCAGACTCAGATAACGTAGACCCTTGCAACACATACAAAGTCTCCCGTTTAACACCTTTCAGAATTATCTTTGAACCCCTGTAGACACACAATACTCCACCTTCACCTTTGAAACTGAACCCTTTGCTGTCTAACAGACTAAGTGAAATCAGATTCTTCGTAACTTATGGAACATGCCTAACATTGTTCAAGATACAGAATTTGCCATCACATGTCCTAATTCTGATGGACCCTATACCAACTGTCTTGCAGTCTTTACTGTTGGCCATTGTAACACTTCCATCAGCCTGTTTGTAGTTCATAAACTACTCCCTACGCGAACACATATGACAAGATGCCCCCGAATCAAGAACCAACACATCCGAAAGATGCATATGTTCATCAACAACTAAGGCATAATCATCATCAGAATTCGAATTTTCTGCTGCAACAGCAGCAGAACCAGACCCAGATTTATTATCCTGATGCTCCTTTTTAGGACATTCCCTTTTCTAATTCCCTGTCTCCTCACAATAATTACAGATATCATTAGGTTTAGGACCCCCTTTGGAATTTCCGGATTTCCTGAAATTCTTTTTCCTAGAATTCCCATGTCCCTTACTACTACTAGCCACCAACCCAGAGGCCTGATTATCTGTAACTGTACTACCAGATGCCTTATAGTGCAATTCCCTAATATGCAAAGATGATCTAACTTCTTCTAGGGACACATAATCTTTACCAACAATAAAAGATTGCACAAATTTCTCATATGACAATGGTAAAGACACAAGCAGAATTAAAGCAGCATTCTCATCCTCATCCTCCACCTTAACATCAATATTACGCAATTCTAACAAAATGGTATTAAATTGACCTAGGCGATCTCTAAGAGGTGTACCTTCATTCATGCGCAGACTGAACAGACGTTGCTTCAAAAGCAACTTGTTGGTTAGAGATTTTGCCATATACAAACTCTCCAACTTCCCAGATGTGGCTTCCTCCTCCACGACTTCAATGATTATGTCATCAGCAAGACACAACATGATCGTTGAATGTGCCTTCTCCTCCAGAACGGACATCACAGTGGTAACTGAATCCGGTGACTTCTTTGCCAACGGTACCCACAACCCTTGTTGCTTCAGTAAAGCCCGCATCTTGATTTGCCACAGACTGAAACTGTTTCTCCCAGTGAATATATCAATTTTCACATTCATCCCATACATCTTTCTTACTCAGATCGAAAAAACTAAAGCTCTTGATACCAGTTTGTTGTAACGGATGTGAGGAAGAACAAATAATGAATGCAGAAAAATAATAAACAACACACACAAATTTAACATGGTTCACCAACGATGTATTGACTACGTCCACAGGTAGAGAGAAAATAGTTTTATCGATCTTGAGGAAAAACAAGAACATGGTTCACCAACGATGTGCTGACTACGTCCACGGGCAGAGAGAGAATAGTTTTATTGATCTTGAGGAAAAACCAGAATTATAGATGTAATTTCACACTAATGACAACATAAAACGAAATTAGGTTAAAAGCCTATTTAGAACCCAACTCGGAAAACGCGTCTCCGCGTCAAAAAACCCACCGCCCGATCGGGTCGGGCGACATCCGCCCAATCGGACGGTCATTTTTCCCAAACCCAAATTGTTCTCTGGCCCGATCGGGCGCTAGTCACCCGGTCGTGATTCAATTATCACGCCTGATCAGGCGAGCCCCCTGATACGATCGGGCGACCTGCTTCCAAGCCCGAGCTAAGACCTTCGACCCCGCCCGGTCGGGCGACATTGCCCGACTTGACCAGGCTGGCCTGCGAACATGCTCTTTGACGATCTTTCAACCAGATTCAACCCAAATTCCTACACTACTTACCATGCAAATAAATAGTATTCACAAGTTACACAATAAAAATAATCATATTGATGTAAGGGATAAGAAGGTGGGACCTGAAAGGACAGGCTGAACGCTGTTGAGAAGAATAGTAAAGGCTAAGAGCCATGAAAGTTTATCAACTTCTTCAATGACAGGAGCACTATCTGAGAATATGTAGGCAAATTTATCATGGAGTGCCATGATAAATACGCAAAAGAAAAGTCCAATTATTGTGGAAGTTATCACTGAAACTTTTGTCGCAAACTTTGCTGCTTTGCCATTGCCGGCTCCTAGTTCATTCGCTATTCTTACCCTGTTAATTAACACGCATTAGCTACATTATTTTAAATTTAGTTCAAATTAGTCTATGCGATTAATAGGGGATTAGGGGACTATAAATGTCATATAGCATAATTTAAGTACACACAAAAAATTTTATGAGGTAGAAGGTTGTAAATTTAGGATACATTCTTTTTACCTGAACTTATTCGAACTTAAGTAAACTTATTTGAATTTATTGGAACTTATTGAAGTTCATATTATTCGGTGTTAAAACTAATATGAACTTAGCTGAACTTATTTGAGTTTAGCTGAACTTATCTAATCTTATTATACCTCAAAGTTATTTTTTAAAGGTGATGAGAAGTAGAGAATGGACCCTTAGTAACCTTATAATCTAGCAAATGTACGAGACATCACATCTAAAACTTGACTTAAGCGTAACTTTTTTATAGTTATATATGGGTTTATAGTATGTTGATACATATCAAGTTTACGTTAGCAAATAAGAAATTTCGACTTAGGGGGTTGAGTTTTGAAATAGGAGTATTATCAAATCTTTTTTTTTTCTTTTGATGGATTATCAAATCTTAGATAAGACGTGTTGCAACAATAAAATAAAAGTTTTGATTGTTGTCCAACAAACTATGAGTTGCTATTAATAGCACGCTGATGTTATTATCATTGAATGGACTACTCCATCGTCCCTATTCTTTGCTACATCAAGATAAATTTGATGACAAAAAAAAAAAGAGATAAATTTGGGCTCATTAATTGTAAGTAAGTTTGGTAGAGTCCATGAAAGAGAAAAATGATAGAATTTGTATACTCAATGAGAAAGGGATGAAGTGGTGATCATCCACAATCATTTCTAGTATGAAACAATTTTCTAGAACAGGCAAAAAGGAATAAGGAGCAAACAAAAGGAGAAGAAAGGTGCATAATACATTTTAAATTAATTTTAATCATATAGTACTAGTGTATAGTCCGGAATATTATCTAGCATTTTTTTCTTTTTACAATGCAAAATCTAGTGTTCATTCTTTTGATGTTTTACCCACGTTGATGTGAGAAAGCAACCTTTAATATTTTCTCACAAGAGGAACTTCAATATAATGAAATGAAAAAAAGGTTCATATTCACTCTTGGGAGCACCTAGAAATTTGTACAAAGCGAGTCATGATCATTTTAGCTACTGGCATTTTCCCCTTATGCGATTGCTAACACATTTCCCCCTAATCTTAGCTAGAGAAAGAAGTTTAAAAGTAATTTTAATTTTCAAAGTATATTAGTTTTCCAAGTAACTTAGGTTCTTGACATATCCCTATTTAATAAAGTGTTGGAGAGAGGAAAAGCGAGACACCATAATTTTTCTTTCTATTTTTTGAAAAAAATATGTTAAAATCGTGAATATATATGTGATAGAGGAAGTGTATTTTAAATTAAGTCGGAGCTAGGGGAAATGTTTCTATGCATGTAACTTGTTTTGGAAAGTGAAAAATCTTTGATCTTATAATTGGAGAAGTATAGCAACCTAAAAAGCCACTCTCTCTCTAAACTCTCCCCATGCAAGTCCTAGCAACCCAACTCTCAAACCCTAAAACCCGCCACCCCCAGGCTCCCTAGTGGCCAGTCGCCGGCGAGCCTGTCCCCTATTACATAACTATCATTCGTCGTTTGATTCGTAGGTTAGATTCCCCCATTCCCTTGTTGTGTGTGCGTATTCCCCTCCCCTTCCCCCGGTGGTTGTGCACCTCATTTCCTCCTCCCCCTCGAGTGTCGTCGATTAGCGCGTCTCCCTCCTTTCCCTTGGTTGTTTGTCGGTTAACGTGTCGAGCCTTGTTCCCATATTTTTCGTTTTGCTCGCCGGGTCTTCCCCCTCCCCCTGGTTGTGTCGTGTCTCCCCTCCCCCTTCCCCTGGTTATGTCGTGTCTTCCCCTTCCCTTGTTTGTGTCGTGTCTCCCCTTTCCCCTCCCCTGTTTTGTGTTTGTCGGTTGAGACAGTTGTTCTTAGTGTTTGTGTGTCCCCCTTCCTCTCCCCGATTTATGTTCGAGTTTTCTAGTTTAAGGTATGGTGTTATGAATCCAGTGATGGTTTTTTTAGTTTGTTTAATGTTTGTTTCTTCCAGATCCAATATCCCTTGCATTTTTGTGTATAGTTATGCTTGGGTGTTCGTTACTGCCTACTGGCAATAGGTGGGCAATGTAAGGTTCTTGGTTTCATATGAAAAAGAAAGATCTAGGAAACCTGGTGAATAGAGCCAATAATGATCCTGGAGTTGGCCATGGGGTTTATGCCGCTTTAGGAATTCGAGTGTTGATTAAGATGAGAGGAGGTCCTCAATTCATAATTGTTGTGCATCATTCTTCTAGGTTTGGGATTGTGAGGTTGGATCTTCGGATCCATAAGTGGGGCGAAGTTCATCAATCTAACTTGCCCTAATTTCTCGTGATGGCTTCAGGTGTCATCACACCTAAAAAGTGCATCTTGTGAGAGGCCCTCCAATTTGATTTGGAGCAAGTTTCAACCTCCACGTATTTCGAGTTTCAGTCTAATGAGACTAAACTTCGGGTACCCTCGAAGCAGGGTCAGAAGTCACCAAAGGATGTGACTTTATTGTTAGTTGATTCAGTAGAATCCCATGAGGGTGTTTCTCTTCAAGGACCTTGGGATTTAGCGTCTAGTGGACATTGGGGTCTACTAGCTGTCGTGCGGCAATTTCTCTTTGAAGATCGTCAAGGTTTTGTATCACAACAGACTCCCTCTCATATCAGGTCTTTTTCATCAAATCATATAAACCAACCTCACCCACCATCGCTCAAGACAAACTTTTTTTGGACGGGAGACATAATAGTTAGTTTTTTCTTCATAAAGTATGTACGAGCTAATAAAGCTCTTGTTACTGTTAGTTTGTTTTTATTTGGTTGTAATAGCATTAGGTTGTACTCCAGGTTTTAATTAATGCAAATTTTCTCGATGTCAAAAATTACCCCTTAAAAAAAAACTATTGCCTCCAAGAAAAAGAAAAAAAAAATTACCCAGTTGCAGCGAAGAAAGCAAGAGGAATCATCATCTCCCATCCATTTATTGTCATGCTGAATTCATAAAAATGACACAGTTAGTTGCAATAAGAAATAAGTACAACCATAGTGTGTGTAACAACAGCTCAACAAAAATGACAACGTTAATAATTACTAAGAATACGGTTGAAAATCATTAATAATCTAATATCATTGTCATGACATAACTTACCAAATTGATAACGCATCCACCGCAATTGCAGCATTGTTTAATCCACCCACCATCAGGACCAGTATTCTGTAGTACCAGTTCTCCAAGCTTTAGTTTGTTTCAGACCACGAAAGATAAAACAAAATTAGAGGCTACGATTTACGATCGCGTTTTGCGGCTTAGAAAATTAATAAAACGTGAATCAGCATGCTGATGTTACCAAAATCTACTTCTGTGGTTTGCACCATAAAAAATTACTTCTGTGTTCAATTATTGAGCCTCGACAAGATAGGCTTTTAACCTAATGTGTGGTCAATTATTGGTCAACTATTGATCTTCCACTAATGTATTTAATTTTATTAACATATTTGGATATAAGTAAACAATTTTAGGAATGAATTTTAGTGGATATTTGGTATACATAGAATTTTAATTCTCATGGGAAGTTCCATTTCTTAGGAAGTTATTTCCTTATATAATTCCAGGAAATTGGTAATGTGTTTAGTTGACATTAAGAAATTCACATTGATGTGGGAATTTTGAATGACTAAGGGGGAATTTTGAATTTTCGTTGCACCCATCTTCCCCACTTCCTGTCAACCAAACAACATTGCAATTCAGAAAATCATAGGAATTTCTATTGCCTACATATTTTCTTGTATACCAAACAACCACTTAATATATTTAAATCATTGCGTATGATAATTCTAGTAATGTACCAGAGCATGACGCCAGAGGCAGCAGAGAGCTTAACAAACTCCCAAAGTCCTCTGAAAGCTTGCCAAGATAACCCGCTCCAAGTATCAGGACAACCACCCCAAGCAACATAAGCCATTTCTCCAAAGAAAAGGATCCACCAAGACACATTCAAGGTAATGCATAGGCCAATGATGCCCATGTTGAACACATAGACAAGAAGCCAACTCATGATCACGTGAATAACAAAAGCTCCAAATGAGACCCAAGCAATGATCGCGGTCTTAAGTTGGCTTTGCAAGAAGCGTTGCACCGGAAACACGAAAGCGAAGCTGAAGTGTAAAGGGATGAGCCACAAGGCAACTACACCTGATAGCTCAGCAACGTCGTCTGGCTCGCCCACCAGTTTGAGAATCGGTGTTGCAAAGACGTAGAAAGGAAGGAGTAAGAAGCAGCAAAGGAAGAGGACTATCCATGAACGTTGCATGTAGACGCCTAACATGTAGAGTTTTCTGGCTCCAAATGCTTGTCCACATAGTGTCTCCAATGCACTTGCCATACCTAGCTAATTAAAGGCGCAATATATGTAAAGTCAATACACTTGTACGTACATGTTCTCGCAATAAAAATTCCATAATAAATTTGTAATCCGACATGACAAGATGATCTCAACCCAAACCAAAGTTATTATATTGATAGAATCTAGAACCTCATTATAGTGTTGTTAATGATGATGATGATGATAATGATGGATGGCAATAATAAGAATAATTATATTCTTAATAAAATTAATATAATACGATGGAACTAGTAGTAATAAAATCATTAAACCAGTGGCGGATCCAGGATTTCACCAACGTGGGTTCGGAACCAATGAGTTATTAAACAAACAAAAAAAGACCATACGGAATTAAAACCGATAACTGCGGAAACGGCACCACGTGGTGCTCTCCCTAATAGCATTTTACTTTATGTACAATAAAAGAAATTAGAATTTGCATAGTTTAGGCTTTGATCCTATGACCTCAAGCTTATATACTAAAGTCTTAACTACTAAACCAAGTGGTATTAGTGATATCATTTTAAGTACATTTTAATAAATGAAAGTTTTCCTTACCTGGGACATATCCCGGCCCTAATAACTAGTTAAAGCATCAAAAATAGTTTCTTTAGTCTACAAGGTTAATAACATGGTTTAAATTAAACTTTCAATAACCATCTATAATAGACCCAAATGAACATTAGCACAAGCAATACTACCTACTAACAAATATTTATTCATTTTTTATCCACCCAATCAATCTCATAACAATTTAATAATTTCAAGTTATCAAGCATTCCAATAATCTAATTTGTTATTAAAAAAGTTACTTACCCGCTTTAAGTGTTGCAACCTCACAACAAGACTCAAGTAGACAAGGATGGGGAAAGTACTTTTAAAACCTAAGTTGCTGTGAAGAAGCAATAGAAACGGGACAAATAAAAACTTTGTTGCCTGCTGGAAAATTGGGGAAACATAAAAAAGAAATAATTAAAATGATACATGTTATCCTCGAACCTGCGTCGCAACAGCAGGAGAGGCGCTTTACCTCACACGCGGAGTCAGACCACTGAGCCAAACTCTATCAAATTGAAATCAGAGCACGGGGCATTTATTTATTATATATTGTTTTTTCAGATTTTTTGTAGATTTTTCTTTTTTATTTTCCAGAATTTCGTGGGAACCCACTGAACCCACGCTAGATCCGCCCCTGCATTAAACATGAAATCTATACAAATATATTAAAAGACGTTCTTATCAACGGTGCCATGTGGCACTCTTCTCAAGCTTCTAATACACATGTTTATACTTTCATTTAAAAATATTAACAATGTGTAGATAATAGGATTCGAACACACGACCTCTAAAATGAAATGTGAGAGTTTAACCACTAATCCACTATAATTATAATGCTTAATGTTTCAAAGTAATACATAATAGAGTCTTATAATTATATGTAATTATAAAGACATAGACAAGCTTTTTGATCTCTAACACTTTTATTAAGTAATAAATTGTCTTACCCTAATTTCATTGAAATTGTTATTTTATCCTCAATTCCTTAGAAGTTTCTTTTAAATAACTTATCATGCCATAACGTTCATTTTCATATTTTACACTAGAAAGAATATTACAAAAAGCTAATAAAATCAATTATGAAATTCATGAATAATAATTTATTTGATAATTTTAACTGAACCGAGGCATCGTCCGTGCCAAAATACTAGTGATAAGTTATATATCATGTAGCATTCAACGTTGTCTTTCAATTATTGCGTACTCACATAAATTAATGATAATTAATTATTTTCCTTAAAGTCATTATCCCTTGATTGAAATTTATTAGACCTAATTGGATGTTGTTGAATCTAATTACCCCTAATTGATACTCCCTCTGTTTCCTAAACGTCTTTTCATTTATTGTAGCAATCGAAATTAAGGCAAGGCGGAGTAGAGTGTGGGAGTGAGTCATTTTTGTTTATTAAGATAGGAGACAATGTGACTTTTAGAGAGTATAGATTTATGTGGGTTATGCAAGTGGCGTAAGGTAGTGTGAAAAGGGAATAAAACTTTACCAAATAAGAAAAAAAAAAAAGTAACAGAGGCAGATCTTCTAAAAACGGATCGGACATAAACAACGAGTATGAAGATTTTTAAAGAATAGAGGGGGTAACTTATTGACTCGAATATAAAATTATCATAACTTCTTTTTCTCCTAAATTTTACCTTATTAAGTTGAAGCCAACTCACCCATATAGCGTTCTATGCAAAATCATACGAGGTATATTACAGTTGCTTCTACAATAAGTTGTTAATAAATGATCAGAATCTAGGTTTTGAGACACTAAATAATTTGTGGGATAGAGAAATTATAAATATTTTAAGTACATGCAATATTTATTGCCTACATGCTATTTAATACACCACTTTATTTCTTAATATATATTTAGCTAAGTATAAGTAAAAGTTATTAAAAGGTTGATAATATGAAAATATTTTTTAAGAACGAATCAAATAAGACCACGTGTGGCTATCTTTTTTCTCATATATTTGTAAGAGAATATGGGATAAGGTTGATAGTGAATAATGGTTAATGCAAATTTTGCATGTATTTAGAAATGTAGGAAGTATATGCAGTCCTAAGGGTTGACTATTATAAACTAAAAGTAAAAACATTAAGCAATACTATCTAAACTTAAATAACCTTTACACACATAATTTTGTCATAGATTCTTAAACTAATATAGAGTACCATCTTCTGAAAAAAAATAAATGCTTATTATTATCCTTTACGACTGCATATATACCAAATTAAAACCGTTGACTTGGAGAAGCAAACAATCTATTAATATCCTTCATCCTCCCTCCGTCCCATAATATAGTTCTTGTTTCTAATTTTTCATAAGAATTGAGGAAAAGTGGAGCAAATCATGATTTTTGTTTGATGTTGAACTTGTATTGGAAGGTAAATGATTTTTCCTTGTTTAAAGAAACATTCATTGAAGCTTTTGGTAAATTGTGCTAATTGTTTCAGCAAAAAAATATCTTATATGAACTAAAATAACCAATACAAGCACGACAAAGTAAATAATTAAAGTTGCTAATTGTTCGTTCTTGTTTGAATAATACTTCCTTTTTTAAAGAGAGGATCGTTTCTCCCTTGAAAGAAAGGGTTTATTCTCTTCTCCTTGGGAGAGACTTTAGTTTACTCCTTTGTTTCTAGATGAATTATCGTAATTTTGGATCATTGATGAAGAATTATGCGATGTCGAAGCATATTTCAGATCTACAATTACAATCAATGGTATCAGATTTAATTCTATTTCAAAACTACAGCATATCGAAAGACCCCCTCGTTGAAGGATGTATCAAACAGCGATGTGGAAAAGGGTGTGCATAATTGTTAGATCTACTACACAACAATCGTGGTTTTGCGAATTTTGAATTTTATTTGTTCAAAATTGTTATGTATTTGTTATTTTTGATTTTTATTGTAGATGTCGTATGACTCTTTTATCAATGAATTAATTTTACTTAAAAAAAAGTAAATAATTAAAGTTGAATGATTTGAAATGGGATCATTTTTAAGACACCTATTAAGAAAAACAAGAAAGAGATTAAAATAGAGTTTTTTTTAGAAAGAATAAAGGAACACCCGTGTTACCTTCAACTAGAATCTAGAAAACTACTCTCGTTATAGATAGGATATTTTTTTTGCCTCCCCCTCTCTTTTCTCTCAAACCCTAGCCTCCCCTACCCCTTCTTTGGGCATCACAGTGTGGATGATTTTATCCATGGTAAGCCCTTTTCCCCTTTTATTTTCAGTTTTTAATTCATTTTCTTGTTTTGTTTAATAAATTAGTCTCTCTTTATGATATCTTTTCAAACCTTGTTACGGGATTTTTAGTTTCTGTTTTGGAAATCTCCTTCTCCCCTATAGGAGTTGTGAGTATGGTTTTTTTGTTTTTAGGTATGAGAAATTGTTCTCATTGGTTGAAGTTCGAGACTCAACATGAAGGTATTAGAATCTTGGATGTGATCAACATGACTAGGTCAAGAATGTTTTTCCCAAACAGGGCCCTTTTTTAGATTATTGTGGCCCTGTTCTGATAACAAAATGAGGCCCCTATTATAAGTAGAAGCGTGATTTGAGAAACTTTGGGAAAGAGGTATCATTAATAGAAGAGAGAAAGAAAAAGGAATATTCCTTGTAATTGAGATATTTTTCCAGGGTTTAACCTCGATATTAGGCCCCTAGAAAATGTGGCCCTGTGCTGCAGACCTTTATGCACATGCTAAAATCCGGCCCTGTTCCCAAACTACATCATAATGATAGGCTTCCTCATCAATAGATGCTTGATTCAGTAAATACAAGGGGGCTGCGCTGTATTGCTCGATCTGGTTCATTGTAGTTCCTTCGAAGACGAATTTGATTTAACCTTGTTTAATTGTATCTTGTTTTTCTTTAATATCTATTGTAGATAACGTTTGGCCTTCAATTAATGAATTTTCTCCTAAAAAAAAAACACCCGTGTTTGTCCTTGCTACGTATCTTCAATTCCGGGAAAAACGTCTAGGAGCTTCATCGAATCCACTAAAAAGCGAGTATGTGCAGAAAGAGTAGCTAATTACCGTTATATGCAGTCTTTTAGTTTTTAATAGTTTGTCAAAGGGGTTCGTCCGACTTTGAATAAATGGAAAAGATTTGTCACTTAAAAATGTCCAACAACCTTTAAAACTTTAAAACAGAATTAGAGTATGTGCAATAAGGATTTTGAAAAGGTTTTCTCTAACTAGCTTTTTAAAGAGAAAATGAAAAGCTATATCTTATCCAATAATGGAACTCTCCATTTATCTTGAGTGTATCTCCATCGAGACCAAGTGTCTCGAGGAGGAGATACCATTTGGGAGAAATGAAAAATGGTTCTCCGTTGCCTCAACCAATCGATCGGTGACACATAGCACAAAGGAATGAATTTGGTTAATTGACATGGTATCACCAAATAGTGAAAAATTAAAATGGGGAGCTTTATTTTTAAAGAACTTTATTATTGTTGGTATTTTTGAGATAGAGTTCTTGAGAGCAATTTGAAGAGCAATAGATGAGAGAGAGAGAGCATAGCTCATTTGAAAGTCGTGTACCATGCATGTACATAATCGCCTATCCTCTTTACTTAAAACAACGTAATCTGATATGAATTATTAAAGTCGGGTTTTGATTGAATCTTTCATGATTTTTATGATTCTAAGTAATGATGTAATTAACGGTAATAATTTTTTGAAATAAAAAATCCTTCAATAATTTGTTCGAATATCTCCAATTTAGTTTCATCTAGTTTGAATTATTATGGCCAAATCCAAGTTTTAAAAAAGTAATAATAAAGTCCTAGAATAAATTAAACGAACAAAACCATAACTTAATTACCCATTGGGTTGAATAAGTACCGATTTCTTGAGACAAATATTGATAGGTGATACTCATTTTCAAATTATAACTCAATCACATTAAATGCTTATAATTTTATTAATCTAATTTAGTAAAAATATTGTTTTCGTTTCATAAAGACCTTCCATATTTTCGTTTTACTTTGTTCCTTATAGTTCTTCTATATTTTCCTTTACTCCATTTATGGTTAACATTTTCCAATTTACCCTCCTTTACGGCTTTACCACACCAAACATCTAATTTATTTAGGCTTTATTCTCTTCACCTTATTTTTTAAAATGTTTAGAAAAAATTCATAAAACATAAGATATGTGTAGGGAAAAAAAAAAGTTAAGGAAAAATAAGAATAGTTCAAGTAAAAAAAATATAAGATAAGTTAAGTTAAAAATAAGGTGAAGAAAATACAACCTTAATTACATTATTATTGGTAGGATTTGTATACCATAGATATGCCATATAGCAATAATGCATCCCTCTTACAAATTACAACCCAAAAATAATAGGGGTATTTCAAAGAATTAAAAGGAAAAAGAAGTCTAAGTTTATTTGATTATGTAATGAATAATGAATTGTACTAGGTAGGATATATACACAACTTTGCATTATCAAACTTTCTACATGTTTTTTAAACAATTTTCTACATTTTTTCTCTCCTATTCCAAATTCAAATAAAAGACACTTTTTTTTGCATTTTTTCCCCTATTTAGGTGGGTCGATTACTTACCTAAAGCCCTGTTCTTTTGGAATAGATTATTGGAAATTCATTTCACTTTAGTTCATTTCAGTTCAAATAAATTTGGTTTAGTTCATTTCGGACAAATTCCTCTCACAATTTAAGTTCAATTCAGTTATGTTTCATTCAATTCATCCAATCCAAAATAATAGGGCCTAATAAACCACCAAATAGATCTACCATTCTTTATCAACAATGAAGTAGATTTTTAGAATGAACGTGATTGATGACAACGGTGAATATTCCATCAAATATTAAATAATTTTCTTACATACAATGGTCAATCCTGAAATAATTGCCATCTTACCTTAAATTGAAGATTTACCCCACCCAAACACGTGATATGCCTTCTTCCATAAACTTCCTCTAATCTCATGCTCTTTTTTTATATATGAGGTGGAGCCTTCTATTAACTTTTGTCTCTTTCACAATAGATATATACTCTGTTTTTAAATAGATGTTCCATTTTGACTCGTATACTTTTCAATGCACAACTTTTTTTTTTTTGACGGGTCCAATGCACAACTTTGACTATTTGTATCTCTAATCATCCATTACTAAAAAATTATAAAAATTTGATATTTTGAAAATATACGTCAAGACAAATGTCATATCATCTTACATGCTAACATTGGGTTTTATACATATGTGGAAAACTATAGTCAAAGTAGGATATGTGAATAGTATAAAAGTCAAAATGAAGCATCTAAAAATATTTAGAAACAGAGATAGTATTTCTTTTATTTTTACTATTTTTATAAAAAAAACTTACACATACCTAGGTTAACTTTCAATATATGTTCCCAAACAAAGGTAAAAAAAAAAAATTAAGAAGTGATAGATATACACTTAGTGTACATGTACACCACTTTAATCAATGATAAGTTTTGTTTAAATTAGGAGGAAAATTTGGGAGGCAAATTAATTTTGGTTTTAAGCCAAAATTGAAGCATTAGGAATTGCCAAAATAAGCACTCTTACATATATGTTGACATATCACCCACAATTTTTTTGCCAATTCTTAATTGGAATTTGCCATAAAAAACATGACTATCTTAAACATATAGTATTTGAAAAAAGGGCTTAGTATTGGTAATTAAATGTACAAAACATCAAAAAAATTATTAGAACATCAATTCTGGTCAACATGTTTACATAATTTAGAATATAGTGAACATGTGCACCATAAGATTTCTACTATATAATTAAAATAAAAAATAGGTCCAAATCACATATAGTATGGTGTAAAATCACATCAAAATCAAATGACAATTACTAACAAGAAAAAATAAACCTAAACAGCCCAAATTGTGAAATCTTGATAAGAGGGATTGATACTGCATGTTCTATTAGATTCCATTTAAAAATAATTATTAATATTTGAATATGATTCCATCGTACATTAAATTCTATTAATAGTTGGTAAATTAGTCAACCAAGTTTTATTCTCATTTCAAGCTTATAACGATACCGTAAAATTCAAAAAATAATATAATTGCAACTGAATTCATTTGATTTGGAAAAAGGATAGCTCATCAATGACAAATCTTTAATAGTTTAATGTATATATCCCTTTTTTCAAAAATTATTTTAAATGAGAATTCAAAGAAAACTTACCATTAATTAAAGTGGACCATTAATATATATATATATATATATATATATATATATATATATATATATATATATATATATATATCTCCTTTTTTGCGTAGAATTATTTTAAATAAGAAAAAAAAAAACTTATCATTAATATAAGTGGTGTATATGTACACTTAGTCCCTGTTCTTTTGGACTTATTTTCAGTTCTCTTCAACTCAGCTCAGCTCACTTCAGCTCAGCTCAGCTTAGTGTTTTAATTATTATTTTTGTTTTAATGCTACTATTATTATTGTTATTATTATTAATATTAAATTATTTTCGTATTATTATTAACACTATTTTACTATTATTATTATTATTATTATTACTATTAGCATTATCATTATTATTATTATCATTATTACTATTACTATTATTATTACTATTACTATTTTTTATAAATAAATTATTGTTATTACTATTATTATTATTACTATTATTATTATTATTAATATTTTTACTATTATTTTTATTATCAGTATTACTATTATTACTATTATAATAATAATAATTATTATTATTATCACTATTATTATTAGTATTATTTTTATTATTATTATTATTGTTATTATTATTAATAACTAAATATACGATTCCGTTTCTTTCAGTTAGTTTCAGTTCGGTTCAATTTAATTTCAAGTATTCCAAAAGGACAGAACAGTAGTATACATCTAAACTTTCTCGAAAAAATTGGACAATAGGATTATTAATTACATAGAGATCGCTACTCTATATAAAAGCATTAATGCGATATCAAGTTATCATTGATTGATCGCGTCAAAAAAAAAAAGTTATCATTGATCACAACTCCCAAGAAAACAATGACTTGCATTTGCATATCTTTATTAATTATTACTAGAAAATCATTGTTTCAACTTTGAGTTAGGGCTATGTTTAGTTCACCCGAAATTTTCTCGATTCGAACTTATCCGATCCGATCCGATCCGATCTGAACTTATTTTTTTCTGATCTGATCTGATCTGAACTTATTTTTTCTGATCTGATCTGATCTGATCTGATCTGATCTGATCTGATCTTTTATAAAATATATTATTACTATTATACTATTACCTTGTAATTCATTATTATGCAATACATTATAAGATCTTATTTATAATATTACTATTATTATCATTTTATTTCTATCACAACTTTTACACAACTTTTATTAATAATAATAATTATTATTATTTATCATTATTATAATAACAACAACAATAATTATAATCATAATAATAATAATTATTACTAAAAATAATTCTATAACCCAAGTCATTAATTTATAAGAGCACTTCTAAAATGTTTCACACTTTCCCTTAAAAAAAATGTTTCACACTTGAGAAGTCAAACTCAACTCATTTCTTTTGTCATATAAAATAAAATAAGATATATAAACAACTATGAAACTTTACCTAAGTTACTACTAATTTCTCTTTTACTCCCCTAGCCACCTCATTTGCTCTGTGAACATTGATATTTTCAGTTTTTTTTTTAAAAAATTCTTTCAACAAAAATTCTCTCATTTATTTTCATTTTTTTTAAAAAAATAAAATAAAAAATCAAAAGTTCTTGTTTTGCTTTGTGAACACAGAGTTTCCTTGAGAAGAGTGTTCTTGAGTATTTGGTAGATGCTTGGATATCCAAATACTATTGGATACTTGAGTCCAGGTTAAAGATAAAAATATAAGATATCACATTCCCGAATTTCAAAATGGCCCCCTCCCAGGAAGGCATGCTAGAAAACTTTAATTATCGTCACTCATCTCTCCGTACTACAATTGAAAGATGTTTTGGAACCCTTAAAAAGAGATGGAAAATATTGTCAAACATGCCGAACATGGATGTCCCGTATCAATTGGCTATTATGGTTTCTGCATTCACACTCCAAAATTTCATCCGATTGTATGAGTTGGATATACCGATTTCAAGGACCGTAAATATTGCACCAAGTAGAGCAGATTGTGATATGTTCAATGACTTGCGCAAGAAAGAAATGGATAGGGTGCAACTTCAAATAGCTAGAGAGATTTGGAATTCGGTAGGAAGAGGTATACCGGATCTAAATTTATAATTTGTATCTCGCACTTAGCTTATTTTGAAATGTAATCCGAACTTAGTAGTTTCGTTGTCATGAATTTGAGCTATCATATTTTATATATTTCTTATTTTGCGCCAATCTTATGTTCTTAACACGTGGCTTTTTATTTTCTATTATTTAATAACAACAAAATAACTTAAAATAATGATAACAATGACATTTATAATGATAACAACGAGATTAATAATAATTACCAATATTAATATTTAATAAGTACAACAACAACAATAATAATCTTTTTGAACAAATTTACTAGTAAATAATAGTATTAATAGTAATAATAAGTTTTTAAATATGAGCATGATCTGATCTGATCTGATCTGATCTGATCTGATCTGAACTTATTTTTTCTGATCTGATCTGATCTGAACTTATTTTTTCTGATCTGATCTGATCTGATCTGATCTGAAATAAGCAAAAATAAGGTGAACTGAACATAGCCTTAGTCTTGTGTGGACCTGGTCCACAATAAATCAATAATACTATTGTGGATCAAAACCACTTATTTAACATAGTGACCTTTTTTTTTTCCATATAGTAACCTTTCAAAATCTTAAGTTACATTATACAGTTACTATCTATTACAGTGACCGTTTTTTCTAATATAGTCACTTTTCTCACGTTAGTTTATCATAATGAAATTTTCACTTTGTGACATAGTAACCTTTTTTTCACATAGTCAAACTTTACAATCTATATCGACTCATCTTTTATATCTATTTTTTTTTTTTATATAGTAACCCTTTTTTTTTCATAAATCACATGAATTAGTACTAGGTCCACACTAATTTGTGTGGACCAAGTCCATATATGTTTTTTACTTCAACTTTTACCAGCTAGTGACGAAAAAATTATACTTTTGATTTATTACTCTTGCTAGGACACTCACGCTTGATCGAGGTAGAGTAGATATTATTAGAGTTATGGTAAGTATATTATACTAGAGTCTTAGACTACTAAGGAAACGAGTATGGTAAGTATATTATTAGTATTATATTTAGTTTAGGATATGTTTTCCTAGTTCTACTTAAGTTAGGTTTTATATGATGTACTATAAATATCCCCTTTGGGTTAATAATAATTAGAACCTTTTTCCCTTCCATCTATTTTAACAGATATCACCAATCCTACTTCTTTTTAATCTACACATACAATTTGATTTTTATATATATTATTATAAAATTTTAATTCTTAGTATGTTTTGTTATATATGAAAATAAAAATTTTAAAAATTTTATATTTGTTACAAATATATATTGAGACGAATCTAACAACATCTTATATCATTTTATGTTTCCTGATATGTAAATTATAAAACGATGGCCAAAAAAGTAAAAAAAATATTAGAAGTGTCTAAGTAAAATTTGTGTAAATTAATAACAAGAGGGGATAGAATATCCACATGTTATTTTTTTCGAGCCCGCTAACGGACGCCTCGTGGCTCTAGATAAGAAATATATTGTTCTACTTAATTATTCATATTTATATAAAATAATTGAATAATATATAATATATTCTAATGCAAAACATTTAATGTTTTTGAATAGGAAAGGGAAAAACATTAAAGGCATTGCATTGGAATTATATATTGTTATATTATTTTATATAATTATGAGTAATTAAATAGAACGATATATTTCTTATCTAGCACCCCGGGGGAGTCCGTTAGCTTTTGTCTTTTTCGTTATATGATACTACTTAGTAGTAGTAGGACACTAGGACTGTAGGACCTAACTAAGCGCAATGATTACTTCCTCCGCCTCATAATTAGGGTATGTTCTGTTCAACTTATTTTGTCTTATCTTATCTTATACTCCTAAGATCTTATAAAATATTATTTGATTTGATCTTATCTTATCTTATTTTATCTTATCTTATAAGATAGTTTATTGAGTGTGTCTAACATCTTATTTTATCTTATCTTATCTTATCTTATCTTATCTTAACTTATATGATCTTATCTGATCTTATAAGATCTTATATAAGTAAAAATAAGTTGAACAGAACGGACCCTTAGTGCTTGCATTCTTTTTAGGTGACTGGAAAAGTTGATTGTATACTAAATCTTTCTACTTAATTATTTACATTGTTGTAATCCTATTGGTTGTTTTTGTTTATTGAAGTTAATTTTATTGATTGACACATTCAACACAATTTACAAAAGTTTCGTTTCATATATTTTCATATTTTTGTTTTTAAAGAATGAAAAAACAATTTACACTCCAATACAAATAAAGGATCAAATAGAAATTATGATATGTTCCACTTTTCTTAATTCCAATGAAAAATGAGAAAAAACCATTGTATTATAGTAAGACGGAAGGGGTAATATTTGATCGTCCATGAGAGTTTAATGAGTGGATATTCTACTCAACACTACCTCCTTTTGTTTTTAATTGTTACGCTTTCCTTTTTAGATCGTTTCTATTTAATTGTTACACTTTTACTTTATCTTTATGTAGTAAATGTTACATCAACCGTATACATTTTTGTTGTGCTTATCTTATGTTTTTTTTCTCTCTCCTCTAATATTTTAATTAGTTCTTTTATATTTGCCTAAATCATAGTACCTCCGTTCCTTTTTAATAATATATGCTTTTGTTGTACTTCTCTTATGTTTTTTTTTTCATAATGGTCTTGGTTCTACCTAAAGTGAAATGTAACAATTATTTGTGAAATGTAGGGGTGTGAGTGGATCTATCTTAATCAAAATAATAATAATACTAAATGGGAAATAACTGCACAGATAACTGACAGCTCGAAGTCCGCGATCAAACAAGACGGCTTTGCTTTTGGTTTCAAAATTATATACTGGCTTGACTAGTTTTAAAAATATTTCAAAGAAAACTAAGTACATTACACATACACTACACTACAAAACACTGAAACAATATTTTAACTTTTGCATTTTATGTCATAATAACTCTAATCAAGAAGTTTTTATAATAAACTATTTGTTACTTAGCTTTTTCTTTTTGTATTAGACGGAGATTCACGGGTACATGGTCCATAGAAAGAAAATAAATGCAAAATCCTACAGTAGTACTTCGTAAAATACAAGCTATCGGGTTCATTTTATTTTCCATTTTTTAAACTTTTGTAATAAAACTCTAAAAAACATTATCAACCAATTTGTAAAAGTATTTTCTCAAATTTTATGCAAAGGATGTGTTTTATTCACCTGAATTTTCTTAAATTTAATTAAACTTATATGAACTTATCTGAATTTATAGAAACTTATTGAATTTCATTGTATAAAAGGTGCTTAAACTTATCCAAATTTATCGTAACTTGTTAAACCTAAAATTTTTTGTTAAAGTGAAAAGAACGTATACACTTTATGTCCCAAATGATAAAGGATTTCTCTTGGCGGGATCGGTTCATAAACTTTTTTTTTGTTGCTTTTTCATGACATTGAACTTTGTTTTTTCAAGGATTTTATCCTCCTACCCTCTCTCAAGATTATTACGCCTAGCCTAAAAGTATAAAACTTACCCCCTCTCCCTCACTTCCCACCAAAATTAAACCCAAAATTTTGGATATGTGAGGTAAGTTGCCACCAATTCAATCTCGCTTGATTCTCTCATGACATTAAACTTCATTGCCTATATAATTTCACTATGTAATACTATTGGTTAGTTTCAAATTTAAGGATTGTGCTTTTACTATCTACGAAAAGTCAACATAAATAGAGAGTAACATACCCTCCAAATTTATTTACTTGTTTCACTTTAACTTTTGTACTACCTAATTCTCATTGACCTTTTTTATGATGTTGTTAGATTTATAGAGATTTATATTTTCGTTTATCAAAAGGAATTTGAGAGGAAATAACAATATGTGAGTAGATCTTCAAAGTGGACGTGATCCAATTGAAGAGAAAAGAGTGAATCTTGGTCTGTTGGTTGCAAAGGGACGTGACTCACGTGAGGTCCACCGAAATTCAAAGGAAAAAAAAAAAATCTTTGTAGATTTAGATAGCTTGCCTAAGCTTAGATATCATATTAGATTGTCATAAACATCGTAACTGGAGTGATATATCCTGTTTGGCACTAGCGTTTTGGGTAGCGGGTAGAGGTTATATATGATTGAACCGCTACTTGAAAATTGTATGAGTGTTTGGTAAGGTAGCGGTTGTGGTAGCGGATAGAGGTTGATTAGCTTTTGTATAACGTTACATTATGTAACGTTTCATCCATATAAGTAGCGGTGCATTGATTCTTCTCGCCTATTTCATAAGGTTTGGTAGTTGACTAATTGTTGCTTCTATTTTTCTTTTCTTTTTTAAATAAAAATTCCTTTAAAGTCCTAGCTTTTCACTTGGTGTGTAATCTTTTACTCCCATGTTCTACTTAAGTACTTATTAGTTGTAAGCTCCTGTATAATGTTTGTAATATATATAACCATCAGCCTATGGCATAAGGTGAAACTGGAGTGGGAAGTTGTACATAAATGAAAGTAATTCGTGACCATATAGCCGATTGTTTATGGAAAGCTAGACGACGTAGATCGATAGTTGTTGAAAACTAATTTTATGTGTAAGCATTGATTTTTTTAGGAGGTGTAAGCATTGATTTTTTTAGGGGGTGTAAGCATTGATTTTTTTTATGACGCTAATTAATAAAAATATTGTAATTAAGTTCGTAACTAAATCTAATACATAAATGGCTAATATTGTATTTTTCAATTCCAACCGCTAGTTTTGCCAAACACTTATTATTTAAACAACTACTTTAAATCTTGACAATTTAACATTCTTAGTTGACAATTACCCCTTCTACAACATATTCTCCGCTATCATGACCGCTAGTTTTGCCAAACAGGGCCATAAGGTTAAAATAAACCAATCCTAATTGTATTAGGAACCCTGATATAATTAGCATATAAAACTATATAAAAATTTATACTAAAACCCATGAAGAAAATGTATTTTCTATCAGTTATGTATCAGCATGTATGAAAATCAAAGTAGAATAGCTAAATACAAACAAAGAGAGTATGAAATGAGTAATACGAATAAATTATTTAAAAGAAAAAAAATATGTGAGAGAGCGAAATCTACCAAAAATAGCCGACAAAAAATGAGAGTTAATGACATGATCATCCAAACATAGGAGATAATCGTCTAAAATAAGAAAAATAGCAAAAGAGAGAAGAAGAAAATACCAAGAGGCCGAAATTAAACCCGACGATGACGGTGTTAGCGATGGAGAGCGAAGCGAGTTCGACATCGCCGAGGTGGCCGGCGAAGGCGGTGGTGACGACGTTCATAGAGAAAGAGGCAATCCTGCTGAATATTGAAGGCCCTGCTACGTGCCATAACTTCTTAGACTCTTCCCAAACTCTTGCTCCTAGTTCTCTATAATCTTCTTTATCATTTTCTTTGATGGTCAAGTTTTTGCCACTAATATTTTCTGATAATATTAATGGTTGATTTAGTTCTTCTCTGGAACTTCTGGTATTTTCGTGATCCATCTTTGGGAGGAGAATAAAGGGTGATTCGTAGGAATAAAGGCTGGTTTTGATTTATAAGGAAAACAACAAGAAAGAGTGAAGAAAAATGACGCACGTAGACGTTATAAGAAGGGGAATGGCAGTTGCCAATCAATCAATATATATATATAAAGGAGGAACTTATAGTTCTACAACTTCGGGTGCCACGTAGGATTGTCATATCATTAATTTTTATTTTTATTTTTGTACAAAAATAGAGTTCCACATAGATTTAAATACGTATAAGGAGTTTTGAGTAAGCGAAAATTAGAGTTTGGTTTTGAATGAAAAACTCAAATTATTATATTATGTTAATTGTGTATAACTTTTGCTACGTAATTCGGAATATTGTAATTTTTGTACAATTGGATAGTGCTCTAAATATGCTCCGAAATAAGATCAATTTACAATATAGTTCTACAACTTATGAAATAGATTGCGCCATGTAGGATTGTCATATCATTAATTTTTATTTTAAATATTTTAAAAAAATAGAGTTCTACATGTATTTAAATACATAAAAGGAGTTTTGGATGGGGAGACATTAGAGTTTGGTTTTGAATGAAAAACTCAAATTATTATATTATGTTAATTGTGTATAACTTTTGCTATGTGAATCGGAATATTATAATTTTTGTACTATTGGATAGTGCTCGAAATATGCTACGAAATAAGATTCATTTACAATATAGTTCTACAACTTCGGGAGCATAGGGAGCTCCTCAATATTTCGAGGTCATAGAGCGCGCCACGTAGGATTGATATGTCATTAATTTTTATTTTTTACAAAAATAGAGTTCTACATAGATTTAAATACGTATAAGGAGTTTTGGATAAGCGAAAATTAGAGTTTGATTTTGAATGAAAAACTCAAATTATTATATTATGTTACTTGTGTATAACTTTTGCTACGTGATTCGGAATATTATATTTTTTGTACCATTGGATAGTGCTCGAAATATGCTCCGAGATAAGATCCATTTACAATATAGTTCTACAACTTATGAAATAGAGAGCGCCATGAAGGATTGCCATGTCATTAATTTTTATTTCAAATATTTTAAAAAATAGAATTCTACATATATTAAAATACATAAAAGGAGTTTTGGATGGGGAGACATTAGAGTTTCGTTCTGAATAAACAACATAAATTATTATATTAAGTAAATTGAATATAACTTTTGCTACCTAATTCAAAACATTATAATTTTTACCATTGGAAAGTGCTTAAAATATGCTTCAAAATAAGATCCATTTACAATATAGCTTTACAGATCATGAAAATATATTTAATTAGATGAATGGTAAGGCATCATTTAGTCTTTCTTTTAGATGAATATAATAATAGCTATATGTATAGTGTACTATATGACTATATGTGATTATAGCCTTTTATCATAGGTCCAATTTACAGGATTAAACATATTATCTTTTAAAATCTCAACCTTACTCAACTGAACCAAAACAATTTAGTATTGCAACAAAATTTATTAAGGAAATGTTGTTGTTAAAATTGTGTTAGCTATTGTTAAATATACTAATTATCGGGTTACCATTTAAAAATAGACTTAGCTACAATATTCGATTGAATATTAAAAAATATAAAATATATATATTGCAATAACAAATCTAGAAATTAGAGTACAATGACAAATACTTTCTCCGTTGTTTTTCTACTGCAACAATGAGTTTGGGCATGGTTTTTAAGGAAATGAGAAGAATGGGTAGTTTAGCATAAATGTACCCCTTTGATTAACTAGAGTAAGGGATAAGTAAATCCTTAATAAAGTAAATGCAACTATATGAAGCAATTTGAGTAATTAATGATGATTAATTAACATAAAGTAAAGGCAATATAGTCAACTATAGTTGCTTTTTTTTTTTACCATAGAGTGAAGTGGTCCTAATAGATGAAACTACCCAAAGTGGTAATTGTTGCAATTGAAAAAGAATGCAAGAAGTATGTAAATACAATGGTGTTGAAAAATCTCATTTGACAACAACACAAAATCAACAATGTTAACAAATAAATTTGCAAAAAAAAAAATAAACAACAACCTGTGCAACGCACGGGCTTCAAAGCTAGTAACATAGAAAATTAAAAAGAAGCAAAAAAGAAAAAAATGCCAATATGCATTAAACACGCCTACGGCAAAAATCGATTGCTGAATTTGTTATCTTTATTTTTATTTTGGATTCGTATATCCTATGCCACAAACATAAGAGAAAAAACATGAAGTATGATCCTATTTTCATCCCAATACTTGATTAAACATCTCATTTAATTAGATTCTACTCGAAAAAAAATTACTAAAGCAATTAATTTTTTTTTTTAAAAAAGCCCCACTCCACAATGATTTATCATTTTTTTAATGATATCTAGATTAAATGAGATGTTTTAATCAAGTAATGGAATAAATTAGGATAATAAATACTTCTTATACTACGCCTTGTGACATAGGACAGAAAAATCCTTTTATTTTTTTAGGCAAAATTGACCGCAATACCACAAACTATGAGTTGGGTGCAAGGAGCACCACAAATATTGGCTAGTAGCTAGAATATCGCACAAACTATTAGCCAAGGTGCAAAGAGTATCACTAATGATGTCGGAGGTGGACTAGTGGAAAAAAATACCTAAATAACTACAAAGAAACTCCAAAACCGGATCCATTAATTGAATATTCTAATGCGCAAGTTTTAGGATCAATTAACCGATCCCGTGAAGCCATGGACCACATCAGTTAAATGATCCACAAGTTGGCCCAAAAAATGCGCGATTTAAGCCCATGAGGAGTAAACCCTAAAGTGGCCTAAACGGCTAAACCAACCCTCTCTCTTCACTCCTCATTTCCTCTTTCTTCTCGACTCACTCGTCTTTCTTTCCTCTCAACCCTAAACCAACCACCACCACCATCTCTCACCCTCCCTCACCTTTCACCTTTCACCTACCGTCGAACCCTAACCTAACCACCACCACCGTTGGTGATTTTTGTATTTTATTTAAATTTTGCTGGTAATTGATGTTATGGTTTTATATCTAGTTTTTCCCCCTTCTTCTTAGTTGAAATGCGTGATAATGGTGCTCTTATGAGCTCTTTTATACAAATATTTCCATCTAGTTGTGGTTTTGTGTTTTATGATAGTTTATAGGTTTTAGGGATTTATTTCCCTATTTTCTGCTATTCTTGATGCCACATTGGATTGGAGGAGTTAGGAGGCGCGTGTATGAGTTCCCGAGGTTGCTTCTTAAAGCCTTCGGGTATGAAGAGAATTGCAGCCTTGGCATCAATGTGCCAAGATAGGCATGTTTGGAGGGCCGCCCGATCGGGCGATCGTTTTCTCCAATTCCCACTTTTTGTTTGGGGCATGATCGGACGTTGCTCGCTCGATCGTAATTCGTTGAGGGAGCCCGATCGGGCGTGTCCGCCCGGTTTGATCGGGCGCCTTGTTTTGCTGTGCTTTTGGAGTTTCGTATTAATGAAGACCCTCACGATGGGATAGCGGGCGAGTGGCGCGAAAGCTTAAATCCGAACTTTTTATTTCCTAATTAGTCCTTTTTAGGAGCTAGTATAAATAATTTAGTGGATTATTTTGCAAGGGACCTTTTTCCTGATTTTTATTTTTCATTTCATTAGATTTCCTAAACACTAGTTTTCTATCTCGAGACCTAATTAGCATACTTAGGAGATTATTCAAGTTTAATTCAAGTTCTTCCTTTTTCCTTTCAATTGGTAATTTATTCTTCCATTGTTCTTTATTGCTTTCAAGTATTTGTGTCTTTTTATTTTTTTAATTGCTTCAAAGTATTAATCTTTCAATAGTTATTACTTTTGTTACTTTTGCCATGAGTGAGTAGTTTCGTTTCTAGGGTTAGTGAGGGAAGCCATGCTTATGCCATCATTTATTGTTCTTGTCTTCTTTTAGTATTTAGGTTGTGATTAGAGCAGTTCTAGTGTGATCTATTTTAATCTGCGATTTATGTTAGTTTACCATTTCATGAATTTTAACCTGGCTAATAATTGTTTGTATTGACCAAGATCTTACTTTTAGAGGCCTACAACACACTGGTGAGTCTGATTATGTGAAGTGACCATACTGCATATGTTGGCTTGAGAGCATTAAGACCCGACCATAGGATTAACACCTGCTCTAATTGCTCGACTCTATATCTACGTATTATTAGTTGTTTGAATATCCCTTGTGGTATAAGCATCGTGGACCGATCGAATGCCCTAGGTTTTTAATTATTTGATAAATATCCATCCTTTGTGATCTAGTTTATTCTAGTTTAGTTATTAATCATTCAACAACTTTTCTCTCGTAATAGTTAAGTAATTGAAAATCAATCTGTAGAACTCCTTTCCATGTGGATTGACTCGTATTTGCTAAATACCCGCTAACAACTGTACACCGTGCACGTGCGATGCTATTTTAAAACCCACGAGTAATATGAATTTGTATTTTTGTATTTCTTTGTTATTTTCGTATTGTTTTTTGTAATTTGTAGAATTTTTTATATTATGTGACTGTGTTTGTTATATATTTTTGTTGGTAATACCAGTTTTTAATTTCATTCGTAATATCAGTTTGTATTTTTGTATTTCGTTTGTTATTGTTATATTTCGTTTGTTAATATCAGACTCGTTGTTGGTAATATTTCGTCTCAATATTTTGTTTGTTATTGTGAAGAATTTTTTGGTTCACAATTTGGGCACAACCGATCCAGTGAAGGGGTTAAAAACGGTGAAGTTATCGCGAACAACTTATTCGGTTTTACCACTTCACCTAGTCGGTGAGTGTTAACCGATCCGGTGGTGATTTGAATAAGTTGACTTTCTTAAACTGATCCGACCCTAACTAATTCGGTTCTTTTGGATCACTTAAGCTCAATTTGACTGGATCATTTATGGTTTTTTCTACTAGTGAAAGTTAATAGTTTGTGTATATTCCTACTACTAATCAATGTTAGCGGTGTTTCATGCAACCCAAGTGATAATTCATGGTATTGCAACCAATTTGCCTTTTTTTCTATCACAAATACCTTGAAGCGGATTTGACTTGGTAATCTTGTAAATGGGCCACATGGTTTGGTTATATAATATCCCTCAGTAATGATTCTAACTTCGGGTCATACCCTTAGATCTTTATAAAGAAGTTCATATATATGATCATTATTGGTCTTGAACTTTCAATATGGAATCTCGAATCAAACAACATAATGACGACAATATCACTGGCAAAAGAAAAATATAAATTGAATTTTTGATCTTAATGGAAAAAAAGATAAATATATCCTAATATTAATCAACTCACACTATGAACTCCTTTTATTTTGGGTTTGGTTGAAGCCTCAAGGGTTTAATGGATGTAATACTATTAATGATGGCAATATTATTTGATTGAGATAACTTGGGTGATGAATATGAGACCTTGTATTTATACGTTTCTCATCATAACCTCCCTCAATCTCATAAAACATACCCCAAAAAAACACCCCGTATACCAATAGAAATCTAGCTCTTTTAGGTACTTGAATATTTTCCAACTATTACGGTATGTTTACCATGATTGTTTATGTGAACACAAAGTAGCTAAAGAATCCCAACATGTCACATAAGGAAGATATTGTATAATTGTTCAAAGCCTTCCATTTTTTTACATCAATTCAATGTTTTAGAAATTCCTTTTAATTTTTAGTATAGTACAATGATTATCCTTGTCGTTGTTTATGTTATCATCCATTTCATTCATTCTGGGGGTGATGGAAGGATTGTACCATTAGACCTATTTTCATGCTTTTCTAAAGGTCTAAAGAAAGCTGCAATCAATAGGATTTCCCTCAATGCTCCCCTTCCTGGTAAAGGAACAACATGAAATTATTTTCCTTTCTCTGTAGGACCGCCAGGAGATTGGATTTGATTTTTTTTTGAGAGACTTGAAACCAAGTCATTAAGATCTAATTTTCTTTTTCCTTCCTTGGTAATGGTGAGGTTGAACACCAACACAAGGGAGTCGTCTATGGAGGGACTTTCTAAATGACCCCCTTTATGAATTAAGTCATTGAGAATTTGAGATCCTCATTTCTCCCTTTAGTAGTAGATTCTAAATTCATATTGTGGTGAACCAAAGATTTGAAAACGTAATAATTTATTCAATCCATATCCATAGGGTTCTCATTCTCATTTCCCATTCTCTCGAAAGGCTTTGTTATATAGTTTCATCCTTAAACAACACATGCGAGTGTTCAACATTAATAAAAAAGAGAGTACATAAATGAGTTCACTTTATAAGGTTAA